>JARLTB010000377.1:1422500-1622500 GCA_030141615.1 Unio pictorum
AATACCTATTAGTCTAAAAGTTAGATTAATTTTATTAGTGAAATAAAATATACACATGTATAATGTTTTCATTTGTATTTAACCTCCTTTTTTGATATTATTAAATGACTTCATTAGCTTTCAGAATTAATTCCCTGAACATTTCTGTCAAACATTTTGGGTCAGCATTATTTTTAACGAAATATTGTTTAGTTATTTTATACAGACAAGACACAATTCATCATTGAGTGAATGATCGAACTCATTGCTTAGCATGCCTGCATAACTTAGATGCTTCCAGTCCTCTCAAATTCAACATTGGTGACAGGTCATTTTCGCCGTCTCTATTTCTCCAGCTTCTTCCGGTAATCAATCGTAACTTGGTTCTCTGCTCTCTGTTTCCCCTGATTGCAACACATATGGCACTATTGTTTCCTTCAAAATAAATAAAATGCAACGTAAATGTTTGAAAGACTTTTTCGTTTCTGGCGTTGAACAATGTTCCCATTTTCGTTATGTCGTCTTATCGTATCTCAGGAGCATATGGTTAATAAGGTTAGTTCTCAAACTGGCAACCATATCCAACCCAATTATTATGATATTATGATCTTTTTTATGCAACAGAAACACCTCCTGAGTCCCTGTCAGTGTTTTGAAACTAGGCGTTAAACAGGGATTAGTTTTTAAATGTAATGTTGTCCGTCTGTTCCAGGAATGTTTCCTGTAGACACAATACTGCATGATCATGTTCGTTTAAAATTAGAAAAATATAATTGTAGTTAGCTTTACGTTCTCGACAGTTCCACTGTAAGACGGTGTTCTTCATTCTAAGTGTAAGCTGAAGATTGTGGAGATAGATTAAACCTTTCGCTCAGACGACTTGTGAGGTTATTATTCTGGAGGACGTACGGTGGTGTATTTTTTGTTAATACGTTTGTAGCCACCTTGAGTAGATGGAGCATCCATGTTCTCAACATCTTCAAACCTGTTGTAGTATTTGGTGGGATCATCTGACCCCTTTTCTGCTTATTTGCTTTTGATTTTTGTTTATTCCTTGGTGATTTCGGTGGTGGGATGTTATTGAAAGTTGTGTAGATGCCGTGTAATGTTGTGGTTGGTGATGGTGGATATTAGTATCTGATGATGAATCGGGTACATATGTCTGTGTTTGCGAGCCCTTCGTGGTTCTGATATTGTTTTCCACTGAGGAGAAGGATGGGGCAGGAAGGGATGTTGTCAGGTGCTCCGCGTGTTATGAGCGTTATTCGTATAATATTGTACATGCCCCACTTGTCAAAGGGTAAGTGTTAATCCCACTTTGTCAAGGAGTATTGTACAACATATAATAATACTACAACCCACTCCCCTTTGATACTCGTTATCTAAGAGATGACCGCCATCGGTATAATTGCCCTGTTCGAGTAAGAGAATGTATGTGGTAACCTGAGCGGGTATTTTGAACAAAACAACTCCGAGACCCCGTAAAGATAAATAAACAATTTAATCAAATACATACGCAATCATGAAATTTTCTTTTCATTAGGAAGACACGCGGTACAGAAATAAACTTTCTCCGAATTACAAATAGATTTGAAATAGAATTAAACAAATTGCCCTTTCTATTACTAATAGTTAAAAATCATGATAGGATCGTGTGGTACAATCGAAGTCACTGCTTTGTTCGATTTTCATAAACTATTATCCTCGAACTACGTTCACTGTTCAATCCAATGTTGTTCTAGAAGTTCCTGTCTCTCCACATAATCTGCCCTTGTGGATGTTCCGCTTGAACCCGGACTTGTCCACTGTATCATGCATACGCGCCGACATCCCATTCACAATTCTTTATTCCCGTACTTCACTTTCTTTCCCAAAAGCTATTTTCTTCCTTTCAAAAGAAAATTATATCAACCTAAGTTTCACGTTACAATGGTTACAGTTGAAACTGTGCATTATTCCTGGTTCGAACACTTATATATTTCTATCAGTGATAACAATTTTACGGCTAGTAATTAACTACACGTGTTCTCAAATGAATGTAGTTAAATCAATTGTTAATTCGTTTTGCCTTGACCTAATTCATTAACGTACTATAAAGCGAGACGTTGAATTATACACTGTCGCTAAATTACCTATGACATCAAAATTCGGTGAATTCACATGTAATCTTGTACATCATTAACTCATGTAATACATTAAATTCTTTGAACACAATCAATATTCAAACAATATGATACATTCAAGAATTAACGCAACACTTCCTATCCATAACTCAACATAGTGTTTTACGACATAAATTAACACTACGTCATTCTTAACTAAGAATTTAGGTAAGAATTCCAATTC
This sequence comes from Unio pictorum, assembly GCA_030141615.1. Lineage (NCBI taxonomy): Eukaryota > Metazoa > Mollusca > Bivalvia > Unionida > Unionidae > Unio > Unio pictorum. Next base: position 1,424,826 of record JARLTB010000377.1, read on the forward strand.
ATAATTCAAAAGCACATTATTAAATAAATGTATCAAACTGAATCATGCAAGTACTTCCGATACATAATACAAAATACATTATTATACAAATGTATCAAATTAAGTTAAAAAAATATATCAAACGAAATCGTGCAGACCTGTAACTAAACAAACATTATATGCATTATATCAACAATATTCAGCGAATAGCGACAATACCTTTGTTTTTTTTTTTTTTTTTTTGGTGTGTCTCTCAACTGTGGGTTTTAGCTGTTTTTTACGACCACGCTTCCTTGACGAATAGATTTCTGTCAAATACCATCCGGAGTCTTACTAAAAAAATTCTAACATCAGTCCTCTCACAAGAAAAATTCAGACTAAATCCTAATTTGGCTAGTGCGATATTATGTTCTAAAGATTTCTCGTGTTAAACACACCCCTTAATTAACCGTGCCCAATCAGAATCAAATGTATTTTCCCCCGCTTTCCTCTAAAAATCGCTTACGTCATGGTCAATATGACAGACTTTGATTTTTAAGTAACAGAATCTATGTTTTCCCTCAATTCTAAAATTTTCGTGATAATATGAAACTTTAAAAGGTCCCCAGCAGTCAGCCTTGGCTCCTGTGTAATTAGTACAACGGTCACCTAGACTTTACAGATCCTCTCTCTCTCTCTCTTGTACGATGTCTCGTAAATCTAACTAATAGCTATCTGGCTACAACTAATGGTTTATTAATAGATCGACCGAAAATTTGGCACTTCAAAGATGTTTTTGCCTGGACAAGGTTTCTGTCCTCTGGATAGGGAATGTTTGATGTGTACTTTAACCTCTGAATCTCCTCCTGTTTCCAAGTATCACAATCCTTGGAATTGGCGTGATATTCCTTGCCGCAGTTGACACAATTCAGAGTAGCTCTACAATCAGATTCCTGATGAGAATGGCTGCCTCATCGGCCACATTTATTGACCTTTGAACAGCGGTATTGATCATGGTTATACGTTGGACATTTATAGCATCGAAGGACATTTGGTATGTATATCTCGACCTCCACTTGCAAAAATCCAAATTTGATCAGTTTCGGTACAGTTGGTTTGTTGAAGGTGAGTACAACATTTGATGGTGTCTGCAGATTGTTATTACGTTTAATACGTATTCTACGTAGTGCAGTGACACCTTCATTTTTCATCCCTTCGATGATATCAGTGTCGTTGACTCCAGCCATGTCACGAAAGCGCATCATGCCTTTGGACGTATTTAGTGTAGTGTGAGCGAATATCGAACTATGTTTTCATTTTCTGGATGTTTTCTGTTTGATCTTTTCGCTCAAACTCAAATGAAGACCGATTTCAACGTTTTGACATTTTTTTGTGTGCCAATAGATCCCGTAATGTTCTTTTGCAAGAATTAACGGAGACAGTGCTGCAAGAGATTTGGAAATATCCTTAGATTTAATAACCATGAAGCGTCGAAATGACTCCATGGTTCGTCATCAAAGTCGGATAGTGGTTTCATTCGTTTGTTTTGATTTTTTAAAAACTTTCCACCATGGAACCCAACGAGTTGACACGTTTGAAGTGCCAGAGATACATATGAATACTTCTAAAACTTGGAAAAGAGAAAGCTAAAGGCGTAGTATGTAGGAGTAACGGTGGTATCAAGAGAGATACGATGAGAAACATAAAGAATGTGATGAAGCATTTTCCCACCTCTCTAATAATTAAGCCAGAAGGCATGGGCCTAATTATCACAATCCTAGCATGTTGCAGTTCACACATTAGCTAAATCTGTAATGTGGTTTAGATTTACTTTGAGTTAGGCTTGGAAACTGGTTGACTTGTTGATGACTGCCTGTCACAGTTAGACTAGCACAGGAGATCAAATGCGTAACTTGGGCTTCAAATGAGCCGCGGACATGGCTTACGAATTTACATGTGTCTGCTACAGAGGTAAATATCTAAAAATCTAGATGGTTAAGGGATGATGAAAATTATGCTAATTTGTTACAGTACTAGTGAACCTTGCTCATGTATAAGGCACATACTGATTCATTTAGCTCTCTTGTCAGGAAAATGTTAAGAATACCCGCTTTCTATAAAAAATGAATGTAAAGAAGAGGGATTGGAGGTAGTGAATAAAAGCCGCTAGCTGCATAAGGAATTAATTTTAATTCCTCAGTCAGAATCTTACAAGCATCATTTCATCAAAAATCATTAGTTAATTTTTATTTGTGTCTTTAATGTAATATTATTATCATTTCTTTTGCTATAGTTTATTGTTGGACACAACTTTGCCAAAACATGTGTCCAGTGTCCAGACCATATTCTATCCGAATACGAAATTGCCTAATAGTATTGCAATAGTCACTGAAATCCATCAGGTGGCACGAATGCCATGTCAGTCATATCGCAATTATCTCCCTTGTCTGAATGCTGTTATTCCACATTGGTCGCTAGAAAATTAGAGCATGGTTAGACCCAGACAGGCCTGCATATGACTGTATGATACAAATCATCGAATGTAACGCAAGATTTTTACGAACCACTAAATAACAAGTCAATTTAAGTTTAGACCAACTACACTTCTTAGCAGTTTTACAAGTCTCTTATCGTCTGCAAGGAGTTGCAAGGAGTTGGAACGCGGTACTGACATTGTTTTTGATATAATTAATTATAGACAATCAAAAACGAACACCAAACAGAATGAAACAGTGCTCTTCCGGGACTCTTCAGAAGAATGCTTGATAAAACTAGACATAGTCAATACAAGGGATCACGTGATTCTCCAGAAGGTCGCAGAAAGAACATACGACCCATAAAAGCACGTACACAAGGAAAGATCCAGAAGAAAAATCATCCACCTCTCACCCCAAAGAACTAAAAGTAAAAAGATGTCCATGGAATTAGCCAATCGTTTTAGAAGCTTGTTGACACTCTCTGAAGCAAGGTCAGAAATGAGGTCAACCCTGTTGTTTACAAATAGAGACTAGGTCAGCCTGAATTTTCCAGAATAGATATCTCCCAATTAATGAATTTTAAACCCAAAATGACAAATTTGGATCTGACATATAAAAATAAATGATTTAAATCAAATAGAAGTAACAATGCAGGGAAGGAAATGGCTGCCGTTATGTTATCACATACTATCCGACCGCACTTCAAGTGGAAATACATTATATACGGCATGCTTTTTCACACACACACACACACACACACACACACACACACACACATATATATATATATATATATATATATATATATATATATATATATATATATATATATATATATATATATATATATATATATATATATCTCTGTTAAATATGGTTCATGGATTTTATTTATATTTCGTTAATAGATGTCGCCAGTAAAAGACTTAATCGAAGACATGAAAGTCAAGTAAGTAGCATTCGTTAATGCTTTAAGCTAATGCACACAAAATTAAACATGCAAATTAACAGGGAACCGCCTCGTTGTTTACGTCTTAGTTACATCCAATTTAAAATTTCATGCAGGTATGCTATGATTGCCAAGTAAAGTACCTCACAGATACCTTAATTAAATATCCTGTTTAACAGCACCTTCGCATGCAAAAATCTTGACTAACTTATTAGATCTAAGTACTTTCCAAGTGACACAAAAGATCAGAATGTCAATACATTCTCCACTAAACACTCGGTGTCGTCTATCACCTCGCCCATAATTTTGAACAAAAAAAAAAACTTGTTCTCTTGTAATTATTGGGGAGATTTTCTCGTCTTTTAAAATACCGTATATATCCGTGTTGATACGCAATTCACTAAGACTGACTTAGTCATAGAATATTAAACCCATCATACTATATTTTGATTAAGAAGACCTCTCTCTCTCTCTCTCTCTCTCTCTCTCTCTCTCTCTCTCTCTCTCTCTCTCTCTCTCTCTCTCTCTCTCTCTCTCTCAGTGTGAATGTGTTTGTTTAGGTGATTTAGATTGTAAACAGTTTTAAAGTTTTAAAAACAATTCAGTCGTATCACCATATCTCTACGACGATGTCTGCACAATGACATCATGCCTCAGGCAAGTATCATGATGTCCCAACCTGTCACATTATCCTGACACCATGTTGGTCGACCACTCCTAACACTAACATTTTAATGCTGAGCGCCTATCAAGGCAGCTCTTAGTACCATTTGTATGTCTTTGTACGACTCTGTCAGGGTTCGAACCACCGACCTATCGTATCTTATGCGAGCGCTGTAACCACTTGGCAACTGGAGTGGTCCAGTAAGAAATTATTAAATATTCAAACACATTGGGAGCAATGCACAAGTAACCTAAACATTGCGTTCAATACACAGTCTAACCTAAAACATTGCAAGTAACATACAATTGAATCCGCTGGCAGATCAGGGGACTGCAGATAAAACTGTTTGAAGCTAGAAAGTGAAAATATAATATAACCAGAAAGTGCAGTTGATGTGTGCAATTGAAAGTGATTATTACTGAAATTGACCATTGGTCGCTTAATTACAGATGAAGATATGGTCTTTTGCTTCTTTTGCGTCGTATAATTATAACCACGACAGCAACATGGATTGAAATTATCCGTACATATCGTGTGCATGTATATATATAATGTGCATATGTGTGTGTGTGTGTGTGTGTGTGTGTGCGTGTGTGTGTGTGTGTGTGTGTGTGTGAGAGAGAGAGAGAGAGAGAGAGAGAGAGAGAGAGAGAGAGAGAGAGGTTTCAAAATGGATTTAACCAATTTTCAGTCATATATAATGGTTTTAACAAGTTTTCAGTCATATCGCTATGATGTATGCAGTGTGACAGTTTAAAATGATGTCTAGCACTGGGCATCATGCCGCATACTTGTAACATCATGTCCCACCCTGTCACATTATCCTGACATCATACCGACCAATCCTAACACATACCTCTTAATTTTGAATACTTTACAAGGCAACTGTTAGTACCACATTTTAAGTCTTCGGTATAATTTAGCCGGGGTTCGAACCCGCGACCTCCCACATGCGAGACGGACTCTCTAACCATTAAGCCCCCAGACGGTATGTATGGATGCATGCATGCATGTATGTATGTATGTATGTATGTATGTATGTATGTATGTATGTATGTATGTATGTATGTATGTATGTATGCAGCTGGAGGTAATAATCACACAGCAGTAATGAATAATATATGTGGGCCTTTCAATTATTCCAACATACGCACGTCAACGCATTACACATATTCTGTGTCATGTCATATTTACCAGGTGCGTGACGTGAGTTTGCCTGATTTTTTTATGACAAGTTATCCGCCATTAACCCTATTAGGAAGTATGATTCTTACATTTTGCCACCGGTCTATTATTGAAACATATTAGAATCCCTTCTTTTAGAGTCATGATGTAACACGTATATGAAATTGATAAAAATGAGGACGAAAATAAACTCCGGAGTGCTTTCCCGTGACTATCTTTCTATGCCGAAGACACAGTATCACGAGAGCTACGGTGAGCTATAAAATATTGCAACTGTATGCCTAATCTGTACGAGACTTACTGATCCGTCTAATGACATCAACTATATGAAGATTGTATCGGGAGATTACAATTTTAAATCAGGTGTTAGCGAGATGAAGATTGTATCTGTGTTTTGTATTATTTTATTGAGGTGTAACACTGCAGTATATGGAGTTCTCATTTTCAATTATATCGCCAGGTGACATTAATATCAAATATCATCTTGACATTTGTCAGTGTGATTAAATGCTATCATTAAAGACAGCTACCTGGCTATCACTTTCTCTCCCATTTATTCTTTCTTTCTCTTATGACGTAAATATAATTTGATATTGATAGTTCATAAGAAAAACCTTGATCAGGACAAAGAACAAAGAGAAATTCAATTTACAAACTAGATAAAACGTTTTCATGTTATACGTTTGGGCATTGCAGTCGTAAAAATGAAATCAATCCGATTTTTACACATTTCAGCTAGATCAATGTCGCATACTTGACATATGTCAGTGAGGCATATTTGAGATAGGCCAGTGACGTATACTTGATATTGACTTGGGATAGAACAGAGGGTATATTCCTACCTAGCTGTGACCCCGAGTGGCCGAGTGGTCTAAATCGCTGTCCGTTACGAACCACTGCCATCTCACCTCTGTCTGCTTGTGTTCGAGTCTAAGATTCGGCAAATGTAATAATGTGAGAAAGCTTGCCAGTAGCTTCTCGCGGGTCGGTGGTTCTTTCCGGAATTTCTCCAGGTTCTTCCTCCACCATTAATACATGCCGTCATGCATAGCCTATATTATGCTGAAAATGGCGTTAAACCATAACAAAACTGCCTAGCTAGTTAGATTTTAACTTGGTTACTTTTGTGTCCAATATATTGAATAGTGGAATTACGAAGTGCTCATTTATCATTTTCAGACTAAATCATTTTTTTAAAATAAATTTTTGTGTGAATTCATTCAAGAACATTTTTGATTATATTATTGTGTTACACATCAGACTATTTGTACATTAGCACATTCAACACTGGAATTCATTCGGAACACCACTGGAATTCATTCGGAAGATCACTGGAATTCATTCGGAACACGCTAAAATTCTGAACTTGTGATATATCTTTTAAGTACTTTTGTGATTCAATTCACTATACAGTATGTTTGATTATGAATTTCCATTCCGTATGCAAGGGAAATCATTTATTTGTAGAATTTTGCTAAACATGCTGATTCGATCTTTTTTGTTACATTGTTTGGGACTATAGAGTCCATATTGATTGGTTACATCTTAACAAGCCAAATAGATATGCTTCTGTAAACTTTATACGTTTCACTGCTTTGTTTACATGTGGTGGATATATTACCTTCCCTTCGACCCCGGATGTTAATGTTATTGATATATCCACATCTGCTGTAACGAATTTTAAATATTTTGAGATGAAATTTGGGCAGACAAATCAATGAACTACGAAACACATGGTGAGTTTTATTGCCAGTACCTCTTCCTACCCGTATGCCCAAACACACAAAGTCCTTTGATGTTTCCTTTTGGTTATTTGCTCTATGCATTTATCCTCACTTGGCCGCAATATGTTGGGTGGGGGTCGGATTGCCGGGGCAAGGTGGGTGGTGTGAGATGGAATGGGGGTATGGTAAAGTGACAAGGATCTACTCATGTATATCACTCATGTATATCATCAACGAATATTTTCATTATCTATCTAGAATGTGTCATCTATTAATATACTTCTAGGCTTGTAAAACTCACCGAACGTGCGATATACCCCAATACACCTCTATGAAAGAAGGTCAGCGAACTTTGCTCAAACAACCTATTTTAGTTAGATGTATTTATTTGAAGGCTGGAGAGAGAGAGAGAGAGAGAGAGAGAGAGAGAGAGAGAGAGAGAGAGAGAGAGAGCATACCAAATAAAGATAAATAAATATTAAATGGTGCATGTCAACGAAATGAACAGTTATTTTCAGACAAGGAGTATAAACAAGTATTTATCCCACGCATTCCTACTTAAATCCACTCATGTGACCTCCTTCAATTGTGCCAGTGTGTTGCCTTCCTCTATTTCAATCCGGCATGCGATTATGGTTGACAAATGAATTGCTGTGTACCGTTAAACCTGAGATTTATCCTTTTCAGCACTTAACGGGGTACCTGCAAATTATATTGTATGAAAATAAAGAGAAAGAAAAGGAACATGTACATGTGGGCACTAAATACACATTACTCAAAATAGTTACAAAGTAAAAGTTAAGAAATTTTCAAAAGATTTTCTTGGGGTTTACGTTTCGGGTGAAAAAAATGTTGGCTTTTCTGTTATTATTTTAAGATTAGATTCGATGAAAGATTATAAGGTGCCCCGGTGGCCTTAAGTGGTTATAGTGACCGCCTTCGATGAGGCAGTGCGCGGGTTAGAACACCGGCAGAATCATACCAAAGACTTATCAAAAATGGTACTAGCAGCTGCCTCGCAAGGTCCTCAGCATAAAGAGCTTAGTATCAGGACTGGCTTGGTGTCAGGACTGGCTTGGTATCAGGACTGGCTTGGTGTCAGGACTGGCTCGGTATCAGGACTGGCTTGATGTCAGGACTGGCTTGGTGTCAGGACTGGCTTGATGTCAGGACTGGCTTGGTATCAGGACTAGCTTGGTGTCAGGACTGGCTTGGTGTCAGTCACGACTGGTTGGTGCTAGATATCACTATAAATTGCATTACTGCAGACCTCGTAGCAATAAGACTGAATTTTTTTAAAGCTACATTGAACCCCCCCCCCCTCCACAGATTATGAAATGTTCCCAAGAGTATGTTAGACATAAGGACCCATATTTTAAATTCAAATCAAACATTTTTCTTCCACTCTTACTCTTTGCGGGAGCCCTTTGGATTTACAAAGTTTTAATTATAAAATGTAATTGCGTTGGTTGTCTAAAACAATATTTATGTGCATGACACGACTGAGAATGTTAACTGTTGGCTAAACAATTTAAAATATTTGTAGTTTAATAGACGTATGAAACTGGATGGATGCATGGATGGATGGATGGATGGATGGATGGATGGATGGATGGATATATCTGTGCAGTTGGAGGTACGTCCATATGTAATGGTCACATATATTTGGGTCTTTCAGTTATTCGAACATAAGTATTACATGGTATTAAACATATTCTTTTTCTTTATCTTGATTTGCTTGTATTTTATGACAAGGTAGCCGCTGTTGCTCTCAACCAAAATAAGAAGTAATTCTTTTACATTATGCTACCAGTTCCCAGTCTATTTGAAACACATCGTAATCCCTACTTATAGAGCCAAGCTGTAACATGTAAAGAAAACATGAAAAGAGGACGAAAATAACAGTCCTTTGCCGTACTTTTCTTTCTGTGCCGAAGATACAATATTACGACAGCTACGGTAGACTGTAATATATTAAAATTTGAAGCCAAATGGGCTTCTGTTTATGCATAATCTGTAGGAGGCTTACTGATGTGTCAAATGACAACAGCGATATGAAGATTTTATAAGGGTTTAATATTTTTTAATTCGCTGTATGACTGCGGTTTATGGAGTTCTCATTTTTAATTATGTACGCTGTATGACTACGGTTTATGGAGTTATCATTTTTAATTATATACGCTGTATGATTGCGGTTTATGGAGTTCTAATTTTTAATTATATCTTCAGATGACTAGAACATATCTCATCTGTATACTATGCACTGTGGTAATACACTAGTAGTAAAGACGGCTACCATGTTATCTCTTTCTTTCTTTCTTTTTCTTCCGATGTAATTACAGATCGTAATGATAGAGCCTGAGAAAATAATTCCATCACCACCACAATACAACCATCAAACATCCCATTTACGGTGTATAAACAAGTTAATAAAACTTGTTTTTTCTGATTTTGGGGGGGAGGGGCATCGCAGTTGTGTACATATAACATAACCAAGTGTCGTTTAATAAAACTTGTTTTTTTCTGATTATTTTCTTGAGCATTGCAGTTGTGTACATATAACAGATCCGAGTGTCGTATACTTGAGGTAGATCAGTAACAAGCAGCCAGTACTTATATCAGTAATAAAACATTCGGTACTCGATCCTAATACATCAGTAACACAGAAACCGGTACTAATTCCAAATAGTTTTTCCCCGCATTGCCACTGTTGTTATCTACAAGCTTACACAAAAACCTTACACGGATACGTTACCAAGCTTAAACAAACAACTTACGCGGATACGTTACCAAGCTTAAACAAACAACTTACACGGATACGTTACCAAGCTTAAACAAACAACTTACGCGGATACGTTACCAAGCTTAAACAAACAACTTACACGGATACGTTACCAAGCTTAAACAAACAACTTACGCGGATACGTTACCAAACTTAAATACAAACAACTTGCCAAACATAGTATTCAATGTGTCTTTGTACCTTTGGCATTGAGACAAATATCTTATACGTATTGTATACGTTATGCGTGGTTTGCAATTAATTTTAATCATGTTGGTCGCTTTTCACTGGTCTAACGAAGCAGTGGAACTTAGCAGACCACTTGTGACTGAGCAGCTCTTTTACGGATTACATTACTCACAGAGTAGCACGAGGAAGTGGCTAGAAAATGTGTACTAAACTTAGTCTATTTCACCTTAACCATCTCCAGTATACCTCGGTTGACGGGGTTGCCACCTCATCGGTCACTAACCTTGCAGAAAGACAAAGGTGACACTACTTACTTCGGTACCTGGAACGTGTTCACAGTAGAGACATCAACAGATAAACAAAGGGCTGCTCTAGTTAGAATAGAACTGGATGGATTCAACATCCCAACAGCAATGTCACGTTCGCTTAGTTGAGGAAGGAAAATTCAACCAGGTGGTAACTGACTACGCTTCTTCGTGGTACATAATGTTGACGGTTTATAAGCTGGTGATGCATTTTGCTATAAAATCACAACTAGTTAACAAGGTCAGTAATTACCCAAAAGGTATGACTGACAAACTGATGCAAACTTAACGTTCACTCTCAGATATAAAACTATCATCATAACCGATTCACCCGTCATGATCAATCAAACTGAGAAAAAGAACACATTTTAGTGTTGCCTGAAGTATCACGTTGCAGAAGTACCAACGGCAAACAAGCTCATCATTATTGGTTTATTCAGTGTTAGATCTGACACATGACATTATTCATGACACAAACAAGCTCATTATTATTTGTGTCATCAGTGGTAGATCTGGCACATTACACTATACATGACACAAATAAGCTCATTATTACTGGTGTCTTCAATGTTAGGTCTGGTACATGACACTATACATGACACAAATAAGCTCATTATTACTGGTGTCTTCAGTGTTAGATCTGACACATGACACTATACATGACACAAACAAGCTCATCATTATTGGTGCCTTCAGTGTTAGATCTGACACATGACACTATACATGACACAAACAAGCTCATCATTATTGGTGTCTTCAGTGTTAGATCTGACACATGACACTATACATGACACAAACAAGCTCATCATTATTGGTGCCTTCAGTGTTAGATCTGACACATGACACTATACATGACACAAACAAGCTCATCATTATTGGTGTCTTCAGTGTTAGATCTGACACATGACACTATACATGACACAAACAAGCTCATCATTATTGGTGTCTTCAGTGTTAGATCTGACACATGGCACGTTACATGGTCAGGTGCAATTGGCAACAATAATGCACTCTTCTTACTGAGTACATGATTTGAACTTGGCCTCGTCATTACCGCCTTCTAATCACGTTTTCTGGCAACATCATGATGTCATGGATGCTTTAAACCTCGGCATCTTATGGACAACGTCCTCGTCAGGAGAAGTGACAAGCAATATTGTACGATTGACAAAGGTCATGCGATGTGCAAAATGATGAACTCACCAAGGAGTCATTATCTGAAACCTCGATATCCTGATTCATCCCAACAGAGAACTGGAAAGCGAAATAGTGCCAAAAAGATTTCATACTGCCAAATTGAAACAGGAAACATTTTTGCAATCTTTAAATTGAATACAAAGAAGTGATTAATTGCTTCATTGCTGACTTCGTTGGGTTTTTCTCATTCTTAATGCCTAATGTCTTTGTTGCTGAATTCTTGGATTACTATGTGTCGTTTGATTGTCGGAGAATCTGACTGGATTAACATATATTATACACATCGGTTTGTAAGAGACTAATGCAACAATGTTGCAGGTTGCGAAAACTGTTGGTTCATTATGGATCAAGTACATGTTTTTTGGTCTTGATCTTTGCCCAGCCATGACGTGGTAGAACTTTCAAACGGGTTTAAATTAGATGAAACATTTCAACGATGGTGCTATTCGATTCTGTGTATTGTAGTCAGACATAGGTAGTTTCATTTCAGACTGAAGGTTTTCTATTTGGGAATAAACGCGAATTTGTACACTGATTTGACCAATTCAGGCATTTGGTATTGTCCATTAATCTGCCCAACTCAGGCAATTGGTATTGTCCATTAATCTGACCAATTCAGGCATTTGGTATTGTCCATTAATCTGACCAACTCAGGCATTTGGTATTGTCCATTAATCTGACCAACTCAGGCATTTGGTATTGTCCATCAATTTGTCGATCTCAGGCATTTGGTATTGTTTCTAAATTTGACCAACTCAGGTATTTGTTATTGTCCATCAGATGCCAATTTTATCTCATTTTCTGATAAGTTTAGAAGTTTCTGCCAAAGTGTACTGTCGTAATATCTGTGTTTTCATTGAGTCAAAATTGATAAGGGTATAATTATATTGTTATATTTATATATCCTTGATTAACTTGTTACCTTTGCTTACGTCATTCCGTGTTTCGTACATATATAACTTTCCTCGGATTGTGTACTCCTAGCTTTCTTTCTATTCAAGTCTTTTAATTGTAAACTACCGGTACCGGCCAACAATATTATTTGACTAATTTTAAACTACCGATTCAGGGTCACCAATATTGATTGAACAATTTTAAACATTCTATCGGCGAATATCAGCTGGCAGTCTTTTTCAAAATTGCTTTTTTATATTTTAAAACATTTACTGTTTTACCAACATTGAATGTATATGTCCCATATTCAAATAACCCATTGCATTACTCCATTCATCTGACCATTTTATTTCGGTGGATGGAAAGGGTGGTCCCTTGAACTTCCTCATTTATGTTGATATGTGACATTATGTAATACTTTCAAACATCTGAATTATTAGCAATGGACGACAAACGCCGCTATGCTTGATTAAAAACTATCTACTTTATATAATGTGCTACTTGGAATCTAAAAAAAGTTTTTACACATTGTATATATGTTGGACTTGTCATTGCGTATTAACTTGAAAGAGTTAATAATTCAACATAATGCAAACTGTATTTTTGTTTAAGTGATTTACATGAATGAATTGCTATTATGTCAATGCTTCCATCACTGAATACAATATGTAACTCCGCATCTCGCTTGAAATATTGTAATTCATTGTGTTAATGTCTGAAGTAGACAAATCAATGATAGTATTATGTTTATATTATTTTGTATGGCTAAAAACTTACACGATATCTTTACTTCCATGCAGACTTGTAAACAATTACACGTTATCCTTTCCAGATTTGTAAACACGTACACGTTATCCTTTCCAGACTTGTAAAAAAAAAACACATTATCCCTTCCAGACTTGTTAAAAAGAATACGTCATCCTTTCCAGACGTGTAAACAAGTACACATTATCCCTTCCAGCCTTGTAAACACGTACAAGTTATCCCTTCCATATATCCCTATTTTTATTCATATGTATGTATATTTATTTTATTAGTTATGTTGATATTTATTTATCTTTATTTTTTCAAAATTTATTTATATTGATGTATTTATTTTATTTATTTATATTTATTTCATATTTATAGTATTTTTCTTTATTTTTAGTTAAATGTATTTATAATTATTTATATTTATTTTATTTGTATTTTTATTTATTTATATTTATTTATATTTATTTTATTTTTAGTTTAGATTTATACTACTTTCATATATTTTTTTCATAGTTATTGCATTTTGATTTTACATATATTTTATATGTAATTATCTTTATTTACATTTATTTTATTTATTTTGCTTCATTTTATATTAATTAATATTAATTTTATATTTATTTTATTCTTATTTTTATTAGTTTTTATTTACTTTAATTTTAATTATGTTTATTTATGTTTATTTTTATTTATTTTATTTATTTTATTAGTTATATTTATTTTATTAATTTTTTAAAAATATATTTATGTTTATTTTATTTATCTTGATTTATTGCCTTTTTATTTATATTTATTTTATTTGTATTTATATTATTTTATATTTATTTATTTTTATTTATAATTATTTCATATTTTATTGTATTTTTTAAGATTTATTTTATATTTATTTTATATTTATTTATAATTATTTATTTTTTTTAAATTTTATTAATTTTGATTTTGTTTATATGTATTTATTTCATATTTATTGTATTTTTTAAATATTTTTTATTTAATTTATTTTATTGAATTTTAAAAAAATGATTTTTATTTAAATTTATTATATTTATTTATCTATATTTCATATTATTTTATATTTTATATTTATTTCATTTTTATTTATATTTTTTATATTTTTTTATTTTTATTTATATTTATTTATATTAAATTACATTTAGTGGATGTTTATAGTAATTTTTTCTTTAGATTTATTTTAATTTTTATATTTTTTATATTTATATTTCTTGTATTTATATTTTATATTTATTTTATTTGTATTTATATTTATTTATGTTTCTTTATATTTATTTTATATTTAGTGCGTGTTTTAGATATTGTACTGTATCTAGGAGTGGGTTATTAACAGTGATATCTAAATATCAGCCAGTTATTCCTATATTTTGTTAGTCTTCACCTTTTTACATTTATCATCTATATTTATCTGAACCGAGAATAATCTCACCACATATGATGAGTACAATAAGCAGAAGAAATAGACTTGTCACGTGTCTCAAATTTATTTTACAATATAAGGTGCTTTCGATTTAGAAAACTAATGTATTGATGTTGACATGAACACGTTTTATTTTAAGCGGAACCCGACTACCACGACAAAGGTGATAAAACCGCTAAAAAGACTCGTGTCGTCATTTAAAAAAAGATCAAATTTATACGTGATTTTTAAGTAAATTTCATCATTATCAGAAATGAGTAAATTCTATTCTTTGTCATATTCCATTTTTGGTTTAATAGTCAATTCTTTTAAATATAAAAATTAGTAGATGCAATTTCGCACATTTGTTGTATTCCTTTAAACAATTTATTTTTAATTTTGTAATAAATGAATAAAGATTAACCAACTTTAACAGAAACTTTAGACTATTCTTTTGTATCTTTGTAATGAATGAATACAGATTAACCAACTTTAATGGAAACTTTACACTATTTATTTTGTATCGTTGTAATAAATGAATAAAGATTAACCAACTTTAATGGAAACTTTAGACTATTTCTTTTTTTATCTTTTTAATAAATGAATACATATTAACCTACTTAAATGGAAACTCATCCTTACCAAGTCACGGAACGTTCTTAATTTGTTGTATCCCTATCGTCGCTAGTGAAACGTGATCTCGCTCCTCCTATCTACATAAATACATACGAATATCCAGCAGACTTTCCGGACCTGTTTGCAAATTTATTCCGTGACAAAGTACAAACCATTACAGATTAGCTTGACAACATAACTTCAATTGACTCGCCATCACCACACAGTTGCGATACAAAATTTCAGCGACAACCATTAGGAACATTTGAAACTGTATATATGAATTTAGTACGGACAATCGTGATGAAGAGTGCAAAAAGGTCATGTGAACTTGATCAAATTATAAAATAACTGCTTCTTGAGTGCTTAGACCCAATATTGCCTTCACTAACTGATGTTATTAATACATCTCTCCCATCCATGAAATTCCCATCATTTATCAAAACAGTCATTGTAAATCCTCTACTGAAAAAAAACATTTGACCATAACGATTTAAAGAACAACCGCCCAGTATCTTATCTCGCAAACATTCTAACTCATCTTGTATATTATCTGTATTCAAATAGTCGTTTTCGCAATGTACAGTCTGCATATCGCCCTTGCCACAGTACTGAAACTCGTCTTCTAGAAGTAGTTAATGCCATTCTCGCTGCCTTGCATAGCGGAAAGATTACGGTCCTCACCAACCTTGATTTGTCTGCAGAATTTGACACAATAGACCATGATATATTTCTTTACCGTCTCCAGCAAACATTTGGCATTCACAATGCAGGTTTTATATGGTTCAATTCATACTTAGTCAAAATGACACAAATTGTATCTGCAAATGGAATACACTCAATCTAATTTCGTTTATGCTGTAGTGTTCTACAGTGGTCTGTTCTTGGCCCTTTCTCTTTAATCTATACACGCAGCCGCTCTCAAGTGTAATATACCATCACCCTGTGTTTCACCAATTGTACGCTGATGACAACCACATATACAAGTCTATACACCCAACTGAATTTGATACTACCATCCAAGGAGTAGTGAGGTGCATTTCTGATGTAAAATCATGGATGACATGTAACAAGCTGCAGATGAATGATGATAAAAGTGAGGCTATTCTGATCACAACACAAAGACTTTCTCATTCACATCCTTTGCATCAGAAATAAAATATCAGCAGCTTCAACATTAAATTCACTCAATACCAAACCTAGGTGTTACTCTAGACAGTACTCTCACAGTGCAACAACATGTGATGAACATATGCAAGACTGCATATCTTGAGCTATGACGCATCAGCTCCATTCGCAAATATCTTTCAGTTGATGCCACTAAAACATTGGTTTGTTCATTGGTACTTTCAAGACTGGACTATTGTAACTCAATTCTGTCTGTTTCGTCTCAATATCTGCCCCAGAAACTTCATACAGTGCAAAACACAGCTTCTCGGATCATCTTTAGAGTACCACGATCAGAACCCACATATCCGCAGCTTTGTACCCTATACTGGCTATCCATTCTATCAAAATAAAGCACATAATATGTTATTTGAGCTACATTTATCGGACAGACTCCAGTCCAACATACCTATCTGACCTCACCGAGGTGTACACACCAGCATGATACTTACGCTTCTCTTCTGAAAATCTTATACTCATTATTCACACTAAGAAAATGACGTCATATGAACAACGTTCTTTTGCATACGAGAACACAGTAGCGTGGAATAAATTATCCACTGAAATCAGACACAAAGACACAGTGACCCCTTTCAAGAGTGCTCTCAAAACGCATCTATTTCGACTACAAAAAGAAACTTAAAGATCTAAAATTTGTTTCCTACCTTAAATATTTTCATCATTTTTTATATTTATGTTTTCTATGTTTCTCTTCCACATTAATTTCCAACAGTCGCTAGTTAATGGCTTAGCGGTGAATGGTGGAGCTAGCCTGGTGTTTGATGTGCTCCACTTTTATTATTTAAACCATCTTTCATGTTTAAATCATAAGTGTGTATGATATTGATTTAATCCATCTGAAAGAAAGTAGAAAGTAAAAAAGTAAATCATTCAATATATCAATATGCAAAGGTGATTGTAAATAACCGCAACAGACATAAAACAACATTGTGATGCGGATACAGTCAAGCATGTGAGGAGTTCATTCACTCGTCAATACACAGCTACCTCTGGCAAATCTGAATTTCGTTCAAAGGGTAAATATATGTATTTGTATATGATATAAATAAAATATATGTACAGTATGTACGCCGTATCAATGATATACCACTCGTTGTATACATTTCACCTTAAAAGGAAGCTCAGCAGATCTCAATGTCTTTAAATGAAACATGTATACCTCTGCTGCTAAATCACTGATACAGCGCACATATATTGCTACTTATATTTATTGCTACGTAAATCTGATGTAACATATATATGTTTTAATTTAGTATTGTTTGTCAGTTTTAAATTATGTTTTAATTTTCACTACATGTGATTGAAATGTAAATTTATTCATTAGAGATGATGTATATTTCAGACAATCGGTTCTGAGAATTTTCTTTGGTGAACTAGTAATGTTGACCTAGATCCTGCCCCGATTCAACTTAGTGAGATCGACGTAAACAGGTTTTAGTATTATTTTAAAATGATTACATGGTGTCAAGGTCAAAATGGGACTAGTGAAGCAGTAAACAACTTTTTATTCTTAAAGTATATATAATTGGTTCTCGGCAGGTTCACATTCGGAATACGTGATATAAACGATCATGGAACACCCCCATTTCGTGATTTTGCAATTTGGATTTTTTTCTAATTCTAGATACAATATAATCCGTTAGTAAAATCTATTCAGTTTTGGGCTTTTACAAATGACATTAGGTCATTCTCGTTTGTTATACCCAAGTTTTTGAATCCATGTTATCAATTCTTCAGTTCAGTTGGACTTTAAAGGATTAATTTGTATTACGGGAATTATTTAAGATGCTGATACGTAATTCTTGACAAATACAGTTTATGAAAATATTAACCGGATTTTTAAACACCGAAGTCTTAAATCTTGTAATTCTAAAAGGAAATATAGATAAATCCAAAACATGCTTCAGCATACGTCATCGTCTTCCATCTTGGATTTTCCAACAAGACTCGAATTTGAAAAATATTAGAACATTTCATTACTAGGACTTATGCAATTTATTTCGTGGATTATTGTTTGATTAATTTTGGATTTTATTTCTTTAAAATGTAAGCATTTTTATCCCATTTTTACAATCTTATTCCAGGGAAATAATTAATTTGTTAAATTTAAAAAGCTTGGTGATTTCACTCTTTCTTTTTTACCGTATTATTAGAACTTAAACTGGCAACACTATATATATATATATATATATATATATATATATATATATATATATATATATATATATATATATATATATATATATATATAATGTGCGGTTTCCTATAGCGCACACCTTCCTTTAAAATGTACTAAAGATAGGTGTGTAATAAGATTGCTGTATGGTTGTTATCAAGGTTCAATTTACACACCTTACTTTGGAATGTTGTAGCAAAGATCGGTGTGTAATAGGATCATGAAGTTAAGCACACAAGGGCATGACCTATGACATTAGGAGTCGCCATTTTGCATAATCTGTTCATGGTCGGGTGATGTCTTTCATGACTGTATCTTTAGTAAGGCATTATTCAATAGAATTTACGATGTAAAGTGAATGACAGATTTCATTCATTCCAGTCGATAGATGGGATAAGCTACAGAAGGTTAATTTTTACCTGATATATCATACATCACGGTACTTTTCTCTCCGTGCATCGTTTTCATGTACTATTTAATCTATGGAACGGTTACCGTTCATTGAAATAGCTCACTGATGGGGTGCATCGAAAAAGTCGGTTTTAATTCAGTTTAGGTCATTTTTTTTATGTCTTTATTCAAAACTATGTTTTTGCTTTTCATTACTTCTTTCTGTTTACATGATCAAATGTCGGTTTGTCTCAAATAGTATATCGAATGCCTATATTTCGTTCGAGTAGTTACATTTGAATTCCTTCGCCAATGATGAAAGGATACGGGTAGTGAATCACAACATTTGTATATCTAGATGAACACGATACTATTTAATTAACAAATTAACTATATCTTTGTGTATGCATGCTTCTTCCTCACGGTATTTCGTCTGATATAACTGTATATGTCTAACGAATTAACTATGTGTGTATGCATGCTTGTCCCTCACAGTATTTCGTCTCATACAACTGTATAGGTCTAACGAATTAACTATCTCTTTGTTTATGCATGCTTGTCCCTCACGCTCTGTTCATCTCATATCATTTTATAGATAACTCAGTAATGATAAATTACATTTCATATTTATTATGTATATCTATTTTGTGTGTTTTACCTTGGTCAGTAATTGAAGGTATAGACCGACTTTACATCTTTACTGGAGGTGGGGGAGAAGGTGGATTTGGTTTGTTTTGTAAACAAATATATTGCATATGGAAATTTTAAAGTGCTCATGGGTTGTTTTCGGACTAAATCACTATATCAGAGTTATTGTGAATTCATTCAAGAATACTTTGGATTTTTTTAATGTGATACATCACGACTGTTAGTACATCAAACTATTTGTACATAAGCACATTCTACATTGGAACTTATTCGGAACATCACTGGAACTCATTCAGAACATTGCTGGAATTCCTTCACACTACTTTCTCATTTTGGACTTGTGATATAACTTTGAAGGACTGAATGGGATTTAAGTCACACTACTGTATTTTCCTCTTGAATTTTCATTCCATATTCAAAAGAAGTGAATTATTTGTTGAATATTGCATAATATGTCTTTTATGTTACTTTATATAAGACCATAGAGTCGTAATAAATGATCACATGTTAACTAGCAAGCAGAAAAATATATTTTTCTGTAAATTGTGGCAGTTTTACTTCATTGTGGAGATCCGGTGGATATGGTATTGTGGCATATTCTATTAGGATAATGTTTGTATATGGGAGAAAAATGAAACCTTGCTGTTCTTGTCTAATACAAAAGACCACCTCTTCTAATTGACCGTAGAGTTTATCCTTGTCACGACAAAGTAAATCATCGCTTTCCTTTTTTTTAAACATCGCGCTCTTGACCTAAAGTTCCATACTAACCTGCATACTCTTTTTAGTCAAAATTACACCACGAAGCGGACAGTACATTTCCTTGTAGCAATAAGAACCAATGAAGTTGTAAATTTCACGCTTAACGCAAACATCCACTGTGACAATCAGAGTTGATTGTAAGAATACGATATAAATGTCGATTTGAAGAAAATTACATAAAAAATCAATAGAAGTATCATTCATATATGCTCAACACAATACAAGATATTATTTTTTAAACTTAAGACATTTTTATTTTCTGTTTCTTGTAACCTTATTGAGGATGTTAATGTTCCGCCTCTACCACATAGGGAAAAGCGCTATTGACATATCCACATCTGAAGTAACAAATGTTAAATATTTTGTGATGAAACTTTATCAGACAAGTCACTGAACCGCTTATCACGTAACGTGTGTGCGTGTCCCTACTCTCTTCCTATCCGTAGCGCCAAACATACCACATATCACGTAGCGTGGGTGTGTGCATCTACTATCTTCCTAAAGGTAACGCTAACACACAAACAAACACATGTAATGTTTCCGTTTTATTTTGCTATTTTAGTGTGTATATCATTCTTCACCTTGACAACATAATATATTGTGTGGCCGGGGCATGGTGGTGTGAGACTTATTTATTTCAGTACTTAAACAAAATGTTTACAAATGATATGGTGTCAAAAATAAAGATAGAAACAAGAAACAGAAGCGTGTGAACATATTACTCAAAAATAGTTACAATGTAAAAAACATAATCATTTTTAAAACGATTTTCTTGGGGGTTTACGTTTCGGCTAGCGACTGGTGAGAAGAAAAAGTTGCCTCTTTTGTTGTCATTTCAAGATTATAAATCGCTCCGATGGCCTAACTGGTAGAACGTCCGTCTCGGGTGTGGGATTGCGATGGTTCGAAACACAGCAGAATCATACCAATAACATAAAAGGTTAGTGGTATCAGGATATTGTGACTGGGTGGGACATGATGCCATACGTCTGTGGCATGATGTTCCAGTGCTATGTATCACCATAAACTTAAACATTGCAATATAACTGAAAAATTGTTAAAGCTACATTCAATACCCCCCCCCACACACAGACACAAAGATTAGGAAATGTTAACATAGGCAAGGCTGCATATCTTGAGCTGAGACGCATCAGCTCGATTCGCAAAAATCTTTCAGTTGATGCCACTAAAACCCTCGTGTGTTCATTAGTACTTTCTAGACTGGACAATTGTATCTCAATTCTGCCTGTTCTGTTCCAATATCTACTCCAGAAACTTCAAAAAGTTAAAAACACAGCTTTTCTGATCATCTTTAGAGTACCACGATAACTGCACACCTCCCCACTACTCAGTACCCTACACTGACTATACGTTCGATCCAGCATCAAACACAAAATTTGTTCTCTGCGCTACGTTTCACTGACAGACTCCAGTGCAGCATACCTATCAGTCCTCACTCATGTGTGCACACCAGCAAAAGATATTTACGCTCCTCTTCTGACAATCGTATACTCATTATTCTCACTATGAAAATGAAGTCATATGGGCAACGTTCTTTTGCATACAAGGGCCTAGCAATGTGGAATGAATTGCCCATTGAAATTAGACTCATTCGCACAGTGATCCCTTTAAAAAGTGCTTTTAAAACTCACCTTTCTCGACTGCAAGAACAAACTTAAAGACTTAAAATGTTTCCTACCTTAAATATTTAAAGCATTTTGTTTTCCAATTTTATGGTGATTGTTTTGTTTTCTGTATTCATATCATTGTAGATAATGTATAGCGCTTAGAGCTTCTAAAGATTAGGCGCTATACAAAGTCATCATTATTATTATTATTATTATTATTATTATTATTATTATTATTATTATTAACAACAACAATACGGCATAGATAAACAAATTCAAAATGAAACATGTTTCCTTTGTTTTATTTCGTTTGAATATGCAGTGAGAGCCTTTTCGATTTAACAGAGTTTTAATTTTAGAAAACAAGTTGCGTTAGTTGTCTACAAATTAATTGATGTGCCTGATATCACCGACCATTTTAGCATTTGATTTTTGTTATTTGTAATTCTGATAGTTTTAAGACGTATGAGACTGGTTGTTAAAGTCTCGCTTCTGTGAATCCCGTAGATGTAGGATAGTTCTACTAAAGCCGTTCGGAACACATCGTGAGTTTTCTACAAACTTCCATTTCAAAACAAATTTGATAAAGTGAAAAAGCCGAACAACAGGCAAAGCTTTGGCAAAACTGGCGGATAACTCATGCGCTAAATTACTCTGGGCAAATTATAACTGTGTACAAAAATTAGGTAGCTTAAAATTACTTGCACAAGTAAGAAAAAAAACAAATACATGGTTTGTTTATGTATAAGAAAGAAATTTGTGTGTGTATCGGCCATGAATATGTTATTTCAGCCCAGAGCCGGTGCAAGGCATTTTGGCGCCCTAGGCGAGATCAGATATCTGGCGCCCCCCTTCCCACTCACGCCCTCTCCCACCCACTCATTATGAAATGACGTCACCGGATGTGGCGGTATTTGCCCGTAACGTAAGCAAGTAAATTAGTGATTACATTTATACTATTCAATTCGTTTCATCTAGCGGGAAAACTGTATTATTATTCGATCCATTTATTACTAAAGGCGGCAATTTTTTACTATTTTTATTTTTTACGTAGCACTTTGTGCCGCCCCCCGGAAATTTGCCGCCCTAGGCGGCCGCCTAGTGGTTAAACCGAGCCTGTTTCAGTCGAGTCGATCGTAATGAGTTCCAAAATGGTGTAAGTGACGTCAGTTACTAAACAAGATATATATATATATATATATATATATATATATATATATATATATATATATATATATATATATATATATATATATATATATATATATATATATATATATATATATATATATATATATATATATATATATATATATATATATATAATAGTGGTAAGCAACTCCTTTAGTATTACTAAGTATTTTCTAATCATCTGGCTAAAATACTCGAAAGTGTTCCGCTTGGACGTATAGAATGAGACAAAAAATGCAGTTTTCGGTTGTCACGCGACACCATTTATTGCAAAAAAAACACACCTCAGGATTGATGCGAGAAACATGACTATTGTAATTATATAACTTGCAGTTAAGTTTCATTGTGTAATAGAATGAATAAGCAAATGTGACGGCGGTCACGTGATTATCATTTTCACAATGTTATCAGGCTGCTACAATTTTGATGCCAGTATATTGTTGCAAGCTATCTTGGTTTACAAATATTAATACAATTTACTTCGAACAATCAAATATTAAGGACATACACAAATTGATAGCAAACATGTTCTGACCATTAAGTTAAACATTATTTATCCTCCAACTGTCTTCCATCACCACGTAGATTGTCTCAAAACGTTGTGTGTCAACATGTAGATATCTACGGTAGTTTGCGAAAATCTTATATTTAAGTACATACAAAACAGGGGTGGTTCTTGCTTGATCAGACATAATTTAGCTGACGTTCAGGTTGGATTATATATAAAAGGCTATATTGTATCCAGGTTCATACAATTGGATTTGTACATGGGATTATTTCTAAAAAAGAGGAACACCATTCTTCTCATGTAGTCCACTGGTAAGTTCATGATTTGAGATGAATTTTGAACGATTTAACTAGGCATTAAGACTAATTATTACAAGAGGTGTTAGTACTGTTGTTATTATAAATACAATTATTAATATTACTAGGTTTATTTTAAGGATACTTATTATACCACATTGAATAAGCCTCGGTAAAACTAACCATTGTAAGTAAGAACTGAATAAAAACATTTTTTTTGTGTACTTACACCACCATTTATGTTTCCCATTCATTCTCCTCCTCCTCACATGTATATCCAACGTGATTGTTAAACACCATAATTCCTTCCTAATATTCTTCATCCGAACCTCCTCTTTTAAATCTTTATTGTCGCCTGCACATTCACCGGATACATTATTTAATATTATTATCATTGTCGTCGTCGTCTTCTTTTCATGATTGCTGTATTTTAGAAATAAACAAAAGTCAATCTTACATCATTCCTTTTCTAATTTAATTCGGTTTTCAATGATGATTTTTACCCGAAATACATGTAATTAGGTTTTTGATTGGTTAGTTTTCGTACTTTTCCAACGTCATTCGATCTAGCGTTTTTGAACTAATGTTTACAAGATTCTGAAAAATCTTAAGTTCTTAGTATGCATACACACATACAATATACACACTGTAGGATTTAAGAGGCCAGTACATACATGTGCGTGACAAAAAATGAACTGGGTTACTCTACTAAAGTAACTATTTTAAACTACTGGCTAAAATGACCAGGTCAAATAACATATAGGTATATGTCTAATATATATATATGTTATATATATATATAACGATGGGATTGGCAATAATAAATACAGAATGTGTACGGTTTTAGTTAGGCAATGGGAGTACAACTATACAAAACAATAGGTCGTCAGTGAATATACTTTCAAGATCGTTCTAATCTTGGTTTCACCTCTTTTTTTCCAATCCGCTAACCAGCCCCCTGATATTATATTGAAATACTTTGTCATTAATAATGTATTTGTTCTTTTAGCGGGGCAATACCTAACGTCTTATATTTTCATTATATTTTGAATCAATAAAACTTGAATGTCAGCAATATGGCACATCAAATGTTTATTTGAAGAAGATTTAGATTATTTGCTTCAACAAAAACAAAACGAACTTGATTCAGTATATTGCCTCGATTCACCAATAGAAGTCTAAAGTTAAGGCTAAACATAAAACATTTTATTGGTCAATTTAAATGAGATTTATACTTTAGCTAATCATTTTTCAGGATTATGAACTTGAAATGTCATCTAACTTAACGTTTTGCTGGTGAACTCAATTATGCTACAGACGTAACTGTATTTGTTGAGTCTGTTTGCTCAGGTACAATGTCTTTGTAATGATTTTAAAGCATCTTTAGAACCTGGCAGACGAACAGACATCAATTTATTTGCATGTTGGTTGTTTTGTTTCTTTTGCTTAGGGATGGGAGTAGAGCAGTTTGCTTTTGCGCAATTTATAGCGTTAAAATAGTCCAACAAAGTTTATCCTTGGCTTTCCTTTTCGCAAAGTTTTGTACAGAAATGTTTTTATTTAGTGAATTATTCTAGCAAGAAGTGAATATATGTAATAACAGAACAGAACAGGGGCCCAGAGTGGTCTAAAGCACTCACCGTTACGGATCATTGCAATTTCACCTGTCTACGTGTGTTTGAGTCTCGGAATCGGCGAACGTGGGTACAGTAGCTTTTCGTGGGCCGGTAGTACTTTTCATTGTTTTCCATGGTTCTCCCTCCACCATTTATATTTTCATACTGACCGCCATGTATAGCCTATCTTGTAATGCAAAATGGTGTTGAAACTAATAACAACAACATAACAGAACTTTATTGCAATTCATTGTAGCTTAAATGGATGAATAAATGAATTACGGCTTTAGAAACCTGAGCAATCATAAATTTGAAAACAGACAGAGAAACAGGGAGAATATATTCGTTTGTGGAAGGCATTGAAGAAATATTTTTTACCTGGATACTATGAGTTGTTAAATATATATATATATATATATATATATATATATATATATATATATATATATATATATATATATATATATATATATATATATATATATATATATATATTCAAGTAATAACGTGACCGGTAACAGACCCTATTATAACACAGGACCAATTGGATATGGGTATTTACTATTATACGGTACATTGACCGCTGCTTAAATCCACATGACCTACCAAACGCTGACAACTTAAAGACACGTATAATAGACATGACTATTGTACAAAGTATTCAATTCATCTGAAAAGAAATGAGAAGATTCGATTTAGTTTCTAAATATTAAGTGACGCATTCTTAACAAATAATAGGTAACTTCAGTTTTTAAAAAAATCAAATAAATTAAATGGCAATGTATTCTGACTACCGCTTGCATGAGGTAAATGGTTCATACTGTTTTGTTCCTTGCATCTTCATGGAATAAATGTATGAATTGATTGTGCGGTATAATATTTTAATCTGCCTGCATTATAACTACAACTGAAGATGAGAAAGATAGGAATTTGTGAGTTGTGGGGTGGGTTAGTGTTAAAACCTTCAACGTCTAATTTCTGTCATATCTGTATGCGATTCGATAAACTACCTTTATTGCACACACCTGTCGTTTACGTTTGCTTCCATCTCCGAATTGGTCTACGTGTTGTCTCTATTGTATAACAATTGTCATTACTACAACGACTGTTCTACTTGATCCCTCTACTTTTATACATATTTGTTATTTCATCAACGATGTTTCAACGTGTTCTCTATACTGTATGACATTTTGTATCCTTTCTACAACGATTGTTCTACGTGTCCAGTCTACCATATGACATATTTGTCATTTCTACAACGACTTTTCTGTTTGAAATTGGAAGGAATAAGTATAAGACTACAAAGCGAGTAGGATGCTAATTATTAAATTTATAAATTAATTAAACTGACTTTATAAATATATATACTATTTAATTACTAATTGCTAGCTATATAAAATATATATAGAGGATATTTGCTTGAAACGAGTGAATAACGGATATATTTCATCGAGTGGATGAAAAACTCAGTATTTTCACGAGTGGCGAAGCCACGAGTGAAAATACTAGAGTTTTTTATCCAAGAGATGAAATGTATCCGTAATTCACTCGTTTCAAGCAAATATTCTTTTTATTTTATGCTCACATAAATTTATATAGAAAATAAAAGGGAGTTAAGTATGTTCTGACCCAAAAATGTAGTTCCTGTAGTGAAAAATATTGTTTTTTTTTCACTGTTATTTTTTCACTTGTTATTTTTTCACTGCAGTGAAATATCAATATTATTTTAACTAGAAAATCAAGTAATTCACTGCTGAGCATAAAATAAATACCAATTATTCCATAGCTAACTACTAACAATTTAAGCATATATACTATTTAATTGCTAACTACTAACTATATAAACATATATACTAACTATTCAATTACTAACTACTAACAGTTGAAGCATATATACTAATTATTTACTTGTGAGTTCTATTTTAAAAACGGTGAAACAGATATACTAAATATTTTATTGTGGACTTCTTATTTTCAAAACTATGAAACATATAGACTAATGATTTTTGTGTGGACTTCTATTTTCAAAACTTTGAAACATACACACTGTCTTTTGACTAATTCTATCTTATAAACGGTTTAAACACATATACTAATTATTTTTTTTGTTTTAAACCTTGAAACATTTTTATGTAGTTCTATTTTCAAAAATTCATAAAATGTAATTTATCTAGTTTAGTGCCAATAATAATTTGTTTATTATTTTGTTCTTATACGTAATTCACAGGACTTTAATCAATCCACTATTTATGAGATTCAATGTAATCTATTGCATTTCTTTAATTTATCCTCAAGTCGACATAAAATGGAAGAATATAAGAATACTATATATATATATATATATATATATATATATATATATATATATATATATATATATATATATATATATATATATATATATATATAAGTATATTTTTATTCAAAGTTGCTATTCAGATGTATACTTCTTATTCAAGATAAAAACTGCATAGAACATGTTTTAGGTAACTCTGACCTTAATACCATGACTAGCTCATAACTCTGACCTTGATGCCATGGCTGGTTAAAAACTCTGACATTGATATCATGGCTAGTCAATAACTCTGACCTTGTTGCCATGGCCAGTTCATAACTCTGACTTTGATACGATGCGTAATTCGTATATGTGACCTTGATGTCATGGTTGGTCCATAAAGCTGCCCGTCAAATCATGGCTAGTTCATACATCTGACCTTGACAACATGAGTAGTGAATACATGTGACCTTGATACTATGGCTAGTTCATAACTCCGACCTTCATATCATCTATATTTATAACATTAAAAAGGTGGTCAAGATATGACATGATTATCAAGCTATATATGTGTATGACCCATTTTCACCATTTATTCCGACTCCATAACAGCTGGCCTCCACTAGTTTCTCCAGCCCCTCGACCATTTCTGAGAAGGAATTCGTACAAGAGTGACAGGCAGAGGTCGCCATTTCGAATTTTGTTCACGACAACGAGTATTCCGTCAATATGAAAAATAAAATCATAATTTCTTAAAATGGTGTACAGTTATTTTCAGTAAATTATGTATTTCTTAGGTTGAATATATTTTGTCGACCTCTATTTTTAGTTCACATAGACAATTTGCAATGGAAAGTTTTCTCACATACCCTGATTTTTAGTTGTCTCACGAATAACAATAAGGTCGGCCACGTGATGACTGTTCATACTGCCACGTGTTTTGCATTAGTAAATTAGAGTTAGAATTCACCTTAATTTTAAACTCACGCAGCAAATGTATGTCTCCCCCCCCCACACACACACACACGGTGAGTCTGTCACACAAGTAATATTTGAAAGAGCGACTTCTGATTGAAAGTTTATAATCAAGTTTATAACATTAGTACCAATCAAGTTTATAACATTAGTACCAATCAAGTTTATAACATTAGTACCAATCAAGTTTATAACATTAGTACCAATCAAGTTTATAACATTAGTACCAATCAAGTTTATAACATTAGTACCAAAAGAAAAGAGACTCATTTTAGTTGAATGTATCGTTATGACGTCTCCTTAAGATGAGAACACCTTGTAAAAAAGTTGTATAGATTTACATAATCTAAATTGTGTGTAATGATAGAAACGATATCGACATAAGGCGTTGATTTTAAGTTTGCTATTTTGTAAATTCGATGTAAGTTTGCTGAAATCATACATTCCTCGAAACCATCAAGACAAATATGCTTCACTGGGCAAATATTTATCTTACAGCATCGAGAAAATCGCATACTCACTTCAGAAAGGCAATGTTTGCACTTCAAGTTTAGAGTGAAAAGCAACATGATATTCCCATTTTCTTTGCCAGTCTATAATACCTTTATCAGACTCTCTCTGTCTCTCTCTGTCTCTCTCTCTCTTTCTCTCTCTCAGCCAGTTTCTGTCTTTCTGTCTGTCTCCTTCTCCAGAAACACTCTTTAAATGTTGTGGACTGTGAAACCTCAACACATCCTTTTGTGCATTGTACCATACAAACCTGACACTTGAAACAAACGAAGAAATGTTCAACTGATATAGTGTAGTGGTTGTACACACATTGTACTGACACTTCGGTAGTCGTATAGTTACTAGTAATTTAAAATTTGGGACAGTAAATTTTCAGGTAATATAACAATTTTGCATCAGGTTTCAATTCCATATTGCTCACAGCTACAACTCTTAGGATCTGTTAAGTCTGACTTTGCAACTCATTCATCCAATTTCTTGAGGATATTCATATCCTCTGCAGAGCAACTGCATATGAATTAACTGTCTCTTCTCTGCAGAATTAGTACTTTTTCATCAAATGTCTCTCCTCTGCAAATTAATTTAATTTCGATCAAATCTCTCTCGTCTGTAAAGTAATTACATTTCGATCAATTGTTTCTCCTCGCAAAAAAATTACATTTCGGTGAAATGTCTCTCCTCTTTAAAGTAATTAGATATCAACAAAATGTCTCTCCTCTGCAAAGTAATTCCATTTTGATCAAATGGCTCTCCTCTGCATCGAAATTCCATTTCGATCAAATGTTTCTCCTGTGCAAAGTAATTACACTTTGATAAATTTTCTCTCCACTGTACAGTAATTACATTTCGATCAATGTTTTCTCCACTACAAAGTAATAACATTTCTAGTGAATTTTTCCCCACTGCAAAATAAATCCATTTCGATCAAATGTCTCACCACTGAAAAGTAATTGTATATCGATAAAATGTCTCTCCACTGGAAAAGAATTCAATTTCGATCAAATGTCTTATCTCTGCAAAGTAATTAAATTTCGATCAAATGTCTCTCCTCTGCAGACCATGTTCATATCAATGAAATGTTACCTCTATACAAAACAATTGTATTTATAACAAATTTTATTTTCGCTACAAATAAAATGAATTTCGTGCAAAATATTTATATTCGGCGAAAAAATACATATGCGTGTTTTACTGATTGCTCTGTATCAATGTATTACTGAGATTTATGCCACACTCTGTATCAACACATTACTGAGAGTTACCCGTGAGGCTGTTTCAGTGCATCGCATTGTGGTTGATATCCGAGTCTGTATTAACACATTACTGAGAGTTACACGTGAGGCTGTATCAGTATAACGCATTGTAGTTCATGTCAGAGTCTGTATTAACACATTACTGAGAGTTACCCGTGAGGCTGTATCAGTGTATCGCATTGTGGTTCATATCGGGGTCTGTATTAACACATTACTGAGAGTTACCCGTGAGGCTGTATCAGTGTATCGCATTGTGGTTCATGTCAGAGTCTGTATTAACACATTACTGAGAGTTGCCCGAGAGGCTGTATCAGTGTATCGCATTGTGGTTCATGTCAGAGTCTGTATTAACACATTCATGATAGTGGCCTGAGCAGCTGTATATTCACTATCAACATAAATATTGGATGGAGCTAATTTATTAGATTTGGACAAGCGTATGTCTTTTTCCCCATGTTTGTTTGCGTGATTCACATTATCTGACCACTATACACTTTTCTGTTTGTATATAGCAATCACAGGTAAGTTGGTGTAATTATATAGCTTTACGGGACAGTGCAGATGTCATATGAGCAGCTTACTGCTTTATAATTTATTTATTTAATCTATGTACAATGGTGTTGGAAGAGGTATAGATAAGGTGTGGATACTTCAATTATAAATCTGATACTTCTTTGCCTGTGTCAGCAATATATCAGGTTCCTTAGAAACTAATACCTCATCACCATTTTACAAACATGGGCAATGGCTAAAGCGGTAACTTTAGGATAGAAAAGGCGACCACAGAGGAGGATAACGTCGTGCTTAACGGTAAAATTTAAAATTCTGATTAAAAAAATTATTTTCATTTATCTGCTAAGCAAATGTATTAGTAGCACATAGCAGTCAAGACAGGTATGCTATCATGCTTTCTTATCCACTTTACCCCTTCTGTATTTGCCTCTCTCTCTTTCTCTCTCTCTCTCATACTTGACGTTTGCTTTAATTATCTGATACATATTGCATATCCTGCATTTTTATTATCATTTCAGTGTCTCATTTCACCCTGTCTGTCTGTTTCATTGTCTGTTTGTCTGTCTGATTTATACGTTTGGCTTTCACTATATATTAATACATATTGGATATCATTGTCATTTCAGTGTCTCACCCTACCTCTTCTGACTGTCTTTTTGTCTGTCAGTCTGTCAGTCTGATACATATGTTTGGCATTCATTATCTAATAATGGGGGCCCCGAGTGGCCGAGTCGTCTAAAGCGCTTTCCATTACGGATCACTGACATCTCACCTCAGCTATGTGAGAAAGCCTGCCAGTAGCTTCTCGTGTGTCGGTGGATCTTTCAAGGGGTTTTCCTGGATTCTTCAATCCACTAATAATACTGGCCGCCATGCATAGCCTATCGTGTGCTGAAACGTGGCACTAAACCATACAACAACAACATTATCTGGTAATACATATTTTATATATCCTCATGTTAACCTATCATTTCAGTGTCTCATTCCACCCTACCCCTTCTGTCTGTCTGATACATACATTTGGCTTTCATTATATATTAATTTATATTGCATATCCTGGTGTTTGTCAATCATTTCAGTGTCTCATTCCATCCTATCTCACCTGTATGTCTGTGTGTCTGTCAGTCTGTCTGTCTGATACATACGTTTGGCTTTCATTATCTATTAATACATATTTCATATCCTGATGTTTACTTATCATTTCAGTGTCTCATTCAACCCTACCCTTTCTATATGTCTGTCTAATACACACGTTTGACTTCATTATATATTAATACATATTTCATATCCTGATGTTTACTTATCATTTCAGTGTCTCATTCTACTCTACCTCTTCTGTCTGTCTTTTACACACGTTCAACTTTCATTTTCCATTCATACATATTGCATATCCTGATGTTTACCTATCATTTCAGTGTTTAATTCCACCCTAATTCTTCTGTTTGTCTGTCTGTCTGTATGTCTGATACACACGTTTGGCATACGTTAGGTTTTTATTATCTATTAATACATATTCCATATTCTGTTGTTTACTTATCATTTCAGTGTCTCATTCAACCCAACCCTTTCTGTATGTCTGTCTAATACACACGTTTGGCTTCATTATATATTAATATATATTTCATATCCAGGTGTTTACCTATTATTTCAGTGTCTCATTCCGCTCTGCCCCTTATGTCTGTCTGTCTGTCTGACAAATACGTTGGCTTTCATTATCTATTAACACATATTTCATATCCTGATGTTTACGTATCATTTTAGTGTCTCATCCCACACTATTCCTTCTGCATGTCTGTCTTTTTTACACGTTAACGTTCATTTTCCATTCATACATATTGCATATCCTGATGTTTAGTTATAATTTAAGTGTCTCATCCCACCCTACCACTTCAGTTTGTCTGTCTGTCTGTCTGACACAGACGTATGGTTTTCATTATCTATTAATACATACTCCATATTCTGCTGTTCGCTTATCATTTTAGTGTCTCATTACACCCAAAACCTTCTGTCTGTCTGTTAGTATTTCTGTCTGTCTGTCTGATACATAAATGCCATTTGGCTTTCATTATTCATTAATATATATTGCATTACTTAAGTTTACCTATCGTTTCAGTGTCTCATTCCACCCTACCCATTCTGTCTGTCTGTGTGTCTGATACACACGTTTGACATTCATTATAAATTAATAAATATTGCATATCCTGATGTTTGCTTATCATATCAGTGTCTCTTTCCACCAAACCCCTTCTGTTTGATACATACTTGACGTTTGACTTTCATTTTATATTAATACATATTGCACATCCTGATGTTTGCGTATCATTTCAGTGTTTAATTACACCCAACCCCTTCTCTCGGTCTGTCTGTGTGTATGATACGTACGTTTGTCTTTCATTATCGATTAATACCTACTGCATATCCTGATGTGTACCTATCATATCAGTATCTCATTCAACCCTACCCCTTCTGTTGGTCTGTCTGTGTGTCTGATACGTACGTTTGTCTTTCATTATTCATTAATACATATTGCATATCCTGATGTTTACCTATCATTTCAGTGTCTCATTCCTCCCTGCCCCTTCTGTTCGTCTGTCTGTCTTTCTGTCTGATACACACCTTTGGCTTTCATTATCTACTTATAGATATTGAATTTCCTGATGTTTAACTATCATTTCAGTGTCTCATTCCACGTACCTTTCTTTAAGCTCTTCGTAATTTATAAGTATTGTAAACTTTACTCTGGAATGTCTGAATTCCATCCTTCTATCACTCCTCTGCATATTTTATATCACGTTTTTTCCTTCAAGTACTTAATCATATACATGTACTTTCACCTTACTCGGGAACCTCATTTATGTCTGATATACCTCTTTCTTTCTTTCTTTCTTGCTGTCATTCTTTTCTTCTGTTATTTTTCTTTCTTTCATTCATTCTTTCTTTATTCTTTTTCTTTTTCTTTTTCTTTCTCTCACGTTTTCTTTCTTTTTTCTTTCTTTCTTTCTTTCTTTCTTTCTTTCTTTCTTTCTTACTTTCTTTCAATATTTCTTTTTTTCGTTCTTTTTCTTTCTTTCTTTCTTTCTTTCTTTCTTTCTTTCTTTCTTTCTTTCTTTCTTTCTTTCTTTCTTTATCTTATTCTTTCTTTCTGTCATTTTTTCTTTCTTTCATTCATTCTTTATGTAATTATTTTTTTTCTTCTTTCTTTTTTATCTCTTTTCTTCTTTCTTCATTTCTTTCTTTCCTTATTTGCTTCTTTCTATTCACGGATTAGTATCAAGGGTCATGATTTAGTCTTGCACTGTAAAATGATATAAGATACAGGACGTGAAAATACATTTAACCGTGTGAAGATGTATAACACACTTATTTTAGCATGACATTATCAACATATTTTATATGATGTTTAATTATGATGGGATACAGTCCTAAAACACACTTATTTTAAGATGACATATTATAAACATATTTTATGTTCCTTAGTAATGTTTCAATATTTATGGAACATTATGAATCGTCTTACGGAAGACCTCATTTTGTAAAATGCATGCATAATATTACGAAGCGTTGTAATGGACAAAATGATATTCAAATTTTAAATACACAATGCCTATTATTAAGCGTCTTCAGGGACCAAATTGTGTTTATGGTGTTTAAATCCATTTGGAATAACGCAACCTCTTCAGTGACCAAATTATATTTATATCATACGAAATGTTATCAAGCGTCTTAAGGTATCAATTATATTTAAATCTGTAGGGAAGGGTATCACAAGTTTTAACGGACCAAAAGATGTTTAATTTGATAGGATAGTTTATAAAGAGTTGAAAGGGATCAAGTGGTGTTTGCATCTACATGGAATATTATGAAGTGTCCGAAGAGACCAATGGTGTTTCAATCAATCAGTTGGATTAAGGAGAGTCCGAAGAGACCAATGGTGTTTCAATCAATCAGTTGGATTAAAGAGCGTTAGAAGAGACCAATGGTGTTTCACATCCGTTCATTAGATTAAGAAACGTCTGAAGAGACCAATAGTGTTTTAATCCGTATACTAGATACATAAAAAAGTCTGAAGAAACCAATGGTGTTTTAATCCGTCCATTTGACTAAAATTAATCTCAAAAGACCAATGATGTTTCAATCTGGTCATTAGATTAAGAAGCGTCTTAAGAGACGAATGGTGTTTTAAAATATTAGATTGAAAAGAATCTTAAAATAGCAATGGTGTTTCAATCCGTCAATTAGACTAAGATCCATCTTAAGGAAATAGTCGATATTAGGAGCTTATTTTTCCGACATTATCAGCAATTTATTACATAGTTCAGAAAAAATTATTCATCGTCAAATTTCATCGTTTACTCGTTGAGAAGCCCATAAAAGAGTAGCTCGATCAATCCCTCTGATATGATACAATCTAGTTCACAAAGATGCTTTCATAACCCATATGCTGCCTCCCATTCAACAGTTATTCAGATTCTGACAAGGCACACAATTGACCCATATTATATTGCTATTCAAAGAATATGGAATTTAGCTTAGTAATATATATATATATATATATATATATATATATATATATATATATATATATATATATATATATATATATATAGTAATTCGCAATAGTGTTATTTATAATCATATTTTCATTTCTTTGCATGTGTTATTTTTGTCAGTAGAAGATCTATCTATCAACTGATTAAATGACTAAAAATGGAAGGCATGTAAGCATTTCAGTTTTCGTTGTTACAGGTATACTTACTATGTGAGAAGATGTTATTACAGACGATACTGCAGATCAATATATTTGTCTTCCTATCAAGTCGTCAATTTTGCCAAGTGAATGGTATTCATCTCTCTCTCTCTCTGTGTCTCTATGTGTCTGTCTATCTGTCCCTATCTATCTATCTATCTATCTATCTATCTATCTATCTATCTATCTATCTATCTATCTATCTATCTATCTATCTATCTATCTATCTATCTACCTATCTACACACACATATATATATATATATATATATATATATATATATATATATATATATATATATATATATCTATATATATATATATATATACATATATATACATACATACATACATACATGCATACATACAATCGTTGATGACTATTAAATGTTTATATATATTTATATATATATATATATATATATATATATATATATGAATTAAAATTGGAAGCACGATCTTTTTGAGCTGAGATAAATTTTGAATGTCTCCATTAAATATAAATTTAAAAAAATGTTTTTCTTGTATAGAATTAACAATTAGGTTACATCATCAGCCTCAGTTTGTCATTAATTCCAAAAATAACTGTTCTCAGCATATATTTCACAATTTTAATTTTTTTATTCCATTTATGTATTCATTTGCAAAATATCATTAGAAAACTCTTCGTTATGTGTCAATCCGTAGAGATATTAGAAATTGTCCTCTTAATTTAGCTAATGAACGAGCAGAGCTCGTTTAAAATTATTTTAATTCTGTGGAGTAAGGGAGACAAATTCATAATTGTGTGCTAGTTTCAGCTGGAACCATTTGAGATTTGAAGTTCTTTATATTAACCGGGTATTTCTGCTAGCTTATATGTACAAAATTGGCAATTCAACATTCTATTTTCATGAACATGTTAGTACTTCTTGCTCCCAATCATTTCTCCACTTAAGAATCAAGAGTGAGTGATGTTATCAAAGCATGCAAAGACAACATAGGTTATTTTACCAATATTTGTAACCTAATATTTGTATCTTATCATATTTGACAAACTCTTTGCAGACTGGATAAATGAATATGTGGTAAACGGTACACTTGGTCACCGTCTTCTGATATAAACTTAACCTTTAATAGTTATTTAGTCACAGTTGTCTGAGATAAACGTAACTTTTAATAGTTATTTAGTCACCGTCTGCTGATATAAACTTTACCTTTAATAGTTATTTAGTCACCGTCTTCTGATATAAACTTAACCTTTGATAGTTATTTAGTCACCGTCTTCTGATATAAAATAAACCTTTAATAGTTATTTAGTCACCGTTTTCCGATATAAACTTAACCTTTAATAGTTATTTAATCACCGTCTGCTGATATAAAGTTAACCTTTACAAGTTATTTAGTCACCGTCTTCTGATATAAACTTAACCTTTAATAGTTATTTAGTCACCGTTTTCTGATATAAACTTAACCTGTAATAGCTATTTAGTCACCGTCTGCTGATATAAAGTTAACCTTTAATAGTTACTGAGTCACCGTCTTCTGATATAAACCTAACCTTAATAATTATTTAGTCACCGTTTTATGATATAAAATTAACCATACTAGTTATTTAGTCACCTTCTTCTGATATAAACTTAACCATTAATAATTATTTAGTCACTGTCTTCTGATAAAAACTTAACCTTTAATAGTTATTTAGTCACTGTCTTCTGATAAAAACTTAACCTTTAATAGTTATTTAGCCATCCGATAAAGACATTAGATCAATTACATATATGATTCTTTAAAATGAAAACCATACAAAAATTGTGAATTTATTTAGTTAGAATTTCAATATAGGGTCAAGTTTACCCATTTTATTTAAGTTGATATAAGATAGTTTAGATTTTTTCTAAATTTGTTGTTTTCTTTTTGCTGACATACTCTTTCTCATAAAACGTCTCGTCCCTAAATTATAGAAATATGTAATTACTTTCTCTACTTCTTGAAATAATCTAGGTGTACACCTAATGCTCACTCCATCCATCATTTACTTCCTAATATCGGTCTTTCCCCTCCAGTTTTGATACTTCAATGACACTGCTTCGGTTGTCTAAATAGATTGTGTATGCCATACTTTGATTTTCCTGTCAACGTTTGGCGTATGACCTGAAAGAGTTGCTATGTATTATTATTTTCCTGTCAACGTTTG
The DNA here is from genome assembly GCA_030141615.1 of Unio pictorum. Taxonomy (NCBI): domain Eukaryota; kingdom Metazoa; phylum Mollusca; class Bivalvia; order Unionida; family Unionidae; genus Unio; species Unio pictorum. The sequence continues at coordinate 1,462,780 of JARLTB010000377.1, forward strand.
GCGTATGACCTGAAAGAGTTGCTGTGTATTATTATTTTCCTGTAAACGTTTGGCGTATGACCTGAAAGAGTTACTATGTATTATTATTTTCCTGTCAACGTTTGGCGTATCACCTGAAAGAGTTGCTATGTATTATTATTTTCCTGTAAACGTTTGGCGTATGACCTGAAAGAGTTACTATGTATTATTATTTTCCTGTCAACGTTTGGCGTATAACCTGAAAGAGTTGCTATGTACTATTAATTTCCTGTCAACGTTTGGCGTATGACCTGAAAGAGTTGCTATGTATTATTATTATTTGTTTCAATGCATCCATGAATTATAGATGGGACTTTAAGCTATTGCCGATGTCTGAACAGTGTTTAAAAAGGTTACTTTATTATATCCTTGTAGGTCATGAATAGCTGTTTTAACAATGTTTAAAAAGGTTACTTTATTATTTCCCTGTAGGTCATGAATAACTGTTTTAACAATGTTTAAAAAGGTTACTTTATTATATCCCTGTAGGTCATGAATAGCTGTTTTAACAATGTTTAAAAAGGTTACTTTATTATATCCTTGTAGGTCACGAATAGCTGTTTTAATAATATTTGTGTTATGGTTTACGCCTTGTTTACAAAACTAAAACGTTTTTGGGGTGCGAACTTTTGAATCACATGCTGGGTATTTTATTATATCTTCTATTTTTATATAAGGCAGAGGTATAAAAAACTTCATTGATAATTTAAGTGAAGTATGTAAAATTAGCATTAGGTGTATTCAGATAAATTCGAGAGGAAAAACAATGAAATAAAATATTTGTTGGAATTAAACAAAATGACCATTGACTTCTAAGCAAACAATGTTTGCAACTAGTGTGAATTCATTCAAAGACATTCCGGGATATGTCATTGTGATAATCAATAATATTGCTACATCAAGATATTCAATACTATTGGTACATCAAGATATTCAATACTTTTGGTAAATCAAGATATTCAATACCATTTATACATCAAGATATTCAATACTATTGTTACATCAAGACATTCAATACTATTGCTACATCAATATATTCAATAATATTGATACATCAAGATATGTGATACTATTGGTTCATCAAGATATTCAACACTATTGACTCATCGAGATATTCAATAATTTTGGTACATTGAGATATTCAATAATATTGGTACATCGAGATATTCAATACATTTGGTACATCAAGATATTCAATAATATTGGTTCGTCAGCAAAATCAACATTAATTTCATTCGGAAAATAATTACACTTTATTTTGCAATACTGTAAGTTATTATTTAAAGTTTCACTTGGTAGTCTTATGAAATACATTATTTACTGAATTTTACAAAACGTCTTAGTTCTCTTCTTTCTGCGATTTAATTTAAGACAGCAGCAGAGAGGGTGAACAGACCACCCTTTTCGAGCAAAAAAAAGGCTTCCAGATAACGTTTTCGAGCAAAATAAGGCTTACAGACCACGTTTTCAAGCAAAAAATAAGGCTTCCAACGAAATCTCATTTAACCAAAAAAAAGTCTCCATTTTTGCAAAAACGGAGATTTTACGATTTTGCTCGCAACGATGTGGTCATCACCCTCTCTGCTGCTAGAACTTTCAGTTCTAGGTTAACAAAAAATAATAAATGATTTCAACCGAATATTTGATCCAGTCCGATACGATATCGTGTCCGAGGATCATGCAAATTTATTGTTGCGAATCCGTACGGGGTTGACTGAGCATGACTAAAGAAATTTTTAAATTGATTGAAGTCCATATCAGAACACCATGTCTGCCATATATTTCTAAGAGTATGAGTATCAACTTCGTTGAATACAGCAAGAATATTGCAGTTATCTCTGATGACTTTTGGAACCTGAGTGTAGCGTTGCGTGACATATATCACGTCAGTGTTTTTGTGACGCCCACGGGAAAATATTCTAGCAGGATTTTTTTGTTTATCCAACATTATATCGTCGTATACGACTAAATTGTTAATATCTCCATCAATATCATCAATACTCGGTGCTTCATCGATATCGGTTATAAAATCAATGGCGTTCTCACCCTTAATTTCTGATGCATTCTCGTTAAAATCCTTTAACACTTCATAACAACGCTGATTATCTACGCTAGGAGCAATTAAATACAACTTATCCCACTTCATCCATCTCATTATTAAATTGAGCAACAATTGCGTTTTACCGGATCCAGATGGCCCGATTATAATCATCCGGATAGAGTTTGGTAGCGCTGCATGATGCTTAACTGGTTCTCTTGTTTTAGTCGCTGAAAAATCAATTATATCCATATTTCTATACATAAATTATGGATCTATATTGTATGAAGTGTAAAATGCGTACTAGCACAAATGATGTGACGACGGTTACAACTAAAAATAACAGATCAGCGCTTTCTGGTAGATGTGCAACATGTGGTACAAAAAAATTTAGATTTGTTTCTACAAAATCAAAGATTTTACAATTCGGAGATGTTTTAAAAAAAAACGAGGAGGTGATATCGCAGCCAAATTGGCAAAGCTCCCTGGAACCCCATGGGCAAAGTACCCCGGAGAAAAGCACCTTCCGGGATATAGCTACTGTGGACCGGGAACCAGACTTGATATCAGACTCAATGATCAAAATCAGTCCCGACCCGGTGAAGAACCAATAAACTCCATTGATAAGGCCTGTCACCTTCATGATGTTGCTTATAAAAGCAGCAATCTGCAACACAGGCATCTAGCAGATGTGAAATTAATTCATGCGTTAAATGCTATTCCTGATAAATCCTTCAAAGAAAAATTGGCTTCATTTTTGATAAAATCGGCTATGAAAAGCAAATTGATGTTAGGTGCCGGTAATTAATAATATGGAATCAATTTATTATTCACCAAGAGGATACTGGAGGGGTAAATCAGCAGTCCATAAACTCGCTAGCGCTGCAAAAGTGAAAAAAACCACTGCGGCTAATTGGTTATCCAAACAGGCACTATGGCAAATTTATCTACCACCGCCTAAACAAATTCAATTCTCGCATTTTGATGTGACAGTTCCTAATGAAGTTCATCAGGCTGATATATTATTTCTGCCACATGATCGTGGTTACAAATACGCTTTAACCGTAGTTGATATTGCAAGTCGATACAAAGAAGCAGAACCGTTAAAAACAAAATCAGCCACTGAAGTTGCTTCTGCATTTGAGAGGATTTATCGACGAAGTCCTCTGCACTGGCCAAATCTATTGCAGGTTGATCCTGGCAAGGAATTTCAGGGTGCAGTGTTATCTACAATGAAAAATCATAATGTCACCATACGACGAGGGCATACTGCGCTACATCGCGATCAGGCCATTGTCGAACGATTTAATCGGACGATTGCTGAGCGGTTATTTGGATATCAATACGCAAAAGAATTCATTCAAGAAAAGCGATCCCGTGAATGGGTCAAAAGGTTACCAGCTGTGATTACCGCACTGAATAATGAGATTACTAGAACAATCAACATGAAACCTAGCAACGCTATTAAAAAGAAGTCTATACCCGTACAACCACAAAACGATTTCAAAGAACCAATTCTTGGTAGTAATGTCACTGTTAGGTACTTATACGAATCAGGAGAGCTTGAAGGGGGTAGAAAAAGGGCTACTGATCCTATTTGGAGTGTTACTACACACAAGATATCTAGTATAACACGATCTACGGGTACACCTCCAGTCTATAAACTGGATTCAACTGCCCCTTAACGAGGATTTACTCGACAACAACTACAGGTAATTCCCGAGGATACTCAATTGCCACCGCATGGTCTTAACTAGCGCCGTTGCGTCTATTGCACTCAAGACAAGTCAACATCACATTGTTTCTGACATGACCGAGATTGTTATTTTTTCTGTCTACGGTGAATTGGCGAGGATCCTTATCCGAATACTGCCAACGCATTATACAATTGCAACTCGCGCAGTGATTATTCTGTTGTTTCTTCAAAGTGATTATTAATTCAGCATCAATATCAAATTCTCGTTGTTTTTTTTTTGTCCTGTTGTTTGTAACCGGATAGTTTTTTATCAATAATTTTAACATCAATATCATCCATTGTTGTGTCATTATCATCGAAAACAATTCTTCGAAGTTGATTTATTTTTCGTACTCTGGATACTGCGAGATAGACTAAATTCGACCATTCGATGTGATTATCCACCATCCAAACAATTGTATCCGATATAGTCAATCCCTGTGAAGAGTGTATTGTTGCTGCGTATCCTAGCGTCCACGGGGATTTATTAGCACGCAATGCATTTTCGACGACGCTGATATCAACCAGCACAATATCATTTAATACGAGAATTTGTTTTTCACTCTGTCCTGGAATATCAACTTCAATGTTCTGTTTTCGTGTATCCGATGGCCTATAACAAAGGGGTACTGCAAGCGTTGCAAATTTTTCTTTATGCAATTCAAATAACTTCATCTGAAGTGTGTCCCTGACTATTTTTCTACTTGCAATTATCAAATCATTTGGTCTCCATGTTTCCCAGAAATCATTCATTGGAGTTTCTGAAATCACTTCACGCGCTATTTCGCATTGGATTCTATCCGGTTGTAATCTGATTAGCGCTTTGAATTCTCGTAATCGTTCATCAATTGATCTATAATCAGTGGTGATTTCTTCATAATAGTCTACAAAACCCCTTAGCCATTCATGTGGAGATGCACCGACAAATGGTGGTGGTTGGCCGTGATCACCGCACATGACGACTTTTGTGTTTTTGTTTAACAACCACTCAAGAAAGGTTTGTAATACATCTAATGACACTGTGCATATTTCATCCCAAATGATGATTTCAGGAATGAATTTATCACCCATACGCTCAGGAGTCCGTTTGTCACCCTTCCATCGAAAGAAACTATGGTAAGTGCAAGAATTTACCCCTCGCTGTATCATCTCTCTGGCGAGTCTGTGAGTCGGTGTTAGCACAATCATGGTTGACCGACGAAATAATTCAATTGCACGAGTTGTCTTTCCTGACCCACCACAACCGTTTAAATAAATTGTCTTGTATCTACATACTGGATCAGATACCGGTGGTGCATTAGAAAATTCTGATTGAATTTCAATACGGTTACAACAAAGATATTTATCATCCATGGCAACGTCTGCGGATTCACAATACTCATGTAGCATCTCCTTTTTAAATCGCCAACGACCCCAATTTTCTTCGGGATCTGTGAATTTAGCTACAGCTGATTTGTACTTATTGTGTATATACATCGAATCAGTGGCCACTCTAACCGCGGTATTAGGAAATCTATTTATCATCGAAAATAGATTAATAGAAGCATAGGCTAGCATTGAACTTCTCAAATGTGTATACTGGGAAATATATCCATCACAGTAGGTAACAACCGTACCCATTTTCTCACCATTGGATAGAAAAGCATCCTTACGGGATACAAGTTTTCCCTGTTTCATTAAATCCATTACAATAAAATCGTATTCAGCGATATCTATGATCAACCGCGAAGAATATTTTGCATTGTCGTATCGTCCACCCTGGGTAAATTTACCGATTATTCTTCGTCCGAGATCCTTTGCTTGTTCTTTTTTACTTTCAAATAACTTCTTAGACCAATTCATGATTTGTTCTTCATTGAAATCTGGACACTGTTTTCGTAGTTCGCTGATTATTCTATCTAGATCGGGTTGTGGTAGCCAAACTTCTTTCTGAGCTCGATAGCATATAATAGCCTCGGAAACAATCAACGATATTAGCATACCACAATCAATCATATATCTCAATAGCACTATTGGCATCCAGGCCTTTTCAGATAGGTGTCTACCGAGCCAAACATAACTACACGGATGTAATCCTGACGCTAATTCAAATGATATCACACGAGCGAATCCGGTTAAATCAAAATCAGGCAATGGTCCATTAATCGCAACACGAGTCATTTCATGCGTGGGGTGTCCAAATCGTTTGAAGTACTCAGCACATTCCCCATATCCGAGAAAACTTCCGGGATAACACGCGGATATATCAATTGAAATCATACCATCACGTGAGTATTTCGTATTCCACAGTCCCCCATGACCAAATTCGACGCAACTCAATTTAACATCTTCGAGAAAATCACTTCGTGTTGGACGCCATGAGTTTTTTTCTCTTGCAAAGTGAGCTACCACTGATGGAATAGTAAAATTATCCGTGAGTAGTTTTTCATGGAAACTCTCCGGTGAAAAATCATTAGCGATTTTTCTCATTCTGTTATCTAATTCTTCAACGCGATATAATTCGCCATTTGGTCTTACAAATTGATCGAATCCTATTTCGGGATCTTCATCACTTCTAAGTAACCACACTGACACAGGATCATCTTTACACAACGCATGAATAGCATCGAATAATCTCTCTTGATAGAAAACATCCCCGGAAAATTCCGGGGGGATATATTTCACGGTTCGTTCTCGTGGAAATACTGTTACCGCAGGTGTCCACGCGTGTTTGTTATGATCAATAATTTGTATTGGAGCTCCTCGCGATTGATATTTCGGTTCGTATAAAACCTCTCCGGTTATTGTTGTTACTGATATTGGGAATTTTAATGATGCTTCTAATTTAGCTATATCAGAAATCTTTGCACCATGCTGTTTCACTGTCAGTTCCCATTCGGTTATTTTCCTACGTCGCAGATCAGTTAGTTTATTTCCTCGGGATGCATTTGTGAAGTGTTCTATTATTCGTGTTGCTACACAATTCAGTGAACTAGAATATTTCATAGGAGCTAGTTTTGCGATATCGGGTTTATCATTTAACGGATATATCCCATAAACCATTGCTGTTACGGGATAAGATCTTTCGTAGTATGGTTTGTCAATGCCGGTTAGAATTCCTGGTTTGGAATCTCTACTCACAATGACAGCTTTTTTATTCTTGAGGATTGGTTCAAATTTATCCCTAATAATCCATTTGCCATCGACTTCGATAATGAATTTGATTCGGAAAAAATGCCTTTTTTCCCCAACACGTGAAATTATCACTGCTGCTTTTTCATCAGTCATGGTAGCATCAACAACACCATCAATTCGAAATGTTGACCAACAATAAGATGCTCCATCACGCTTGAATTCATTAAAACAGTCTCTGATTTTACTAATCATGGCTTTATCAAGAATTATATTCTTTGGTGTATTAGAAACTATATCGAGATTGAATTGAGCATCTTTCCAGGGTAATCTCTTTGACGTTTTTTTTTGGTTTATCGAGATTAAATTTAGGATTAATCTTCAATAATCTCTTAAACTCTTTCATGTTTCCGTCTCTTGGACGTTTTTTGGGTTTATCGAGATTAAATTTAGGATTAATTTTGTTACGTTTTTTGGGTTTATCGAGATTAAATTTAGGATTAATTTTGTTACGTTTTTTTGGTTTATCGAGATTAAATTTAGGATTAATCTTCAATAATCTCTTAAACTCTTTCATGTTTCCGTCTCTTGGACGTTTTGGACGTTTGTTACGTTTTTTTGGTTTATCGAGATTAAATTTAGGATTAATCTTCAATAATCTCTTAAACTCTTTCATGTTTCCGTCTCATGGACGTTTGAGATTAATTTTGTTACGTTTTTTGGGTTTATCGAGATTAAATTTAGGATTAATCTTCAATAATCTCTTAAACTCTTTCATGTTTCCGTCTCTTGGACGTTTGAGATTAATTTTGTTACGTTTTTTTGGTTTATCGAGATTAAATTTAGGATTAATCTTCAATAATCTCTTAAACTCTTTCATGTTTCCGTCTCATGGACGTTTGAGATTAATTTTGTTACGTTTTTTGGGTTTATCGAGATTAAATTTAGGATTAATCTTCAATAATCTCTTAAACTCTTTCATGTTTCCGTCTATTGGACGTTTTTTTGGTTTATCGAGATTAAATTTAGGATTAATTTTCAATAATCTTTTAAACTCCTTATCAGCATTGAATTCAGCATTTTTCGAAGGCGTTCTCCTTAATTCCCTCATGCTATAATTAAAACAAGCATTTAAATGAAGAATTTATATATAATGAATCACTGCAAGTGGCTTATGATTGGATCAGTAACCCCGTGTAACAAATCATGCAGAAATGAGTTTTGTGGGTATCATATGCAAAGCTTTCGACGTGGAAGCCTTGGCCCGTTACCCTGTATTCTATGTGGGGTTGGGGTCAGGGGAAAATCTCAGTTGTGTCTTAATTGCGGTGGTAAGCGATACAGGGAATTGAAGCGTTACTATGATAAAAGAATAAAAAATGGACAATCAATCAGAAATTTTGACCCTGAAAAGGTCCTTGACCCTGACAACATCAAGGATAAAATCATAAGAACTCCTCAAGACTACATCGAAAGATTCTCCAGTGATGTAATCATTAAACCAAACAATGAATTAGACAAACAATAGTATTATGTATACGAATGAACCAAGAATTCAGACAACACCCTGTGATCACAAATTATGAAGCATCTAGTGATGGTGTTGTAAGAAACCGCAGACTGAAGAAACCAGTTGGTTCTGTGAATAATCAAGGATACTTGATGTTTACTGTTGGCGGGAAGAAGAGATATCTCAATCATCGTTTCGTGTATGAATGTTTTAATGGATTGATCGAGGATGATTTTGTTATTGATCATATCGATTCTAATCCAAAGAACAATTCTTTATCAAATCTGCAGGCTATCACACAAAGTGAGAATACCAAACGAGGAGAGACTGGAAAATGCAAAACGGTTGGGAAGAGACCTGTGAAATCGTTGAATACGATAACTAACAAAGAAAAAATATTTCAATCAATATATGAAGCCGGCAAGTATTTCGATTTTTGTAGAGCCTCAGTACGATATGTTGCAGAGGGGATTTATCGATCGGCTATTTCAAAAAGGACGGGACAAAAAGTTCAATTTAGTTATGTCTAATGCGTCATATTTTTCATTTAGAAATATATCATTATTATAGAATAATGAATTCTGAAAACATGAATAGCATTTTATCCGAGATTTCAAAATTGAAAAGTTGGGATATTGAACTATCAGATGGGTTAAATCCTGATCAAATCATGTCTGATTTTCAGGATATAGAATACGGAGTTAGCACTAACAAGTATATGCTACCAAAGAAGTATGCGCTCATCAAGAGAATTCAGAATTCTATTCGGGACTCTCTCGCATTTTCCAGTGACGTAAGTGTGTTCGCTCCGTTGTATACCATCGTAGAACGAATACGAAAAGAATTGGGGTACGAATACAAACTGAAAAGGGAGGTTAATTCTAAAGTTAGAAACCTACGGGCGTTAATTCAAGAAAATGAACAATTTTGATTGACCGACCATTTATCATTATTTGATTGACCGACTATTTATCATTATTTGATTGCCCGACCATTAATCATTTTTTTTAGCCGACCCTCAAGGGATGTCAAAAATCGATGGATGATATGTCAGATTGATCAAAAATAGAATGAAGGAACTATCAGTATCATATTATATTTATAGGAATTTTGATAGTTCCTTCATCGATGAACGAAGGTGTCTCACGATGAAATAACACTTCCATGACCGTGTTAAAAATCATCCGACATGTCAAAAGAATGTTGAAAGTGTGGTATTAATTATTTTTATAAGGATTTCCACACTTTCAACATCAATGATAACGCCTCTAAAACACTTCCAAGACCGTATCAAAAATCATCCGATGGTGTTAGGTCGGATTGAAAAATTGTTTTACAATTGAAAAATTGTTTCTGATTTCAAATAATAGTCAATGAAGCATTAACAACCCGATTGGCTCGTGAACGATTAGATGCAATCAGGAGATTTGTACCAATTCGTGACTCTTTACGGAATAAACTACAACAACGACAGAGTCTTCAGACTGATTTTGCTGCGGGATCTGAAGAATTGTTTAAACCAGTAACCACAGCAACGAAGGGGATAGAGCGTGCTATACGGGGGGATGTTCCCGAGACGGGGAAATCTGTTATTGGTGAACTTGAAAAAATAGCAGCGAAAACTGAACAAACAGAACAGGCCGTACAAAAAATAGAATCAAAAAGAACAGTAGATGATTTACTCGTGAGATTTAACGAAGAAGGGTTAGCAGAAATTGATAAGACTGATCCAGCAGAAATTCCTGCGCTTGTTGTTACGTCCTATGAAAACAGAAAAAAATGGTTGAAACCAGAACATCATAAATATGTTAGAAATATAACCCATTGGGCTGATATATTCTATAAGATCAAAACTAAAAAAAGTCAGACTAAGAAAGATAGTGCATCATACATCGAATATATCAGGATGGTGGGTGAAGTGTATAATCAATTTGAAGAACTAAAACAACAACAAAAACCGCCAAAATTGCAAAGGCGGCGACAGCAACCTGCAAAGAAAATATCTTTTTCACCTAAAAAACAACAAATACCACGTGATGATGATCTTCTTGGTTATTTACAAGACACGAATTTAGAAAAACAGAATGAAGCAACTGGTTATAGCGGAAGTGGATTTCAAGATTCCAGTGGACCCCAAAGTGGGGTATGTCCTGGTAGTGTTCTCAGTGATATATCACGATTAGAAGTTCTTGTAGGAGGGTTCCGAGCTGGAAATAACTCTCCAGAAATAATTAATGAAGCAGCTGATATCTGTAGACGATTATTTCAGGGTGGTATCATGGATATCAGTACATATCGAGATTTCATTGGCGAGTTAGTGGAAAGTGGGTATCATAGTGACTGAATTGAAAAATCTGATGACGAAGTCATTCGATTAGATAAATAACAATTGAAAAATTGTTTCTGATTTCAAATAATGATCATACACTACAATCATGATAAACCAACCCCCGTCTACGTAGTTAATTCCCGGTTTCCGGTTTATAGAGCATACTACGGAGATGCTTTAGGTAATACCATTTTAGGGTTATTTGCGAGAATGGCTCCAAAAGTGATGCCGTTGGCTAAACAATTAGGAATGAAAGCAATTGATGTTATTCGTGATAAGGGTATTGGTGCTGTTGGAGATCTTGCTGGAAAAGCGTTTTCAACTGCGAAGAATAAATTAACATCATTAGTGAAATCACGGATGAAATCCAAAGGATTTTCAAAACCGTTACCGTCTACAGCGGAAATGCCTGCAAGTGTTAGTAGAATTATAAATAACGCAGTAGATGAAAAATTAGCGTCGATGGTTTTAACCCCCGACCAAAGCAATATTGCAAATATGATAGCAGGAAGTGGCTTTAAAAAACTACGACGATGAAAATGGAAAATCGCGATTTAGACTCTGATAAATAGAATAAAATGTTCAAAAAGTCACATGATCCAGCGTTTGATATAGACGCCCCAGTTGGCAAGGATGATTCTGTACGCGATTATCAATATTACGCCTATCATGCAATAGACTCAAATAGTCGAGCAAGAATTGATCTTCAAGTCCATGATACCAGTAAATACTTTCTACCCGCTGAAGCGTTTATTGAAGTAGAAGGAGAAATTGAAACAGCTGCTGATACTCCTGCTGTACCAGCACCGTATCCAGCTGGTACTCAAGTCGGTTTTGTCAATAATGGTATCATGGCGTTATTTGAGAGTGCAAAATATCTCATTGATGGAAAAGAAATTGAGGCGATAGATCGCGATGTTGATGTGGCTACAACAATCATAGGACTAGCGAGATATTCCGATGATTATACAAGATCAGCAGGACCTTCTATGATGTTTGCAAAAGATGCTACAAATACCGCTGGAGGAAAACAATTTGTTGTAAGACGACCAAAGAATAATGCTGGCACCGCTAATATTGATGCCGAAGATATGATTATAAACAACGATGTTAATTTCAATCTAGGAGCTGCAACACGTATTTCAATGTTGCAAGGAGCGCGTAAATCATTTTCATGCGCGATTCCACTGCATCATATATTTGGATTCTGTAGAAACGTCCGAAAAGTTATTTATGGAGCGAAGCATACAGTATCGCTTGTACGAAAGAGTGATGATAGTGACGCAATCTGGAGGATTCCAGCAGACAATGCAAATCCAAATGCTGATGCCGGTAAAGTCAATTTAACAAAAATATCATTGTGGATGCCAGTGTTGACTCCAGCAATCACCGCAGAAGAACGATTACTATCATTTATGGACCAAGGAGGAAAGTCGTTGTTGAGTTGGCTAACCGTGAGTACAGATGTTAAACAATCAAATATCAACGGGTTATTCACGTGGAATCTAGCATCAAAACAAGGCGTTGCTGCGCCACGTCATATATTTATTGCGTTACAAGATAACGCACGAGTTGGCGATCAACGTTTCAGTCATATGATATTTGATCAATTAGGTGTGAAAGACGTCTCACTGAGAATAAACGGCCAACAGGAACCATCCGAGGATATACAACTTAATTACACAGAAAATCATATTGCACGAGTTTATCATCGTCTGTTGTCATTTATGGCACGCGATCAAAATGTGGATACTGGTTTGCAAATATCACAATATGATTTTAAAAATCTGTATCCAATCTATTACTTCTCACTGGAACATCTCGATTTGATGAGACAATCTGTTGTTGATATAGATTTTAGAGCTAATGTGACTCGTGGTGCTATTGCTGATTATAGAGCGGTTGCTGTCATTCTCGGTGATAAATCAATGCTACTTGAAGGTGTTGGTGGAAGAATGAGAGTGGTAGATGCACCAGTGGAAAACATGTAAACGATTTAGAATCAATCAATTATGTATAATGTCATATAGTAATATTAGTGTTGCGTTAACTCCCGGTCAATTAAAAAAATTGCAATCGGAATCAGCTAAAAAATGTGGAACCACAATCACGTTGAAACCCAACCAAATGACTGGTGGTGCAAATAAACTATCGCTGACAACTCGTCAGGTGAAACATTTCAATGATGCACTAGTAGCAAAAAAGGGTGTTCAGATTACTCTTTCTGCGGCTGCTATCAAAAATATGATTAAAACAGGCGGAATATTTCCGTTGTTAGCTGCGATTCCAGCATTGATTGCAGCAGCAGCCCCAGCGGTGGCTAAAGCGGCAGCGTTAGGAGCCGTTGGTACTGCAGCAGGAATGGCACTAAAGAAGACAACTGGGAAAGGATATAAAAAAAAGGGAAAGGGTCTAAGACTACCAGGAACCCCGTATTCGTGGTACAGCGGAAAGGGTCTAAGACTACCAGGAACCCCGTATTTGTGGTACAGCGGAAAGGGTCTAAGACAAGGACCGGTTTATTAATTGGAGAGTCTATGATGTTTCCCATGTCCAATTTTGATTTACTCGATGCTGCTAAAAAACTCGCGATTAAAAACTTCAGAGGTGTCTTTATGAAAGATCAATTACCACATCAACCAAACAGCGTTGAAACCGGAATCATTAATTTAGATAACAGCACCGGACCTGGAACTCACTGGGTTGCATACGCTATTGATCCACGTGGGATTGTCTATTTTGATTCATATGGATTAGCCCCACCAAAAGAGTTTATGCGTTATATAAAAACCCTTCCAATGAAGACTTGGTATTCTACGCTACCAACACAACAAATGAATGACCCACCAATATGTGGCAGCGAAGTATTAAATGTCCTTAACGCTATTTCTAACTCCTTGAGTAACCCAAGCGGAAAACCACCACATGTTGTCGTGAATGAATACACTAGTAATCGCTGGAGAAAATCGAAGATTTTTCAACGAAGTCGTCAAAAACGATTTTAGAGAGAGAAAGAGTTTTACAATAACATGATTGATATTTGGGGGAGATCTTTGAAACCCAAACCCGATGACACTGCAACCGGTGATGTAAAAAAACTAATCAAAGATGAAATAGCTGAGACGTTAAATTTAGCAAGTGTTGACCCGAACGAAATAGTTGTATTTCAGGACAAACAGGGTAAATTGAAATCCAGTGATGTGTCATTGAATGACATTTTGATACGGCAGCGCGACGCCGCTGAAAACTCTATTGCGTTGTATTCCAGCGACGGACGACTTAAACCAGGTGCACTTGTGTCTACGATCACTGATAAGATTGCTACCCATGACAATGAGTTGGATAATTCTCTGTTTGAACTAGCAACACTTCAATCTAAAATTGAAGAACACGGAAAACAGTTTTCAGTTTTTCGTAAAAATATCATCGAGAAATTTATTGGAACCCCGTTGGATAAAATTGAAATAAAACTCCCGGATATTAAAAAATCCATCGATGAGACGGAAACCTTCATCGAAGCCATCAAAGGTGATTTTTCGAGGATGATAACAATCATTGAAAAAACAAAAATTCCTCATGAGAAAACCAACAACGTAGTATATACAATCCAACACGGATCATTTGCGTGGACACCTACAAACAACAAATTAGATATCACTGCAACCGTTAAAGGTATTTATCGATTAACACTAGTAACACCATTGACTCAATTTAATATATCATCGTCGATTTCATCCGGGGTCAACAATACGATTTCAACGATCATCGACAAGGATACAACTGAAAAGTTCACTATAACAGCTACTGATAAAAATTTGATTAGGGTTTCAGCAACCTGGTATGTGGAATTCGTAGCGGATTTAAGTAAATAACTAAATTGAAAGTAACATCGTTCGGATTTCACAATTGAAAACGCTAGTGTTTTTACAATAAAAATGATTTCATCAACTCAATGTCGCTATGATCAGGTCAGAGAATTTCAGACTAGACTCAAAACCCTCACTGAGGAGTATCTAATAAAAATAAAAAAATACCGACGACGAATCACCGCAATTGATATTACTATGTACTCGGTGTCAAGCGTTCTCGCTGGCGCCGGAATAATACTTGCATCGGTTACAATGATTGCCCCGGTCGTAGTTCCAATTTGCATTTCTGCGATGGCTACAATCGGTGGTATATCAACCGGGATAGCAAAAAAGATATCATCATGCAGCCAGAGTAAACTGCAGAATTACTTAATTCAATTTCATATTGCATCAACCGCATATTCGCAGTTATCCCTGATGATATCGTCGTCACTCGATAATACAATTATATCAGATAGTGAATTCTCAGCGATGGTCAGTATTTTTGATTCAGCGATATCAAAATTAGAGCAACAACATGAATATAATAACAATGACAACACCGATGGAATTAGAAAACACGAACCCAAAAACAAACCCAAAAACCAAAATGATCTCAATAATTTCAACCATACCAGATTGTGAGTTCTCAGTGATGGTCAGTATTTATGATTCCGCGGTGTCAAAATTAGAAATACAACATGAGTATAATAACAATGACGACACCGATGGAATTACTTCAACGAGTAGTGGAGAACACGAACCCAGTACAAACAAGCATGATATCAATAACATCAAAGGAACCCGAGTTTAGTGTGAATTTCCCTAACCCAGTCCCCGTGAAGGAGATAGCGCTAGCAAAACTACGAGTGTATCACAGTTGGCCTAATATCAGATCAAAATCATTTGGTGGTCAACAACCCAATAATTCTTTAGTGTTTGCAAATAAGAATAAACCCGACGGAACCCCAGACTGGAATGTCGTTTCGATACCAACAGGATCATACCAAATCGAACAAATCAATAATGAATTCGCGCGTAGAATAAAATCGATTACTGGAAAAGAATCGAAAATCGCTATAACAGTTCATGAGCCGACGCTATCATCCGCAATTGAGATAAGCACAGAAGGATACGTCGTAGATATCTATCAGAGTTCTATTAGAACCGTACTTGGATGGCCTGAATTACCACCCGGGGAAAAAACCGTTGATTTACCAGAACCACAAAAATCTGATTATATCACCGACAGGATAAAACCCAATAATCCAATAAAGAGTTATCAAGAGTACAGTATAGCTATAGAGTTTTTTGGTCTCGCATACGAACATAGGGCGGAGGGTGGACCATTGCAGGGATATCATTTTGTTAACGAACTTGAAATCATTAAAAATTTCACAGCAATGAATAATGATTTATCGCTGTTGTTAATATCTCTTAAATCCGGGGCTCTCTCAGCCGAGATGAATTTATCAGCGTCGTAGAAACATGCAATAAAATTATCGACGATATGGAAAAATTTAATTCACAAATTATTCGAGTTATACTCAATGATAAAACCCCCACATCGAGAACAGAATTTGCAAATCAATATAAAATCCGCGTTGAAGATATTCCGACATTCAAACTACCGGGATATAACGTACCGAAACTAAAAAAACTTCTCAGTGACACCATCGATGTTGGTTTTAAAATAATTCATGATGCATGGAAAAAAACAGCATCACAGAAAATAAAAATCCTCAAACATAATAATAATCCAGATGGTGGCGGTAGGCATATTGCTCCGTTCAACGTGAATATATCCTCAGAGATTGCGCTCAATTTAGTATGTGATGTTATCGAAGGAAGCTATCAAATTAATCTCGAACGATCAAATCAAGCTCAGCAAGGATATATTCTTTATTCATTTGCACCAACAGCTCCTCCAGGATTTTTAATAATTGAGTCTCCAGTTAATCCAGTCTATATGCGGTGTCATAATGATTCGCTAACAAGAATTAATTTCAAACTCACAGACCAATCTAATAATCTGATTGATTTACAAGAAGAGGTGTTAGCGATTAGTTTGTTTGTGAAATCATAAATGATTTTCGTCCTAAGGACTTTCATCATAAAGACTGGATCAAATCATTTATTATTTTTTGTTAACCTAGAACTGAAAGTTCTAGCAGCAGAGAGGGTGATGACCACATCGTTGCGAGCAAAATCGTAAAATCTCCGTTTTTGCAAAAATGGAGACTTTTTTTTTGGTTCAATGAGATTTCGTTGGAAGCCTTATTTTTTGCTTGAAAACGTGGTCTGTAAGCCTTATTTTGCTCGAAAACGTTATCTGGAAGCCTTATTTTTGCTCGAAAAGGGTGGTCTGTTCACCCTCTCTGCTGCTAAGACCATAGTGTCGTAACAGATGTACACGAAACTATTGTTCTTTTAATCTCTTATAGAATGATTGCTAAAAAAGGTTGATCTAATTAAAAATTTAAATTTAAAATTGCAAAACAAATTTAAAATTAGATTTATTATATTTTCAGCAGTATATTTTTGATCAGTACACGTATATTAGTGTTTAACGTTTAAAATACCTTGCTCGTTTTAATCTTCCAAAACATTCTGGGTCTTTCATTAGTAAACTATTATACTTTGAATTTGTTTTTCATTTAATATTCTCTGGAAAGCTTGTTTTTCAACAAGTGAAAGTAGTACTGCATTTATTCTGCATTGTAGGTCAATGCGTTGATCAGACGGGAGTGATAACAAATGGCAAGACGTGTGTACAGCTGCTTGCCAGCGATTGCTATGACGCCACCTTCCTGAGCAAGTGTTGTCAGACATGTAAAGCGTTTAACACTGGTGTAACAGGTATCACACCCTTGGCAACAAAACATGTCTTTGAATATCTTTCTATAAAATTCAAAACCTCCCCTACAATTATCTGTAAATGTTACGACAAATACAAATTTCGCATTACTGAAATTAACAAAAATTTAAATAAAATTATGTATGCATCTATGTATGTACGTACATGTATGTGAGTGTACTGTTTGTATGTATGTATGTATGTATGTATGTATGTATGTATGTATGTATGTATGTATGTATGTATGTATGTATGTATGTATGTATGTATGTATGTATGTATGTATGTATGTATGTTAAAGTTGCGATTTAAATTATGTATATTATATACTAACTTATGTTTTGAAAGAGTAAAGTTTTCGCCCACTATGACAAATCGAAATGGAAACTTCGTTATATTAGAAATTTACAATATCGTGTGTAGGATGAGACACATATACAGTTAAGGCGATGTTGGTTACAACACTTAGCATAGTTCAACGTAAATCTATATCATGTGCATTTTAAATAATGTTCTCCTGAAAATGTATGTCACTAAAAAATAAATACGATAATATCACGAATAGAAGCAATCAATATCAAACATGATAGATCACTCCGGTGCTCTCCTGTTTAAGGCATCTGACTGGTTCGAACATCAACAGAGTCATTCCAAAGAATTATTAAATGGATACTAGCAGCTGTAGTGCTTGGCGCTCAGGAGTAAGAGGTTATTGTTAGAAATTATAAGACATCATGCTAAATATATGCAGAGTGATGCCCCAGTGCTAGGTGTCACTGTAAATTGTCACACTCCAGACATCGCAGCGATATGACGAAAAAGTGTTAAAGCTACGTTACAGACACATTATATATACACACACACACACACACCAACACACACACACACACACACACACACACACACACACACACACACACACACTCTTGCTGACATTGGAATGTGCATACTAACCCAACATGATACACATGCTAGTCTGCATGGTTATTGATATGCCATTTATATACAATCATCAGACATTACAATTATTGTTGATTCCATTTTATATCTAATACATATATGTTTAGTAATGTCTGTTGTTTGAACACTTTTATAACCACTGTATGTAATGCCATTACAGATATATGCTTTCTTCATGTTTACAATTCTGAATATCATATTTGTTTTGCTATAGAAAATTAACATCGACTAAAAATGTCCATTTCAATGACAAGAAATACAATTCCTAGATCATTGGAGGAAAACATTAGTTTGGTCAAAGAAAAACTTTTTTCATATGAGAGGTTGCATAATCAAAAATAAAGAAGTTAAACAATATCTAAATTTGAAATAATCAATGATAAAGTGTAATGTTTTTACCACGTTATCGCAAACGCCCTGGAACGTTATTTGTTCACTTCACAAAGGTACCATGAGAGGATATCGTGTACAAGAAAATCGACAAATATAAAACAGAACTTGTCGTAAAACAACACAACATAGGAAATAAAGGATATACTCTGAAGTGTGTTCCTTGTTATTATAATTAAACGTCGCTTGGTAAGATACTTTTTCGGGGAGCGAATAAGACTTACTGGAAATTGTAGGTATTTTGGTGTAATAGTTAATGATGTGATGTAAAAAGGTGGAATAATGGATGCTATGATGTACAAACGTGTAATACTGGATGCTGTGGTGTAATAAGGTGTAATACTGGACGATCTGGTGTAAGAAGAGGTAATACTGGATGATATGGTGTTGGAAGGGGTAATACTGGATGTTGTGGTGTGAGAAGGGGTAAAACTGGATGCTATAGCGTAAGAAGGTGTAATACTGAATGTTGTGGTGTAAAAGGTTTAATACTGGATGATGTGGTGTAATAAGGTTTGATACTGGATGATGTGGTGTAATAAGGTGTAATACTGGATGATGTGTTGTTTATAAGGTGTAATACTGGATGTTGTGGGGTAATAAGTGGTAATACTGGATGCTGTGGTGTGATAAGGTGTAATACTGGATGATGTGGTGTAATAAGGTGTAATACTGGATGTTGTGGTGTAATAAGTGGTAATACTGGATGTTGTGGAGTGATAAGGTTTAATACTGGATGATGTGGTGTAATAAGGTGTAATACTGGATGATGTGGTGTAATAAGGTGCAATACTGGATGTTGTGGTGTAATAAGTGGTAATACTGGATGTTGTGGTGTGATAAGGTGTAATACTGGATGATATGGTGTAATAAGGTGTAATACTTTATGATGTGGTGTAATAAGGTTTAATACTGGAAGATGTGGTGTAAAAAGGTTTAAGACAGGATGATGTGGTTTAATACTGGATGATGTGGTGTAATAAGGTTTAATACTGGATGATGTGGTGTAATAAGGGGTAATACTGGATGATGTTGTGTAATAAGGTGTAATATTGGATGATGTGTTGTTTATAAGGTGTGATACTGGATGTTGTGGGGTAATAAGTGGTAATACTGGATGTTGTGGTGTGATAAGGTGTAATACTGGATGATGTGGTGTAATAAGGTGTAATAATGGATGTTGTGGTGTGATAAGTGGTAATACTGGATGTTGTGGAGTGATAAGGTTTAATACTGGATGATGTGGTGTAATAAGGTATAATACTGGATGACGTGGTATAATAAGGTGTAATACTGGATGTTGTGGTATAATAAGTGGTAATACTGGATGTTGTGGTGTGATAAGGTGTAATACTGGATGATATGGTGTAATAAGGTGTATTACTTTATGATGTGGTTTAATAAGGTTTAATACTGGATGATGTGGTGAAAAAAGGTTTAAGACAGGATGATGTGGTTTAATACTGGATGATGTGGTGTTATAAGGTTTAATACTGGATGATGTGGTGTAATAAGGTGTAATACTGGATGAAGTGGTGTAATAAGGTGTAAAACTGGATCTTGTGGAGTGATAAGGTTTAGTACTGGATGATGTGGTGTAATAAGGTGTAATACTGGATGATGTGGTGTAATAAGGTGTAATACTGTATGTTGTGCTGTAAAAAGTGGTACTACTGGATGTTGTGGTGTGATAAGGTGTAATACTGGATGATATGGTGTAATACGGTGTAATACTTTATGATGTGGTGTAATAAGATTTAATACTGGATGATGTGGTGTAATAAGGTTTAATACAGTACGATGTTGTTTAATACTGGATGATATGATGTAATAAGGGGTAATACTGGATGAAGTGGTGTAATAAAGTGTAATACTTGGTGATGTGGTGTAATAAGGTGTAATACTGGATGATGTGGTGTAATAAGGGGTAATACTGGATGATGTGGTGTAAAAGGGTTTGATACTGGATGTTGTGGTGTTAAACGGTTTAATACTGGATGATGTGGTGTATTAAGGGGTAATACTGGATGATGTGGTGTGATAAGGGGTAATACTGGATGATGTGGTGTAATATGGTGTAATACTGGATGATGTAGTGTAATAATGAGTAATACTGGATGTTGTGGTGTAATAAGGTGTAATACTGGATGATGTGGTGTAATAAGGGTTAATACTGGATGTTGTGGTGTAATTAGGTTTAATACTGGATGTTGTGATGTAATAAGGTTTAATACTGGATGTTGTGATGTAATAAGGCTTAATACTCGATGTTGTGGTGTAATAAGGTTTAATACCGGATGATGTGATGTAATAAGGTTTAATACTGGATGATGTGGTGTAATAAGGGGTAATACTGGATGTTGTGGTGTAATAAGGTGTAATACTGGATGATGTGGTGTAATAATTGGTAATACTGAATGATGTGGTGTAATAAGGTGTAATTCTGGATGATGTGGTGTAATAAGGGGTAATACTGAATGTTGTGGTGTAATAAGGTTTAATACTGGATGCTGTGGTGTTTTAAGGTTTAAGACTGGATGTTGTGGTGTAATAAGGTGTAATACTGGATAATGCGGTGTAATAAGGGGTAATACTGGATGATATGGTGTAATAAGTTGTAATACTGGATGATGTGGTGTAATAATGGGTAATACTGAATGATGTGGTGTAATAAGGTTTAATACTGGATGATGTGGTGTAATAAAGGGTAATACTGGATTTTGTGGTGTAAAAAGGTGTAATACTGGATGTTGTGGTGTAAAAAGGTGTATTACTGGAAGATGTGGTGTATTGAGGGGTAATACTGGATGATGTGGTTTACTAAGTGGTAATACTGGATGTTGTAGTGTAAAAAGGTGTAATACTGGATGATGTGGTGTAATAAGGTGTAATACTGGATGATGTGGTGTAATAAGGGTTAATACTGGATGATGTGGTGTAATAAATTTTAATACTGGATGACGTGGTGTAATAAGGGGTAATACTGGATGTTGTTTTGTAAAAATGTGTAATGCTGGATGTTGTGGTGTAAATAGGTGTAATACTGGATGATGTGGTGTAATAGGGGGTAATACTGGATGATGTGGTGTAATAAGGGGTAATACTGGATGATGTGGTGTAATAAGGGGTAATACTGGATGTTGTCGTGTAATAAGGTTTAATGCTGGATGTTGTGGTGTGAGAAGGGGTCATAATGGATGTTGTGGTGTAAGAATGGGTAATACTGGAAGTTGCGGTGTAAGAAGGGGTAATACTGGATTTTGTGGTGTAAGAAGAGGTAATACTGGATGTGGTGGTGTGAGAAGGGGTAATACTGGATGATTTGGTGTGAGAAGGGATCATACTGAATGTTGTGGTGTAAGAAGGGGTAATACGGGATGTTGTGGTTTGAGATGGGGTCACACTGGATGTTGTGGTGTGAGAATTGATAATACTGGATGTTGTGGTGTGAAACGGTGTCATACTGGATGTTGTGTTGTGAGAAGGGGTCGTACTGGATGTTGTGGTGTAAAAAGGGATAATACTGGATGTTGTGGTGTGAGATGGGGTTATATGTGATGATGAAGTGTAAAAAGGTTTAATAATGGACGATGTGGTGTAATAAGGTTTTATACTGGATGATGTGGTGTAATAAGTTTTAATACTGGATGATGTGGTGTAATAAGGGGTAATACTGGATGTTGTGGTGTAATAAGGGATAATACTGGATGATGTGGTGTAATAAGGGGTAACACTTGATGTTGTGGTGTAATATGGTGTAATACTGGATAATGTGGTGTAATAAGGTTTAATACTAAATGATGTGGTGTAATAAGGTGTAATACTGGATGATGTGGTGTGATAAGGGGTATTACTGGATGATGTGGTGTAATAAGGTGTAATACTGGATGATGTGGTGTAATAAGGTTTAATACTGGATGCTGTGGTGTTATAAGGTTTAATACTGGATGTTGTGGTGTAATAAGGTTTAATAATGGATGATGTGGTGTAATAAGGTGTAATACTGGATAATGCGGTGTAATAAGGGGTAATACTGGATGATATGGTGTAATAAGTTGTAATACTGGATGATGTGGTGTAATAATGAGTAATACTGAATGATGTGGTGTAATAAGGTTTAATACTGGATGATGTGGTGTAAAAAAGAGTAATACTGGATTTTGTGGTGTAAAAAGTTGTAATACTGGATGTTGTGGTGTAAAAAGGTGTATTACTGGATGATGTGGTGTAATGAGGGGTAATACTGGATGATGTGGTTTACTAAGTGGTAATACTGGATGTTGTAGTGTAAAAAGGTGTAATACTGGATGATGTGGTGTAATAAGGTGTAATACTGGATGATGTGGTGTAATAAGGGTTAATACTGGATGATGTGGTGTAATAAATTTTAATACTGGATGACGTGGTGTAATAAGGGGTAATACTGGATGTTGTTTTGTAAAAATGTGTAATGCTGGATGTTGTGGTGTAAATAGGTGTAATACTGGATGATGTGGTGTAATAGGGGGTAATACTGGATGATGTGGTGTAATAAGGGGTAATACTGGATGATGTGGTGTAATAAGGGGTAATACTGGATGTTGTCGTGTAATAAGGTTTAATGCTGGATGTTGTGGTGTGAGAAGGGGTCATAATGGATGTTGTGGTGTAAGAAGGGGTAATACTGAAAGTTGCGGTGTAAGAAGGGGTAATACTGAATTTTGTGGTGTAAGAAGAGGTAATACTGGATGTGGTGGTGTGAGAAGGGGTAATATTGGATGATTTGGTGTGAGAAGGGATCATACTGAATGTTGTGGTGTAAGAAGGGGTAATACGGGATGTTGTGGAGTGAGAAGGGGTCACACTGGATGTTGTGGTGTGAGAATTGATAATACTGGAATTTGTGGTGTGAAACGGTGTCATACTGGATGTTGTGGTGTGATAAGGGGTCGTACTGGATGTTGTGGTGTAAAAAGGGATAATACTGGATGTTGTGGTGTGAGAAGGGGTTATACTGGATGATGTGGTGTAAAAAGGTTTAAAAATGGACGATGTGGTGTAATAAGGTTTTATACTGGATGATGTGGTGTAATAAGTTTTAATACTGGATGATGTGGTGTAATAAGGGGTAATACTGGATGTTGTGGTATAATAAGGGATAATACTGGATGATGTGGTGTAATAAGGGGTAATACTTGATGTTGTGGTGTAATATTATGTAATACTGGATAATGTGGTGTAATAAGGTTTGATACTAAATGATGTGGTGTAATAAGGTGTAATACTGGATGATGTGGTGTGATAAGGGGTATTACTGGATGATGTGGTGTAATAAGGTGTAATACTGGATGATGTAGTGTAATAAGGGGTAATACTGGATGTTGTGGTGTAATAAGGTTTAATACTGGATGTTGTGGTGTTAGGTTTAATACTGGATGTTGTGGTGTAATAAGGTTTAATACTGGATGATGTAGTGTAATAAGGTGTTATACTGGATAATGCGGTGTAATAAGTGGTAATACTGGATGATATGGTGTGATAAGTTGTGATACTGGATGATGTGGTGTAATAAGGTGTAATACTGGATGTTGTGGTGTAAAAAGGTGTAATACTGGATGTTGTGGTGTAAAAAGGTGTAATACTGGATGATGTGGTGTAATAAGGTGTATTACTGGATGATGTGGTGTAAGAAGGGTAATACTGGATGATGTGGTGTAAGAAGGTGTAATACAGGATGTTGCGGTGTAAGAAGGGGTCATACTGGATTTTGTGGTGTAACAAGAGGTAATACTGGATGTGGTGGTGTGAGAAGGGGTAATACTGGATGATGTGGTATGAGAAGGGGTCATACTGAATGTTGTGGTGTCAGAAATGGTAATACGGGATGTTGTGGTGTGAGAAGGGGTCACACTGGATGTTGTGGTGTGAGAAGGGATAATACTGGATGTTGTGGTGTGATACGGTGTCATACTGGATGTTGTGGTGTGAGAAGGGGTCGTACTGGATGTTGTGGTGTAAAAAGGGATAATACTGGATGTTGTGGTGTGAGAAGGGGTCATATTGGATGTTGTGTGAGAAGGGGTAATACTGGATGTTGTGGTGTGAGAAGGGGTCATACTAGATGTTGTGGTATAAGAAGGGGTAATCTTCGATGTTGTGGTGTGAGAAGGGGTAATACAGTATGATGTGGTTTAATACTGGATGATGTGGTGTAATAATGTTTAATACTGGATGATGGGGTGTAATAAAGTTTAATACTGGATGATGTTGTGTAATAAGGTGTAATACTGGATGATGTGGTGTAATAAGGTATGCCACTTGATGTTACATTGTCATAAGGTGAATACTGTTTCATATTCCTTTAAAAATGTCGATGCTAAACAGATAATTGCGAATATTATTTAACTGCATTTATCTAGGACAGTTTAACATTTTTGTTTTAGGTACAATCATGGTTTTGTGCAGAACGCAATAACGAGATGAATGACAATTAACAGAGATAATTAAATACTGGATGGTAATTAGCGTAGTTAATTAACGGAACAGATCGTACAAAAAAACTAGCAACTGCGATCGTTCCCTCTTGATTGAAGGCACAGTAATTTTTTTATATACACTTTATAGCATACAAGAAAATATTTTCAAATTCGCAAAGTTACCATCTAGAATTCTAATCATCTAATATATATATATATATATATATATATATATATATATATATATATATATATATATATATATATATATATATATATATTTAACTTGTTAACCAATAATATATAATTATATTTAACAAATGGATATTCCTGCCAACATGAATGATAACTATGGTTGATCCAATAGATTGCAAACACATACTTCGCTGGGGAATTAAATATCTGATTTTGCAAGAAAGAAATATTCGCTTTTGAAAGACTACACATTTTTACCCAGACCTTTATGGAGAGCATTGTTACTGGTTTACAATTCAGCATATGACTAGCGCCAATAAAGTTTTTTGTCCATTACACCAAGTTATTAGTAAATTACACCAAGTTATTAGTCCATTACACCAAGTTATTAGTCCATTACATCAAGTTATTAGTCCATTACACCAAGTTATTAATCCACTACACCAAGATTTAGTCTATTACACCACGTTCTTTAGTTCCATTACACCAAGTTATTAGTAAATTACACCAAGTTACTAGTCCATTACACCAAGTTATTAGTCCACTACACCAAAAAGGAATTTGCGATTTATTTTATGTACCTATGTTGTGTTCTTTGACAATAATTGTAAACGATGATTATTCTCTATAACTTTTAGAAATTATAAAAATGTAGTTTACAGGATTATTGAAGTAATGAAGCTTAAAAATCATGCTAATCAAGAAATTCTCTAACTTCATTTCACATTCATCTTTATTCGTTTTCCAAAGTTCAGGACGTCAAGATTAGAGTTAAATATGAATTTAAATTTTAAGTATATGGTAATGTGTTCTAAACAAGACCATGTTTAGTGTGTATATTGTACAAAGCAAAGCGGGTATATATGGTAACTAAATTTGCTCCTGCGCTTACTTTTCTGAACATATCAGTTAGGAACACACCCATATATTGTATATAATATACATGTATAGATATATGCATGAATCCATTCATCCAACCATATATCAACACACACACACACACACACACACACACACACACACACACACACACACACACATACATACATACATACATACATACATACATACATACATACATACATACATACATACATACATACATACATACATACATTCATACATACATACATACATACATACATAAATACATACGTAATCATCGATATATATATATATATATATATATATATATATATATATATATATATATATATATATATATATATATATATATATATATATATATATATAATTTGCAAATTTAATTTGCATTAAAATTAGAAGCAAAGATCTTTTTGAACTGAGGCAAATTTGCAATGTCTCAATTTAATCAATATTTATAAATATTTTTTTTTCTTTTACAGAATTATCAATTTAGTTACATCAACAGTCTGTGTGTGTCATTAGTGTGTCATTTAAAGTTATTTTAATTCTGTGGAGAAACACATACAAATGCATAATTGTGTGATAATTTCAACTGGAACCATCTGAGATTAGATGTTCTTTATATTAGCCGGGTATTTCTTCTAATCGATATGTTCTAAATTGCAAATTCAAAGTTTTATTCTATTTTGTTGGTACTTCTGGCTCCCAATCATCACACCTCTTAACAATCAAGAGAGAGAAAGAGAGAGAGACAGAGACAGAGACAGAGACAGAGACAGAGAGACAGAGAGAGAGATGTTATATCAGCATACAGAGACTGAACATAGTTTTTTTTTAACCTATATCTCTTACCTAATATTTTTGTATCTTATCATATTTGCCTAAATCTTTACGGACTGGATAAATATATGTGGTAAATGAGAACATCGTTTTCTGATATAAACTTAACATTACAAGTTATTTAATCATTCGATAGAAACTTTAGAGCAATTTCATCTATGTTTGATTTAAGTTGTTGTAAGATAGTTTAGATTGTTTCTAAATTCGTTGTTTTCTTTTTCCTTACATATTCTTTCTTATATAAATTCTCGTCCCTAAATTATAGCCATATGTAATAACTTGATCTCCTTCTTGAAGTACTCTAGGTGAAAACCTAACGCTTTATTACGTCCATCTTTTTCTTCCTAATATCGTTTTCCAGTTTTGATTCTTCTCCGATACTGCTTAGG
Source organism: Unio pictorum (assembly GCA_030141615.1). Classification (NCBI taxonomy): domain Eukaryota; kingdom Metazoa; phylum Mollusca; class Bivalvia; order Unionida; family Unionidae; genus Unio; species Unio pictorum. The sequence goes on from JARLTB010000377.1 coordinate 1,490,343, forward strand.
TTGTCTAAATAAATCATATATGCAATACTTTGATTTTGTCCTGTCGATGTTTGACATTTAACCTGAAAGAGTATATATGTGTCTATATTGTTTTTTTTAATGTATCCGTGGCTATAGATTGTACTTTAAGTTGTTGGTGATTACCTAGCTATGTTTTTAATGGTTACTTTTTATATTCTTCTAAGTCAGGAATAACTGTTTTAGTAACATTTGTGTTAAGGTTCACGCCTTGTTTAGAAAACGAAAACATTTGCGGGAGCGAACGTTTGAATCACAAACTGGGTATTTTATTAGAGAGGTTTTAAAGAAAATCATTGCTAATTTAAGTGCAGCCTGTGAAATTATTTTCTGTATATTCAGATATAATTAGAGATGAATCAATTAATTAAAATATTCTTTTGAATTAAACAAAATGATGACTGACTTAATAAAGTTAAAAATATTTGTAACTAGTGTGAAATCATTCAAATAAATTCCCGATTATGTCATTGTGATACTCAATACTGCAGGCACATCAATATATTTAATACTATTGGTACATCAAGATATTCAATACCATTGGTACATCAATATATTCAATACTATTGGTACATCAAAATATTCAATAATATTTGTATATCAAGATATTCGATACTATTGCTACATCAATATATTTAATACTATTGGTACCTCAATATATTAATAATTATCGATTCATGCAGATATCCATTGCTATTGGTACATCAAGCTATTGAATACTATTGGTAAATCAAGATATTAAATTATATTGATTCATCAAGATATTCAGTTCTATTGATTCATCAAGATATTCAGTTCTATTGATCCATCAAGATATTCAATACTATTTATAAATCAAGATATTTAATTCTATTGATTCATCAAGATATTCATTTCTATTGGTACATCAATATATTCATTACTATTGGTACATCAAGATATTCATTACTATTGGTACATCAAGATATTCATTACTATTGGCACATCAAGATATTCATTACTATTGGTACATCAAGACATTCATTACTATTGGTACATCAAGATATTCATTACTATTGGTACATCAAGATATTCATTAATATTGGTACATCAAGATATTCATTACTATTGGTACATCAAGATATTCATTACTATTGGTACATCAAGATATTCATTACTATTGGTACATCAAGATATTCATTACTATTGGTACATCAAGATATTCATTACTATTGGTATATCAAGATATTCATTACTATTGGTACATCAAGATATTCATTACTATTGGTACATCAAGATATTCATTACTATTGGTACATCAATATATTCATTACTATTGGTACATCAAGATATTCATTACTATTGGTACATCAAGATATTTATTACTATTGGTACATCAAGATATTCATTACTATTGGAACATCAAGATATTCATTACTATTGGTACATCAAGATATTCATTACTATTGGTACATCAAGATATTCATTACTATTGGTACTTCAAGATATTCATTACTATTGGTACATCAAGATATTCATTACTATTGGTACAACAATACGGTTGGTAGGTCAGCAACATTAATATTGATTTCATCCAGAATACAATTGCACTTTATTTCGCAATACTGTAAATTCCTTTTTAAGTTTTTGCTTTGTATTCTTAGGAAATAGTTTATTTACTGAATTTTACAGAACGTCGTAACAGATGCATATGAAACTATTGTTCTCTTAATCTTTGATAGAAAGACTCCATAGAAATGTTGATCTAATTGAAAATTAAAAATTTAAAAATTGTAAAAACACATTTGAAGTCAGATATATTATATTATCAGAAGCACCTCCTTCGATACATGCATATTAACGTTTCACTTTTGAAACACCGTTTCGTTTTTAATCTTCCAAAACATTATGGGTCTTTTATTAATGAACTATTATATATTCATTTGTTTACATTTAATGTTCTTTAGAAAGAAGTGAAAGTATTACTGCATTTATTCTGCATTGTAGGTCAATGCGTTGATCAGACGGGAGTGATAACAAATGGCATGACGTGTGTACAGCTGCTTGCCAGCGATTGCTATGATGCCACCTTACTGAGCAAGTGTTGTCAGACATGTAAAGCGTTTTACACTGGTGTAACAGGTATCACACCTTTGGCAACAAAACGGTTCTTTCAATATCCTTCTATAAAATTCAAAACCTCCCCTACATTTATCAGTAAATGTTACGATGAATACACATTTCGCATTAATGAAATTAACAAATATGTATGTATGTATGTATGTATGTATGTATGTATGTATGTATGTATGTATGTATGTATGTATGTATGTGTGTGTGTGTGTGTGTGTGTGTGTGTGTGTGTGTGTGTGTGTGTGTGTGTGTGTGTGTGTGTGTGTGTGCGTGCGTGCGTGCGTGCGTGCGTGCATGCATGCATGCATGCATGCATGCATGCATGTATGTATGTATGTATGTATGTATGCATGCATGTATTCATGCATGTATATATTGATGTATGACTATCAAAAAAGTGCAAACATTAACGAACCGAGTGGTCTTAAACGCTTTCCGTTACGGATCACTACCATCTCACCTCTGTCTGCGTGGGTTCGAGTCTAAGATTCGGCTAATGTGAGAAAGATATTCAGTAGCTTATCGTGGGTCGGTGGTTCTTTTCGGGGGTGTTCCCGGGTTCTTTCTCCACCAATAATACTGGCCGTCACGTATTGCCTATCATGTACTGAAAACTGGCGTTAAACTTTACAACAACAACAACAACAGCGCCTAAAATTTAGTTAAAGTTGTGATTGAAATTGGGTATAATATATAATAACTGATTTCTTGAAAGAGGAAAGTTTCCCGCAACTTTGACGTTTCGAAATGGAAATTTCTATCTTATAAATTTATAATATTGTGGGTAGGAAGAGACAAATATATAGTTAAGGCGATGTTGATTATTACACTTAGCACAGTTCAACGTAAATCTATCTCATGTGCATTTCAAATGATGTTCTACTGAAAATGTATGTAACTAAAACAATCAATATCAAACATTATAGACCGGTGCTCATCTGTTTAAAGCATCTGACTCATTTGCGGGAGGTCTCTGGTTCGAACCTCGACGGAGTCATTCAAAAGTCTTATACAAATGATACTAGCAGCTGCATTGCTTGGCGCTCAGCAGTAAGAGGTTAGTGTTAGAAATTGTTAGCCTGGTGTCAGGATAAATTTGGCTGGATGAGACATCATGCTAAATATATGCAGCATAATGCCCCAGTGCTAGATGTCACTGTAAAATGTCACACTCCAGACATCGCAGCGATATGACAGAAAAAGTGTTAAAGCTACGTTAAAGACCCAAATGACACACACACACACACACACACACACACACACACAAAGACACATCACACACACACACGTGCGGACATTAGAATGTGCATACTAACACAACATGATACACGTGATAGTCTGCTTGGGTATTGACATGCCATTAAACGGTATATCCGTAAATCATATCACATTAATGAGTAATGATATATATTAACATATTATTTTAATCCACATAAGTTTGTTCATATAAATTCAATTTTATAATTCACCTTCTTGTAAGTGTACATGTATTAATACAATTAATACAATCATCAGACATTACAATTATTGTTGATTCCATTTTATATTTATTACATATATGTTTAATAATCAATGTTGTCTGAACATTTTTATAACCACTGCATACGATAGTACTTATTCAAGTATGTATTGTTTATCACATTTATTTCCAACTTCATCGAAGCGGACAAGAACATAATTATTTTGAACAATACATTTGAATTTTGAACACAATTTGAATCTATATAGAATCTGTAACATGATTTGCAACATAAACAGAGCATATATGTATATATTTGCAACATAAACAGAGCATATATATATATATATATATATATATATATATATATATATATATATATATATATATATATATATATATATATACAGGTTGTGAATATGGCGACAAGGTAAACAACTGCATTGTTCCTCTATGCCCGTATTATTCTGACCCAAATGAATGCTGTGCGACTTGTAAGGTTACTACTACAGCAGCCCCTGCACCATCAACATCAGCGACAACTACAATTCCAACGTTAGCTACAACAACAAAAGCAACATCAACAACAACATCGTCATTGATAGCGACAACAGCAACACAGTCGACACTAACAACACAAAATCTGACAATAGCAGCAACAACAGCAACCACTTCAAGAACGATAGCAACAGTAACAGCATACACGTCAACAACATCATCATCACAAGGTAAGTATTCCACAATCACATGATGGCATTATCTACATGTGTAATACCATTAGAGATATATGTTTTGTTCATGTTTACGATTCTGAAGATCATATTTGTTTTGCTATCAAATTTACGATCGACTAAAAATGTCCATTTCAGTGACAAGAAATACAATTCCTAGATCATTGGAAGAAAACATTAATTTGGTATAAAAAAAAAATTATATGAGAGGTTCCATCATCAAAAATAAACAAGTTAAGCAATCTCCAAATTAAAAAAATCAATGATAAAGTGTGCTGAATTTACCGCGTTATCACAAAAGCGCTGGAACGTTATTGGTTCACTTCATACAGGTACAATGAGAGGATTTCGAGTACAAGAAAATCGACAAATAAAAAACAACTTGTTGTAAAAAAACACAAAATAGGAAAATAAAGGATATACTCTGAAGTGTGTTGCTTTTTATTATAATTAAACGTCGCGTGGTTAGATACTACTTCGGGAAGCGAAGGGGACTTACTGGAAATTGCAGGTTTTTTGGTGTAATACTGGATTCTGTGGTGTAAGAAGGTGTAATACAGGATGATGTGGTGTAAGAAGTTAAAACTACTAGATGTTACAGAGGAATAAGGTGAGTACTGTTTCTTCTTTTAAAAATCTTGATACTGAGTAGATAATCGCAAATATGTTTTCTCTGCAATTATCCGAGACAGTTGACACTTTTGTTTTAGATACAATGATGGTTTTGAGCATAATGTAATAACACGATGGATGACTATTAACAGAAGTAATTACAAGCGGAATGGTAATTAACATAGTTAATTAACGGAATGGTAATTAACATAGTTAATTAACGGAATAGATCAAACACAATAAATTAGCAACTGTGACCGTTCTCTCTTGATTTAAGACACAGTAGTTTGTATGTTCACTTTATAGCATTCAAGGAAATATTTTCAAATTCGCAAAGTTATCGACTAGAAATCTAATCATCCAATACACACACACACACACACACACACACACACACACACACACACATGCACAAAATAACACATTCATACAAAATAAGGCCTATTTTTACTTCTTCAGTTGACGGTGGAATTTCTGGACGTCATTGGTATGATATTGTTGGTAATAGTTCCTTCATTCAATTGCTTTTACATGGAACATGCCAGTTAGATTCTGCGCTCTGAGTAATTACATATCATCACATTATATCACGTGGTCTTGTTTTAATGCCAGTTAGATTCTGCGCTCTGAGTAATTACATATCATCACATTATATCACGTGGGCTTGTTTTAGTTTTGGCTTGTTAAAGACGTAATCTCATCTTAGACAGCTTTTTCACTGCAGTTCTGCTATCGAGAGCGCTTATAAAATATGATGAAATAATTGCCCTATATATTGAAATGCTTATGCTATAGAATTGTCCCTTAAAATCTATATGGATATGCTATAGAATTGTCCCTTTAAATCTAAATGGATATGCTATAGCATTGTCCCTTTAAATAGAAATTGATATGCTATAGAATTGCCCCTTTAAATAGAAATGGATATGCTATAGAATTGCCCCTTTCGATCGAAATGGATATGCTATAGAATTGCCCCTTTCGATCGAAATGGATATGCTATAGAATTGACCCTTTAAATAGAAATGGATATGCTATAGAATTTCCCCTTCGATCGAAATGGATATGCTATATAATTGACCTAGATATCAAAATGGATATGCTACATAATTACCCCAGAGATCGAAATGGATATGCTACATAATTGCCCTAGAGATCGAAATGGATATGCTATATAATTACTCCTTTAGATGGAAATGGATATGCTTGCGATTTAAAGAATAGTTCGTATGACTAGTTATTATTAGTCCATCTCACTGAAAAAAAACAATCAAAAACTAGCCAAAGAACATATTTAATAAAATGCATTGGCCTTTTAAGGTAAATGTACAGTACAATATAATTGAATCTTAATACAGATCTAATAGGTGATATTATATCATTGTAATACAATCTGTAATATTAAAGTAATTGGGCCATCCATAAACTGAATTGGGATTATCCATTGCATGCAATACACACCGAAATATAAATACACACCGTAATATAAAATTAACTGAGATTATTTCCTACATGTAATGAACACCGTAATATAAAATGAACTTGGGTTATCCCATACATGTAGATGTAGTAAAGACCGTAATATAAAATGAATTGGGATAATCCCATAATGTAATAAACACCGTAATATACAATGAATTATGATTATATCTAAATGTAATAAACACCGTAATATAACATTCATTGGGATTATCCCACAATGTAATAAACACCGTTGTTCTGTGCTAAATCGTACAACTGATATGATGCACTTATTCCCAGATATTTCATTTCCAAACAGCTCTCTGAATATGATTTTATTTCTATGCAACATCATGACCCTGGAGGAAAACTTTTGTACTACGTCCTTTTATACATTGAAAGGAGCGTATAATCCATCGTGGAACAGAAGGTCATGAGAACGAAGAGAAAATTAACTAAAGTACCTCATAATTTCCCTTTGAATTCCTCTTAATAACTGACCGTTATTTGTGTGGATGTAGGTCCAAAGTGTTATTTCTGAGTTGGGGTCTGAAGGTTGCTGTTTTTTTTTTGTTCTGTCTTAGGCTTCACAGACAAATTTGTATGGGCGGACTGTAATTGTTAACACGTGTTTAAAGAGAAAATTCTACCACATGTGCAACTAATAGCCTTTAGAAAAACACCTACAGCATTATATATATATATATATATATATATATATATATATATATATATATATATATATATATATATATATATATATATATATATATATATATATATATATAGTTTGTTTGCTATTCATTTGGTGATGGAATTTCTCCGATATACAAGTAATGTAACAGTGTTAAGCCTAATCAAAACTTGATCATTTCAACATTGCCATTTATTTTGATATGATGCCTGTTTTTAGGTTCTCTACTTTTTTTAGCGTTAAGTTTCAGTAAATTACATATACTATTTATGACGCATTTGTCACTGGGGATTGAAACAGATATATATATATATATATATATATATATATATATATATATATATATATATATATATATATATATATATATATATATATATATTGTTACATATATGTGATATAAGTTATTTATATTTAGTTTTATTGTTTGTTGTTAGATTTAAATATGGCATTATAAGTTTTAAGATTCGTTCATTGAAAAGGGGGGGGGGGTGACCTGTACTTTACAGAGTGAACACCAGGTATTGACCTCATTTCTGACCTGGTTTCAGAGTTGTAAACAAGCTTTGGAAATGATTGGATGGTTCCAAGGACAAAATAGAGCTTTTGTATAAACATCTTTCTAATTTTATTTGGGTCATACGCTGGGTACGTGAGTTTTTTTGAATTTGTTCTGACAGTTACTAGAAGATAATGTGTCCGCTTGTTTACGTAAAAGAACAGCTATATAAATTATATTTTGAAGCGAGCTATTCAGTAGAAGATCTTGGGCTTTTAGAATATTAAGTTGTGTCTTTTTGAGGTATTATAAATTACCTTGTACCGGAAATTATGTCAATTCGTTTGGATCAAGAGGAATTATTTTGTTATTTATCTGGAAAAGAATTGTGCTCATAGAGATTTTATTAACAAGAACTGACTAAATCAAGTCACATCGTCTTCCATCTTGGATACTTCGCTGGAATTCGAACTTAGAACTATTTGGACATTGTATTACCAGGGCTTTTGCCATTTATCTAGTGAATAATATTTTGAATTATTTTGGATTAATTTTGGAATTACTTCTTAAAACCGTAAGTTTATTTTTCTTTTCTGAAAAATACTTGTACCTAATAAATCGTTTATTAAGTGTTACAATCTTGTTATTTTCACTCTTTCTATGTTACTGTTTATTAGAGCCTAAGTACGTAACAATATATATATATATTATATTTAACAAATGGCTGTTCCTGCCAACTTCAATGATAACAATGATCCAAAAGAGTGCAAACACACTTCGATGTGAAATTAAATCTTTCCTTTTGCACAAACAAAATATTCGCTTTTGAATGTCCACATAATGTTACGTAGGTCTTATAGGAAGCATTGCTATTGGTTCAAAATTCATTATGTAACGAACTCCACCTCCCAAGTTATTAGTTCATTATACCAAGTTATAAGTCCATTGCACCAAGTTATTAGTCCATTACACCAAGTTATTAGTTCATTAAACCAAGTTATTAGTCCATGATATCAGTTTGTTAGTCCATTACAGCAAGTTATTAGTCAATAACACCAATTTATTCGTACATTACACCATACTTATTTTGTGCCTTTCTTGTGTGCTTTGATAATATTTGTAAATAATTATTATTTTCTACAACTTTTAGAAATTATAAAAATGTATTTTACAGGAATTTCAAAGTTATGAAGCTTGATAATCACGCTAATCAAGACAATATGTAACTTCATTTCAAATTCGTCTTTTATCGTTTCACAAAGTTCAGAACGTAAAGAATAGGATCAATTATGAAGTTCAATTTTAAATATATCGCAATGTGTTCTAAACAAGACCCAATTCATAGTACAAAGCAAAAGCGGGTATATAATGTAACTGAATTTGCTCCTGCGCTTACTTTTCTGAACATATCAGTTAGGAACACACCCATATATTGTATATAATATACATGTATAGATATATGCATGAATCCATTCATCCAACCATATATCAACACACACACACACACACACACACACACACACACACACACACACACACACACACACACACACACACACACATACATACATACATACATACATACATACATACATACATACATACATACATACATACATACGATAAGTCATCTTCGTTCTTTTTTTCAGTACCTCTTGCTCCATCAGTTTCCATTGTTTCCCAGACAACACATAATATAACTCTAAACGTCACATTACAGGTAAAATTAAATAATTAACCCAGACGTCTTTCTGTGAAAGGACAAATTTCCTATAATTCAAACAGTTGTAAAAATACTGGAAATCCAGACGATGAAAATAAAGAAATTTTGAGACAGGATGTCGACATGACTTACATTATATTAATTTATTAACATAAGGTTCTTGGAAAATGACCAACGACTACTGTATATACATACCCCTAGTTTATACGCGTGACAACATTGTCTTTGTGGACACCTCTTAGTATCTTCCAGCATATATTGCTGGTTAGATATTTGGAGATGTCCCTTAATAAACGTCCATAATTCCTTTGATTTGGTTGTGTGTAGTTTTAGGATAGGAGTTATGTACCTATTCTTACCGTTCCTTCCCTCTAGTCACTTGAGACAGTTTTCGAATGATTTTGTGACCTCAGTCCGCAGGTCTGCTATAAGAGTTCCTTAAATTAATACTAATTTATTCTGTAATTTAGTTTGGCTTGGACCCTGTTTGTCATATGTTCGGTAGTTATTTATTTTAAAGTATAGTTTTGATTTTGTGTGAGTGCCACTCTTTTACTCAGTTTTCTGTTTATTTTTATCTTTGGAAATGTCGTTTACGTAGATCCTTTGTCAGTGAGTATCTCTTAATTAGTTCTTATAAATGATTATTATTGTTATTATTATAATTATTATTATTATTATTATTATTATTATTTGTAGTAGTAGTAGTAGTAGTAGTATTTATATATTCACATAATTTCAGGTGTCAGGTGTATCGTTACTACAGTCAAAATGGCTCCGGAATAACTTCTGTCTCATCATATAGTTTCTTGTCTAAGAGTAGTTTGTTATACCCGTGAAGCTATATAGTACATTCTATCTATATATCTATCCCTTAGTCTTGCCGACCGTTGGGGCACCACTGATGACCTGACAACAAGCTTCCTCCATTCCAATCTGTTCTCTGATAATCTCACTGTGTCACTCAACTTCAGTCCTCTCCACTCTGAGATGTTATCCTCCCAGCTTTTCCTCTGTCTTCCTCTCTTTTGCCCTCCCTGCACAGTACCTTGCATGATTATCTTAGCAAGCCCTGTTGATCGTGTGATATGTCCATACCATTTCATTTTGCGCTTTTTCACAATGGTCAGTAGCTCTTCATAGGGCCCAATGGCTTGCCTAATTCTATTTCCCACTTCCTCATTCGTGACAGGATCTCTATATGTAATGCCAAGCAACCTTCGAGCGCATCTCATTTCAAAAGCTTGTATCATCCTTTCGAGATCCGCTGTGAGGGTCCATGACTCACAGTCATATAGGAACACATGCAACCAAGGAGCGCATCAGTGTGATTTTTGAGTTGACTGAGGTGTTTCTGTCTTTCCAAACTGTTTTCAGCCTTGTCATTACTGTTATTGTCAGCGCAATCCTGGACAATATTTCTGCTTTTGATCTCTCGTCTGCCACGATGGCTCCTAAGTACTTGAATTTATTAACTGTTTCCAGTTTTTGGTCACTAATCATGAACATTGCCTCACAGTTAACAGGTCTCTTTTAATTATCTTGATTATTATTATTCTTATTATTATTATTATCATTATTATTATTATTATTATTATTATTATTATTATTATTATTATTATTATTATTATTATTATTAATAATAATAATAATCTAATGGTAATTTTTCCATCATATTAGGATTGATTGCTTAAAACATTTTCTTTACAAATGCTCTTCATCAATGTTAAATATCTAAAACACTTGCGCTTTTTTAGCTGTAAGTTCTTTTGATAAATTATAGCATTTGTCATTGGGTCCCGTCACCTTTTTTAGCTGTAAGTTCTTTTCAATAATTATAGCATTTGTCATTGGGTCTCTTCCTCTTCTGCCTTTAGGACTTGTATCTTATTTTTGTACATGGTAACATCAGATTCCGTAGATTCTACAGATTGTTTTTAATATAACTACTGCATAATTTATATATCTTTTTAATCTTTTTTCTTCATGTTCCAAGGTTGCCTTTGTTGGCCGAGTGGTTTAAGGCGTTAGTCTTTCCAGGTCACTCAAACGTCACCTCTGTACTCGTGATTTCGAATCTGGGCTTAACTGGCGCGTGTATCTAAAAACAAAAACTTGCCAGTAGCTTCCCTTGAATTGGTGGTAATCATCGTGTATGCTTTCTCACTTGGCCATTAAAAGGCAGTTTATGTTTTGTTTTTTTTCTGCTATATTTGTAATCAATGCAGATGAAACAATTGTAATTCAAGACATTGTAATACATACTCGGCTGATATTTTTGATTTTGTAAAATTCGTATTCGTCTCTATACGTAAAGCCCCATATGTAATTCTTTTTTTTTCAGAAATAATCTTTAGGTGATTGCTTCAAAATGATATTCTAACTCCGTTTACACGTATATATAGTATAATTATAATCTTGAATCATCATTATTAACCGGTAATGTTTCCCTCTATTTTATGCATATATTATTCTTTTTGTATTAAGACTCATGGATGTAATCAGATCCTATGCAGCGATCATGAAAGTAATCAGATCCACTGCAGCGATTATGAAAGTAATCAGATCCTATGCAGCGATTATGAAAGTAATCAGATCCTATGCAGCGATTGTTTTGTAAGATTTCTGAACTGCGTTCATTGATATAGAATATCCTAAAGGAGCATGGTTTGCTGTATTTATTTTTAAGGAGCGTGGTTTGCTGTATTTATTTTTAAGGAGCGTTTTTTGCTGTATTTATTTTAAGGAAGTATAAATAATGAACATTACTAGCGCTCAGACTATGGTACGCTATTAGATTCGAGTTAAACAAGCATCTATTCCAGCTTGATGATTTCTAGCTTTTCAATGTTCTAGATTGTAACATAGTCTGTAGTGTTCTGGTGTACATAAATGTAAACGTTCTTTACAGATACATTTTTCGCATTCGTGTTTCTCTATGATGACACCAGTTGTTTCTAACATAATAGTATCGTCTATCGTTTTAGTTACTGAGATGTCTAGAACAACAAATGACTTGTACTTTCAATTTCACATTTACATTGCGGGTATTTTCACTTCTCATCATACATTACCGTATCCAGTTTTATGTAGGTTCCATATCGCATTTTTCAACAGAAATGTTCTTTTTTATCTTCGGTGTGAGAATTTCTTCACATTATATTTTGATTTTCTGTGCAGTTTTGTTGGAGAGTATTTCAAACCTGATTTATTTCAGCATAAAAGTAAAATCTGATGTCAGTATTTTGTAAACTGATAAAAGTCAGTACCCAATTAAGCAATTAAAATAATGTGTTGCTTATAGTATTCAACAGAAATGGGAGATAACTGCATGACATACGGAGGCATCAAACAATATATTTCTTCATTTGATTTTAGTTTGCAACTTTAAAAGAGCTTGTTCTTCTCACATACCGTGATCTTTGTCTATATGTCATCATTTGCCTTTAGTTTGCAACCATTAAAAGAGCTTTAAAAATTATGATCAATTACCGTGATGTTTGTCTATATGTCTTCATTTGTTTTTAGTTTGTGACCATTACAAGAACTTTAAATATTCTTCTCACTTGCCAAGCAGTATTAAAATTATGTAATGAAAATATATGTCAAAATGATTCATTTTTGTTTACTATTTTCTAATTTCATGGCGCCTCATTTTTTTTAAAAACAACAAATTTTGCATGAAATTTGTTTGACCTTTTTTAAAAAATCTTGTTTATATATTTGCAAAATGTTTTATTTTGATTTTGTTGCAGTTTTGACAAGTGTGTCCAGCTGTAGAACTTGTTTTCATTGCTACATATTCAAATTATCTTCTCACCTTATTAAATTGTGTAAACTTGTCGCTAACGGAGAGGGGTATGTAGGGTTTGACGGTTGGACGGTTGGATGGACTGACAGACAGACATATATATATATATATATATATATATATATAGATAAAATACTCACTAAACTTGCGTAGGATCCTAATTACGTGCAATTCCGTTTTGTAAAGATATTTTTATTCCGAATCTGGCTGTTTGTTTCCATGTTCGAAAGATTCTGCATTCGTATCTTTATGCGAGCAGTGTAATTTACAATAACGTTTTCGTTTGCTTTCAGGCCGGAAGTACAGCCAATCAATTTGAGATCACTGCTTCAACAGGAGTTGCACAGAAAATACCGCTACCAGCAGGAAACGTTTCTGTAGAATACGTCTTCAATGCCCCTAATGATTCGGGCACGTGCTTTACGCTTCAAATTGTTGCTATCAATGCTGCTGGGATAAGCCCTGCAACCACATTGTCAAACGCATGTTATGGTACTCTATCTTTCTCTTATTCACACATATCAAACACCAGCTGTATTCAGTTTTCACCTCTCATTTACTATCTTCAGTCCACATACTGACTATTCACTTATATAGTTCATCCATAAGACATTATGTGTATAGTTTTAATCTCAAATCACACTTGTGAATACAAATTTTATCTAACAGCGTTTTGTCTCAGTTAGTTTGCAGCATTACCAAATCTGTCGGTATATCTTAATTCGACTGCAAGGAAATACATCTCTTAAATGGTTTTTGATTCTAATTAGTTATATAATATTCTAGCTGTGTTCAACATTTCACTATATGTTAGAGTTAGGGATCAGTCAGGACTGATTATAAATATCCCGTTATAATATCGGATGAGTTTCCAATCTTTTATTATATTCAAGAGTTAGGAATGTCAGGACTAACTTTAATTACATTGTGACATTTTATCACGATCCAGTCGTTTATTATATTCTGGAGAGCAGGGTTCCAGTCAGGACTGATTCTACTTAACCAATATAATATCTTATCCGTTTTCAATCTTTCCTTCTGTTATGGGTAGAAAAATGCAGACAGTGCTATTATTAAGAATTTACTTTGAAAAGTAGCATGTCAAGCTTGAAAATGCCGGTTATGTATTGATCATCCTCGTAGCATTACAACGTCAGATATCTTTCCGTCTAATTACAGCACCGTTACCACCTTTATTTGCTGTCGTAACACAAACAACGACCAATGTAACCTTGAACATGACTTTACCACAAGGTTCCCTTGGCAACACATTCGAAGTTTTAGTCACAAGAGCCGGGACAAATTTATATGTTCCCTTATCGTTGGGAGGATCAAGATCCATTCAATACGTGCTTGATACAACGGTGGAAGCAGGCAGCTGCTTTCGTCTAGAGGTTATCACCATCGTGACTAACAACCCGATAAAAAGTCAAGCAACACTAGTTTCATATGTTTGCTATGGTACGTACCAACCTATGTATTACCCACTTGCCTACTTACCCCCCCCCCCAGTCACCAATCTAACACCCTCAAGAATATCTGTACGCCCAGCTTCCTATATAGAACCGATTTACCTATATAAACACCCAGTCACCTATCTAGCATTCTCAAGCATACCGGTATCTGTATGTCCATCCACCTATCGCGAACCCATTTACCATTATAATTTAGTACCTAATTGCCTATCTAAACAACCAGCAACCTTTTTAGTGCCTAATGGCCTATCTAAACAACCCGCAACCTGTTTATTACCTATTGGCCTATCTAAATATCCAGCCAACTATTTAGTACCTGTTGTCCTATGTAAACACCCAGTCAACTATCTACATAGCTGTACCTTACAAAGAGCCTCCCCCTGCCCCACGGACATTCAGAGTAAGAGATACGTTTGTACACACATATGCGTACCAGTTACTTTTCTTCATCAGAACCCATTCCGCAAGTGCCGCGATAGTTGCATGCCTTGAAATAGGTTCGTTCCTACAGTGTAAATAGGAAGACACATATACAGTATTAAATGTACCATTTTGAAGATAAGCTTCAACAATGATGTTCATGAGTGTTCTAAAGATAAGAAAGCACTTAAGACAACACGACCAATTTTAGATATTCATATCTGTCACGTGTTCTCTCCTTTTAGCACCGAAGAACCCTGAAGTTACTGTGGTGACACAAACTACCAGTAACGTGACCTTAACTATTACGCTGCCTGCAGGATCTCTGGGCAACAACTTTGAAGTAAGAGCCATAGGAGGAGGTACAGTTCGGTCCATGTTCATTGCAGTGGGAGGGTCCAGGTCCATTCAGTACGTGCTTGATATCGTTGCGGAGGCGGGCACATGCTTTATTCTGGAGGCGGTCACAGTGGTCATAAACAACTCAATAGCCAGTGACAAAACTACACTTTCCAATGCGTGTTATGGTAATGTGCACGCACTAAAACGTATCCAACAACTCTGCCCATTTCTGTCTGTCTGTCTCTCTCACTGTCTCTCTCTTTATTTACAATACAAATTTAACTTTCATACATAGAAAATGTAAACCACACAACTGTATAGTACTATCTATGTTTCGTTACTGTTTCTAAAATGATTTAATTTTTGAAAAAGAAGACTTACTATATTGAAAATATATACCTTAGTCGATGTGCACATCCAGTCCAGTCAGATGATACAGATTTTTTTTGCTCAGGGCCTCTAACATGTATTATATGATAAGAATGGTTAGCGGCTACCCCTTAATAATATTATTTGCTTTTACGGTATTATTTGCAGTTACGGTAGACGACAAAGATAAAGGTGTTTCGAAAAGAGAGGTTTTAATATTACATAATTTGTTAGTTTAAAAAGAAAGTTGGGCAGAGAAACTGCATTCAAATAGTCATCAGAATGTTTATATTTTGTAACAGAATAAAGAAAACAATACTGATGGAGTGCTGAAAATCATGTTGAAGCATGCATATATATATATATATATATATATATATATATATATATATATATATATATATATATACATATTTTAGTTCCTAAAAAGCCTGACGTAATTGTGATCACGCAAACTACCAGCAGTGTGACATTGAACATTACGCTTCCAGCGTTGTCCTTGGGAAACACCATTGAAATCAAGGTCACAGGAGGTGGGGCGTTAAGGTTCGTGCCATTCACTACAGGATTGTCCAGGTACCTTCAGCACGTGTTTAATGAAGCGGCAGACGCGGGAACCTGTTTTGGTCTAGAATTCATGATAGTCGTCACCATGAACCCGATCAAAAGTGATACAACAACCATTACCAATGCATGTTACGGTATGAAACAAATCTACCCATCCCATATTTCAGTACCTCACTATCGTTACGACAAATTACATACCTGACTATAATGTTATCGATTTACATTAGTAACCAAATAGGTAGATAGAAAATATGCATGCATCTGCTTTAAAGTACCGAATACATCAGTGTGGAAAGACATTATATCTCGTCCTAATAAAGGTCGTAACCTTTATTAATACCAGCCACGCTTGGCATATGAATCCAGTAGGAGCATGCCGATATTGGTACCATTGAAGTATAAGGTCCATTCAATAATGAGAGTAAATGCGTTATCTTAAGACACCCATGCACTCAAGTAATATTATTCCATCTTACTACCTACCTACTGCCTATCTAACTAACAATGAAAGACATGGGGACACCTGTTACACCTGAAGGACATGGGGACACATGTTACACCTGAAAGACTTGGAAACATATGTTACACTTAAAAAATATGGGACACCTGTTACACCTGAAAGACATGGGACACCTGTTATACCTGAAAGACATGGGAACAGATGTTACTCCTGAAAGCCACGGGGACAAATGTTACACCTGAAATAAATGGGGACATCTGTTACACCTCAAAGACATGTGGACACCTGTTACACCTCAAAGACATGGGGACACATGTTACACCTGGAAGACATGGGGACATCTGTTACACATGACAGACATGGGGACACATTTTACACTGCGGCGAATGAGAACCTAGACACAAATAACACTATAATATACGTAATCAAGACTCTTAAAAATGTTCCATATACAAATTCTGCCAACAGTTGCGATGGGCGACCAACATTAAGATGTTTAAAAATAAATACAATACTATAGTGAGAAGTTGACCCTTTCTTGTTAAAGAAGAAAGATGGATGTCGAAATACTTTATTTATTTTCTTATCAATTTGTGAGTATGTATTAAAACATCATCAGTCTGATATGTTTATATCCTAATTATTGTTACATATATTTTACTTTAGATTTACCTTGGTATTCTTTTAGTCCCTTCACAACCGGAAGTAAAACTTGGTATTCTTTCAGCCCCTTCAAAACCGGAAGTAAACGTGGTCGCACAAACTACCATGAATATAACCATGAACATTACGCTTCCCACGGAATCCTTAGGAAATAGCTTTGAAGTCAGGGTCGCAGGAGGAGTGACGTCTAGATCTGTGCCCATCAAATATGGTGGATCCAGGTCTGTTCAGCACGTGTTTAATGAGGTGGCGAAGGCTGGCACCTGTTTTAGTATAGAGATTTTTACCCTCGTTAGTAGCAACCCGATTAAAAGTGACACAACTGTTACCAGTACGTGTTATGGTAAGATATATCTCCACCCACCCAATGCTATTCTACCGTACAAGGTACAACCTCACCATCTGCCACACCTACCTACACATATAACGACTGCTTCGTAGATAAATATATTTCTTTATTCTTCACCAGCGTGTACTTAGCCGCGAACATCATTGTGACACATACACAATAAAACTTCATGAAATGCTATCTGAAATGAATATATACATGCTGTAGCAATACACAGACAAAACGATCTTTAGAACAACAAATAAAAATAAAATATATATGTATAAACAGAAGATGGGTGCATAGCATGTAATAGCTGCTCAATGTTGGTGTATGCATAAACTAACATTAAAAGCAGTTTACGAAACTTTAGAGTTCACGGTGACAAATATTCAGAAAACTATTTCTGTTATTTTTTAGGAAAGTACCACCTCTTCACTTGTGCATTGTATACTCTGTAACAGGTTTTACGACTTTATCAAATGTAAGGTAACGTAGAGGAAAATATAACTTTAGAACGCGTATCGATGGAAAGTATGATTTTTATTCATCGTTTGTGTTTACATCAGTGCCTTTCAAGCCATCTGGAAGCGTTGTTGAGCAGGCCATGGATTACATCATCTTCAATATTGCCTTGCAAGCAGGAAGTACTGGAAAATCATTTAATGTTAAAGTGATTGATGGAAAAGAATATCACCTTGGCATTCCAGAGGGATCAACGGACGTCCAGTTTGCATTCAACGAAACTGGCATTCCAGGCACATGTTTCACATTACAAGTTAAGACACTGAGTTTGGGTAAAGTAACGGAGAGTGAGGCATCGACAATTTCAAACACTTGCTATGGTAAGTTACAAATGTTCTATGTTTCACATTACAAGTGAATACATTAATTTTGGGTAATGTAACAGACACAGAGAGGCATCATCAATCCCGAACACTTGCTATGTGATGTTGTATTAAATTTTCAAGTGTTTTATGTTTAATATGTGCTTATGTGTGTGTCGGGTTTGGTGCTTACAATCGTAAACAAAAGGCAGGTGGCATAAAACTCATCATAGCTCAATCACACACAATGTTTAAGAACACAATATAAATATTAATATGTTTCCATCTAAACGGCATACGTGTTTCTTTTCTTTCTTTTTCATAAAAAAAATTGTTTTTAGTAAATACTAATTTATTTTGTCTGCTATTGATTAGAATATCTTCATTCTGTACGATGATAATAGCTCATTGTTATGGATAGTTTTAAATGTTTTTGAACTGACAAACTTCGAGAATCTTGATGTACTGAGTTCCCCTCATGAAACAACTTTTACTTTGAATTTCAATTAGTGTACATGAACGCATACCCATTAGTTTCGGATTCATCGAAGCACCCACTGCTTGCGTTGAATATTATATTTACAATTATGAGCGATCATCTATGTACACCTGTTAAGTTGTTGTTTTGTTGTAGGTTTTATCTCCATTTTTCAGCACACGATGCCGTCAGTATTAATGATGGAGAAATAATCCGGGAAACCCCCCAGAAAGAACCACCGACCAAAGAGAAGCTACTGGCAATCTTTCTTACATACCCACATTGGCCGTATCTGAGACTCAAACCCACGCAGATAGAGGTGAGATGGCAATGATCCGTAACGGGGAGCGCTTTCGGCCACTCTGCCCCCACCTGTCAGGTACCTTGCTGTTAAAAGAACAGCTCACAACTGACAATAGCACCTGCTATGAGATAAAGTTCAAATATTATATGATAAGGTTGATTAAGACATGGAAATGCTGCAAAATATTTTTAAAAAAATTACTTCAGTATCACGATACGTTTTGTACGGTTAATAGCTGCAAAAATTGCTGAAATGCTTCTAACCCAATACCCAAATTTATGCTAGGAATTTATGGATTTCATTCACGCAGGAATAGGTAAGAATAGTGTGTGTGTGTGTGTGTGTGTGTCTGTGTGTGTGTGTGTGTTGATTCTATTTTAACAATTGCGATTTTGACGTTTCTTCGCTCTTGACGGAAATGACACGATATATATTAAAACTATTTAGAGTCTATCTTGTCAGTTTTATTTATGGCTCAACGCGTTACCTCAGATTTGTCCGTTTGTATGTATGCAGGTATGTCTCTCTATGGAGACAACGTATGCCCTTGGCCAATATCGGATTTTCTTACACCCATGTGTGACACACCTGTTAAGCTAAGATCACGTGTTCAAGAACACATGAACGATCAAAAGAGAAAGGTGCATAAAAGTAACTGATGAGCAGATTTTTTCTAAATAGGCTGTTGCTACTTAGCAACCATTAGAAGGGAACATTTTTGTTTTTTGTTTGCCTAACCTGCATTGGTGGAAGCTCGAGATATATATTTTGTTGCGTCTGAATGTATTTCCGTATTTTCATCCACGTCGTAGATTCACCTCAGTGATCGATTTTAGATTAACGTCAATGTTAAAGGCTGTATCTGTGCTAAAATTATAGATGGCCCGAACAATAGGAGGTTTTCCATATATGAACAGTATAGAGATCGTCCTTGCTGGATCCAACGGTGGTCTCCCTTAGCTAAACTGTGCACAGACCGTTCCTACACAAACCGTCCATGCAATAAAGAGGGGCTATCTCATAAATAAAAAGTACACATGTCGTCTTTGTAATAGGAAGCAACTCTCAAAGCAGCTAATTTCTTTTAACTAATTTTCAATACAACAGACGTCACATGAGCACGATGTTGATGATATAGGAACGTACATTTCCACTCGGCTAGGCAGATATAATTGCAGATTCATACGGGAATATACGACAACATCCGTGTACAATGTTTTTCTTTTTTCCCAGCTCCAAAGAGACCACAGGTAAATGTTGTGGAAACCACTAACAAAAACATCAAACTGAATATATCCGTCGCATCTGATAGTTTAGCCAAGTCATTCCAAATAAGACGGACCGGTGACACTCCAAAGACAGTGGACTTTCCATCTGGTATTAGATCAGCTCTTTACCTGTTCGACAGTCCAGCAAAAGCCGGCACGTGCTTTACATTTGAAATCGTCGCTATTGCTGCAGACGATAGGGCCGAGAGTAGTGTATTTGCCATTAATAATACATGTTATGGTAAGTGTAAATGTTACTTTTAAAGATTGGTGACTGCAGGCAGTTTTCCTTCATCAAACAAAATGTTAAGATAGATTTACAGGGTCAAATGGTGTACAAATATAAGAATATTGATGCCAATTCATGCCGTAATTGACAGCGGAATGATATATTTCAATGTTTGTATTTCAAAAGCTGTGAAGTGGCTTGAGGACGTGTTATTCTTTAAGATGTTATATTTTCACTGAGATTTTATTTTATATGTTGCCTCAAGACTTTCGTATCGTAGTATACTTTATATCAATCAGATTGTATAATTGATGGATTGCCGACTCCTTACACATCGCTAATCATTAGTCACTGCTATCACTAGACAGATGTGCGTGTTACATATCAAAAGAACACAGCGTCTAGCCTGGCATCTTGCATGTGAACAGGTCAGACACCATCATTATTATAAGAACATTTATACAAATTGAGATTTTCCTAATCTAACAATATTCTGGAAATAAGATACGATATACTGTTAGTTGTATTTAATTCGTGTGCTGTCTTTTGTCGACGGTTTGTGTATTTCATTAATATTATGTGACTGACCTTTGTCCATGCTTGATGATAGGAAGTGGACCTACCTGACTGATTTTGTTTTGGACAACATCATATAAGATAGCTAATTGGTGTTTATGGTGGCTGATTATATCGTTATCTTGTTGACACCTATGAACATTCTAGAAATGAACTTTGATCTTCATCCTGCGATGTAGGTTTTCATAATACTGAGGAGTAAAACTAATTTTGTTCCTTACATATTTGTTTTACCAGTTTTAGATAAATAAATTTGATTTGTGTGTCATTTAATATTCTAAAATGATTGTCTATTTCAAGTATGTATCGGAATTGCAAAGTGCTCCATGATGCGCTAAGACCAAATCATTATTTTGGATTATTGTGGATTCATTAAAACATTTTGGATTATTGTGAATTCATTGAAAACATTTTGGATTATTGTGAATTCATAAAACAAAATATGGATTAGATTATTGGGATACATAAAGATCTTTAGCACATCAGCTCTGCTCCAGGCTATTTGTCAACAGTAGATAAAGTTTGGACATCGTTCGACATACCCTTTACTTTTGGATTTGTGATATAACGTGTGGGCCTATTTGGGATTTAGTTCATTCTGCTGGAATTCCCTTTAAAAACTTCTGTTTGTGTTCTAGAGAAATAAATTATATGTTGAATTTCACAGAACTGGATTGTGTTTGCTCTTTCCTGTACTTAGTTTAAGATCAAAGTGGCATACAAATACTGAGATTTGTGTTCTTTCAAAAAATATATTAATTAATTAATTAATTACTTATTGTTTCGAGATAAAAACTTTGATGTTCTTTGCATAAACTATGACACTTCTAAGAATGAGGAGTTGGTGGCCCAAACAAGTTCTAGCAAAATGAAGTGACAATTCAATCATTGCACCAATAATGTACTATAACAATATTGCAGTGACTTCTCCACTACTGCTGCTACTACTACTACTACTACTAGGTTGTTATTTACTAAAATGTGATGATGTATCTATTTAGTTTCCCTCTAAGAGTAAAACTGATAATCTCCTAAATTTAAAATTTGATTCTTACATTTCGAGAATGATATTTTGTATTTATTTATTTACTTAATCGTTTCTGAGTGTGTGATGTGTATGATTATGATTATTATTAGCTTTAACAATTTTAATGCTGAGCACCAAGCGAGGCAGCTGTTAGTACCATTTTTGTAAGTCGTTGGTATGGCTCGGCCGGGGATCGAACCCACGACCTCCCGATTCCGATGCGGACGCTCTAAGCACTAGGCCATGGGAGCGGTTTATTCGTTCTTAGAAGCCGTCGCATAATTGTTAATAATAGAAATGACATAATAATCTTATAATATTTAGCAAAATCCATGTGTGTGAAAATGCTCTCAGAGTTTAATCGTGTCGAAGAATTCCATGTTCACTTGTTTTCTTTCTTTTTCTCTAGCTTCGTTTCCCGTCTTTCCGGGATCGCTCTCCGCAGAAGGTAAGGACACACTTGAAAAATTCGAAATTAAGCCGGTCTCACTAACCAGCCTCAATATGTATGCCATACTCGGCAAAGTCATGCAATGCTTTGCTCTCTTAAGTCAGCCATATTAAAAAAGCCGTCAAAGTCCTTTCCTGATGAGCTCAATAAAGTAAGCCGTCTCGTAATTTGTAGTAAAATCCTTGGATATTTTTTTAAAATGTAAGTAGTAGCCAAACCGAAATAATTCCTAATTGTATGTCTAAACACAATTGTAAATATAGCATTAGCATGACTTTTATACCAAAATTCTAAATTGCATGTCTAAACACGTTTGTAAATATAGCATTAACATCACCTTTATACCGCAATTCTAAATTGTATGTCTAAACACTATTGTAAATATAGCATTAACACGACCTCTAAACTGAAATTCTAAATTGGATGTATAAATACTATTGTAAATGTAGCATTAAAATGATCTTTTTGCCGCAATTCTAAATTGCATGTCTAAACACGATTCTAAATGTAGCATTACCATGACATTTATATTCATTGCAGCGAAAAGTATGGATTTACACTTTCACACCATTTTAATATGCATGAGATAATTTCAAAACAAAGACCATTTTACTATCTGACATTTTTACCCAAACGACACGCCTTCTGTACCTTCAAAACAGGCGACAATTAGCAAAAGAATAATTCATTAATGAATTGAATGCAATAATCTCATGTTGCTTTTTTATATTGAATCATTTTCTTTTAATAATTCGTTTACGTGTTCCTTCTTAACAAATATGATAGCATAAGGTTAGTGTTAGTGGCTGCAAGTATCCCTTTCTATAAAGCTAACAGTTTGCTATCAGATTTGCAAATTAAAAGACATTGTGTAAAGATCATTTTAATTTAACAAATTTTGTTTTCCTTCATTAATAACATAGATTTGTTTAATTTTACGTAGAATATAATCCTGGTACCCATATTTCTTATAAACGATTTAATTACCCACGTGTAGTTAACGTAAATCAGAGAATTGAATGTATTTCTGAATAAATCATTTATACAGTAGATTGTAACTGAGGGATAAGAGTAAATCCTTAGATGTACGCAATCGTTGTATATCATACATTAAGTATAGGGGTTTTTTTATTGCAGAAAAAATGATAGTGGCAGTTTCGTCTGTTGGAGGTTTTATCTTTGTATGTTGCGTTGCAGCAGTCCTTTGCATAACTGCCATGAAAACAAAAAAGACACAACAGGTAATTATCAATCAAGACTACTATTAATTATCCAATTAGACAGGTAGTTTTTAAATCTGACGGATGTCGTTCAATTCAAGTCGGATGTCATTAGATGGATGTCTTTCAGTCTACGTCAGATGTTGTAAATAACATTTGAGAAATTACACGTAATTATCAAATCAGGCATTACATGTATTTATCAAATCAGGTGCTACAAATAATTAGGGAATTAGACACTACAGGTAAGTATCGAATCATGCACTACTGATAATTGTCGAATCATCTGAATCATCTGAATTTCCAACTGAATACGTTTAGATTTGTTATCTAGGAATCTACATTTCACTCATCCTTCGTAGTTGTCGTCATCGTCGATATAAAATGCACGCTCATATATTATACCAATACAATTATTTGGTTACAAACATTTACCTAACACTTTGCAACCGTCACTCGTTCTAATTTCAATAGGTAGTTAAGAAGTCTTTTTATGACCGCTCCGGTGACCTGACAGTCCTGACCGCTCCAGTGGTCTAGTGGTTAGAGAATCCACCGCGGAAGCCCGTTTTCGTGGGTTCCATCCCTGGCTGAGTCATACCAAAGACTTACAAAAATGGTACAAGCAGCTGCCTCGCTTGACGCTCAGCATTAAGAGGTTGCTGTTACGACTGGTCGGCCTGGTGTCAGGATAATGTGACCGGGTGGGACATTATACCACGTGTCTGCGGCATGATGCCTCAGTGCTATACATCTATAAATTGCTTCACTGCAGACATCGTAACTTTATGACTGAAAAATTGTTAAAGCAGCGTTAAAAAAAATCCCAAGGAAACAAACAAACAAATCAAAACAGTTCTTCTGTGTAATTGGTCGTAAGGATTAATCGAACTCCTTTCAAAGTAATAATGATTTTTCAGACATAGTATGTTTAATATATCTACTACATTGAAATTTATTTGTCAGAACACTTCCATTGTTTATATAAATAGTATAAAAAAAGTTACGAAAATGTCAAAGGTTGCACGGTTGTTTGTGATTAGAGGTGAAACTAAAACAGGAAAGATGCAGGTCAAACACTACATGTATTTCTCAAATCAGGTATTTATGCAGGTCGGAAAGCTAGGAATAGATCAGTCCATGTCGGATGTAATTAGACTGAGACAGAAATGATGCAGGTCGGAAGCTACCAATAGATCAGTCCAAGTCGGATGTAGTTGAGTCTTGACTAACTAAGACAGATGTCGTTCCGTCCATGTCGGATGTGGTTGAGTCTAGGACTGACTAAGACGGATGTCGTTCAGTCAGAGTCGGATATCGTTAAGTCTAAGATTAAGACGCAACATTGCTTTACATTTATTTGTACTATGCGACCTTAAATCTTAATGTTACTGTGCTCTAAAAGACAACAACTACAAGAATAACTGGAGCAACAACAACAACAACAATATTAGTAGATAGAAGAAATGGCACATTTCTTATTTTTTATCGGAGAAACAACAACAATAATATTAATAATAATAATAATAATAATAATAATAATAATAGATAGATAGATAGATAGATAGATAGATAGATAGATAGATAGAAGAAGAAGAAGAAGAAGAAGAAGAAGAAGAAGAAGAAGAAGAAAAAGAAGAAATGCCAAATCCATATCTCTTATAATATTTGAACAGTTTCTACATCTATTTAATGAAAAATTGAAAAATAACTACTTTTGTCGTTTTGTAATTGGTACAACCAGCATGCAAGAACTGACATTTTGAAGAAACAGCTTGAGAAATGCCTGTTTATAGGGTAAATGCACAACTTGTATCTAAAGATCTGATGAATTTGTAACGTTTAGGCTGTATTTCAATTTTGTTTTGTCTTTGCCTAATATTGAGTGAAATGTTTTGTTCTGTACCAAGAAAATATTTTTAAAAATCTCAATTCAAGCTGTGTAAGGTTAGTTGCCCAATGAAAGTGGATCCTGGAGTGTATTAAACAAGCTCATGCAGCATTTCTTGCCAAGACATCAAGACATAAAAAACCCTTTCATTTCAGAACATGGAACGCTTTCAAATTCCGAAATGCTACCCGTTCACTACAATTGTGTTCTCCTCCTAACTCAGTTTCAAGCTCAATCTAAACGAGCTTGGTTTCGATATTTTTGACAAATATTTACATTTTGTACTGTTTACTAATTATTTTAGATGTGAGAATACTGCAAGATGAAATCCTTGAATTCCAATTGCAGCTGATTGTTACAAGCAAAACATTTTGCAAACCTTGAGAAAAGCAATATTTTCTCTATGAAATTAAACAACAAGATAAACTAATTTATAAAAATTTTGTTACTGATGAAAAGATTATGAAACTTTACAGTTAAAACTTTGTATTTTACAGAACAAGACATACCCACCTCCTAGGCATCACGGAAATCATCGATTGTTGTCGCACCGTTACGGAAAGCATCGACAAATACCGGACTATTTCGGAACTTATTACCCAATTCATGCTCATTCTTATAACCACCCAAGCTATAATCTAGATCCCATGACCAACAACGAAAATATCCAGGATTATATAACCTATTCCTCACAAGTTTACAACTGATGTCAATCGACTCCATTAAAAACACTAAAGACGTACAGATAATATTATGCTACATTCACATTGTTGACAAAAGCTATCTACCTGACATATCTATGACATTTCCGTTATGTCATCACCAAATTAGAAGACATGTTTTGGATCTTCAGATGTGTACTCATTTGAGGTGACGAATTACTTGGTGTTTATCGGTTTTATGTCTTAGATGATACAACAAATCATTCATCATTCTGGAGCACCATTTATTGTGTCAAGAACAGATTGTACTCGTACAATCACGTTCTATTAGTTAGTCCAACTCATATTCAAAGGATTCTGATAATTTTAACGGAGGATGAAATATGAATCCGAGAGAACCAAATGGTGTATGTACCAAAAACGGTGTTACAATTATGCGTATGACATTGTCAAAATAGATATTGGGAACAGGGCAGACGAACACGATAATACCTGAACACAATACAATAAGGAATACAACTGAATTTAAACTAGAACTATATTACGATTTGGTCGACAACAAATTGAACATTAGATACATAATATCAATCATTAAGCTCATTTTGGAGAACGTTCAAATGAGGAGGATACAAAGAAGTCGACCACCGTGTTTTGTGTTGTAATACTATATCCCTTAGATGGAGCAGGTGTTGCGTATGTCAATACGTTCAACCAATTTTATTTGCATACAAATTCCAGAATAATTTTTACATTTCATATGCAACAAATCTTTCCCTGACATTTGCACACTACAAATGACATTTCATATAGTTTGCCGACGTTTCTCTGCACCATGAGAAACATAATGCAAGATTATTTAATGCTTTGAATGCATATTTTATGTAACCTCAAGAAACCGTTCATCACCACTGTGACAATTCATTTCCAGAACTTATTCAAAATGAACGTTAATCCACCATATTCCGACGATACCAATGAACTTGAATTTTGTGTTTTCTGCACACCTCTAATGCGAAGGCTCAGCGAACGAATAAAAGTATATGTTAAGAAGAAAGATCCCCTTCCATATTTCACGACTTTAGTTATTGATGAAAATGGCATTTCTGCCAAAATCATTCACGAATTCACAATACCAGTCAATAACGTTTTAGTACTGCAGTTAATTTTATTTGCTAAGTTAGATCACGTACAATTAGTATAACATTGTCATGAATTGAATTTTTAGTATAACATTGTCATGAATTGAATTGTTATTTTATCTCGCGAATGTGGTGTCAGATAAATTAATTTTTCAGTCACATTGTAAGAAATACACATCTCATTCACGAACTTGTTCTCAGTGTCTTCGTTATAGTCTAGTCCTAACTCGTATCATCCTGATCCAGTCATATATAATACGTTGGAACATATATTTTGGAATTTACCCCTGCCCCAATGTTAAATCATGTTACAGTACAAACTAAGTATATTTCTAATTCTAATGTAGCCCTCCAAAGATTATATTGATAAACTATAGAAAATACAACATGAGCATAAATGTAAATTGGTTTAATCGTTCTAACTTTGCTGATATAATGAATGAGATAACTTATTGAAGTCAACAGACAATATAATATGAGCAGCCGATTGTGACGGATCGTAGCTCCCAAACACTGCCATACCTAACTTGGAAGATAGGGTATGGCACGACTCCCAAACACTGACAGATCTAGCGCGGAAGATAGAACATGGGACGACTACCAAACACTGACATACCTGACGTGGAAGATGGAGCATGACACGGGTCCCAACCACACATTGACATATCGAACGTGCTCGATGGAGTATGACACGACTCCCAAACACTGACGGATTGAACGTGGAAGATGGAGCATAACACGGCTCCCAATCACTGACATATCTAACTGGAAGATGAAGCATGACACGGCTCCTAAACACTGACATATCTAACGTGGAAGATGAAGCATGACACGGCTCCTAAACAATGACAAATCTAACGTGGAAAATAAGCATGACACGGCTCCTAAACAATGACAAATCTAACGTGGAAGATGGAGCATGACACGGCTCCTAAACACTGTCAAATCTAACGTGGAAGATGGAGCATGACACGGCTCCTAAACACTGACAAATCTAACGTGGAAAAAAAGCATGACACGGCTCCTAAACAATGACGAATCTAACGTGGAAGATGGAGCATGACACGGCTCCTAAACACTGTCAAATCTAACGTGGAAGATGGAGCATGACACGGCTCCTAAACACTGACAAATCTAACGTGCAAGATGGAGCATGACACGGCTTCAAAAAACTGACACATTTAACGTGGAAGATGGAGCATGAAATGGCTCCTAAACACTGACAAATCTAACGTGGAAGATGGAGCATGACACGGCTCCTAAACACTGACAGATCTAACGTGGAAACTGGAGCATGACACGTCTCCCAAACACTGGCAAATCTAACGTGGAATCTGGAGCGTGACACGTCTCCCAAACACTGACAAGTCTAACGTGGAAGATGGAGCATGAGCAGCAGAGAGGGTGAATCCTACAACGTTTTGAGACAAAATTTGATTGAAATCCTAAAACGAGCCGTCCTATAATCTCATTTCAACAAAAAAGATGGCGAATCCTACAACGTTTTCAGACAAAAAAAATTGATTGAATCCTTAAAACGATCCGTAGGATTTCGTTGAAATCTCCCTACGAAATCATTTTAACTAAAAAAATGAAAACGATTTTTTAATCAATTTTGGTCGCAACTTGTTGTCATCCACCCTCTCTGCTGCTTAGTGATTTCATCACTGGTTAACAAAAAATAAGAAATGATTTGATCAAGTCTTTATGATGAAAGTCCTTACGATGAAAATCCTTTGAAATTGCAAAGCAATTTAGGATCTCACAAACAAACTAATCGCTAACACCTCTTCTTGTAGATCAATTAGATTATTGGATTGATCTGTGAGTTTGAAATTAATTCTGGTTAATGAATTATTATGGCATCGCATATAGACTGGATTAACCGGAGACTCAATTATTAAAAATCCTGGAGGAGCTGTTGGTGAAAACGAATAAAGAATATATCCTTGCTGAGCTTGATTTGATCGTTCGAGATTAATTTGATAGCTTCCTTCGATAACGTCACACACTAAATTGAGCGCAATCACCGATGAAATATTCACGTTGAACGGAGCGATATGCCTACCGCCACCATCTGGGTCATTATTGTGTTTGAGGATTTTTATTTCCGGTGATGATGTTTTTTTCCATGCATCATGAATTATTTTGAAACCAACATCGATGGCATCACCGAGAAGTTTTTTTAGTTCTGGTACGTTATATCCTGGTAGTTTGAATGTGGGGATATCTTCAACGCGGATTTTATAGTCTGATGCAAATTTTGTTCTCGATATGGGGTTTTTATCATCGAGTATTACTTGAATAAGTTGTGAATTAAATTTTTCCATATCGTCGATAATTTTATTGCATGTTTCTACGATGTTGATAAATTCATATCGGCTGAGAGAGCCGGATTTAAGAGATATTAACAACAGCGATAAATCATTATTCATTGCTGTGAAATTTTTAATGATTTCAGGTTCGTTAACAAAATTATATCCCTCTATTCTTTCCCCTGGCTTCTCGTTTCCAGTTGATAGGTATCCGAGACCAAAAAACTCTATAAATAAGTTGTATTTTTTATAACTCTTTATTGGATTTTTAGGTTTTATTCTGTCGGTGATATAATCAGATTTTTTTGGTTCTGGTAATTTAACGGTTTCTCCCCGGGGTGGTAATTCAGGCCAACCTAACACTGTTCTTATTGAGCTTTGATATATATCTACGACGTATTCTTCTGAGTTTATTTCAATGGCAGATGATAGCGTCGGCTCATGAACCGTTATAGCGATTTTTGATTCTTTTCCAGTAATCGATTTTATTCTACGCGCTAATTCATTATTGATTTGTTCGATTTGGTATGACCCTGTTGGTATCGAAACAACTTTCCAGTCTGGGGTTCCGTCGTCTTTATTCTTATTTGCAAACACTAAAGAATTATTGGGTTGTTGACCACCAAATGATTTTGATCTGATATTAGGCCAACTGTGATACACTCGTAGTTTTGCTAGAGCTATCTCCTTCACCGGAACCGGAGAGGGGAAATTCACACTAAACTCGGGTTTCGTTGATGTTATTGATATCATACTTGTTTGTACTGGGTTCGTGTTCTCCACTATTCGTTGAAGTAATTCCTGCGGTGTTGTCATTGTTATTATACTCATGATTTATTTCTAATTTTGGTATCGAGGAATCATAAATACTGACCATCACTGAGAACTCACAATCTGGTATGGTTGATATTATTGAGATCATTTTGTTTTTTGGGTTCGTGTTTTCTAATTCCATCGATGTTGTCATTGTTATTATATTCATGTTGTCGCTCTAATTTCGATATCGCGGAATCAAAAATACTGACCATCGCTGAGAATTCACTATCTGATATAATTGTATTATCGAGTGACGATGATATCATCAATGATAATTGCGAGTATGCGGTTGATGCAATATGAAATTGAAGTAAGTAATTCTGCAGTTTACT
Organism: Unio pictorum; assembly: GCA_030141615.1. Lineage (NCBI taxonomy): Eukaryota > Metazoa > Mollusca > Bivalvia > Unionida > Unionidae > Unio > Unio pictorum. The sequence goes on from JARLTB010000377.1 coordinate 1,521,601, forward strand.
CTGGCTGCATGATGATATCTTTTTTGCTATCCCGGTTGATATACCCCCGATTGTAGCCACCGCAGAAATGCAAATTGGAACTACGACCGGGGCAATCATTATAACCGATGCAAGTATTATTCCGGCGCCAGTGAGAACGCTTGACACCGAGTACATAATAATATCAATTGCGGTGATTCTTCGTCGGTATTTTTTTATTTTTATTTGATACTCCTCAGTGAGGGTTTTGAGTCTATTCTGAAATTCTCTGACCTGATCATAGCGACATTGCGTCGATGACAAAGTCATTGTTGTTATTTTAAAAAAGCTAGCGTTTTCAATTGTGAAATCCTTTCAATTTAGTTATTTACTTAAATCCGCTACGAATTCCACATACCAGGTTACTGAAACCCCAATCAAATTTTTATCAGTATCTGTTATAGTGAACTTTTCAGTTGTATCCTTGTCGATGATCGTTGAAATCGTATTATTAACCCCGGATGAACTCGACGATGATATATTAAATTGAGTTAATGGTGTTACTAGTGTTAATCGATAAATACCCTTAACGGTTGCAGTGATATTTAATTTGTTGTTTGTAGGTGTCCACTCAAATGATCCGTGTTGGATTGTGTATACCACGTTGTTGGTTTTCTCATGAGGAATTTTTGTTTTTTCAATGATTGTTATCATCCTCGAAAAATCACCTTTGACGTCTTCGATGAAGTTTTTCGTCTCATCGATGGATTTTTTAATATCAGGGAGTTTTATTTCTATTTTATCCAACTGGGTTCCAATAAATTTATCAATGATATTTCTACGAAATGATATAAACTGTTTTCCGTTTTCTTCAATTTTAGATTCAAGTGTTTTTAGTACAACTATAGAATTGTTTAACTCATCGTTGATAGTTTTTAATCGATCTGTAATCGTCGAAATGAGTACACCCGGTTTGAGTTTACCCTGATCGGAAAATAACGCAACGGTGTTCTCGATTGCGTTTTGTTGTTTAACTAAAATATCATCCAGAGAAATATTACTGGTTTTCAATTTACCCTGATCGGAAAATAACGCAACGGTGTTCTCGATTGCGTTTTGTTGTTTAACTAAAATATCATCCAGAGAAATATTACTGGTTTTCAATTTACCCTGATCGGAAAATAACGCAACGGTGTTCTCGATTGCGTTTCGTTGTTTAACTAAAATATCATCCAAGGACACATCACTGCTTTTCAATTTACCCTGTTTGTCTTGAAATACAACTATTTCATTAGGATCAACATTTGTTAAGTTCAACGTCTCAGCTATTTCATCTTTGATTAGTTTTTTTACATCCTTGACAGAATCAGGTGGTGCAGTGCCATCGGGTTTGGGTTTCAAAGATCTCCCCCAAATATCAATCATGTTATTGTAAAACTCTTTCTCTCTTTAAAATCGTTTTTGACGACTTCGTCGTTGCCAGCGATTACTAGTGTATTCATTAACGACAACATGTGGTGGTTTTCCGCTTGGGTTACTCAAGGAGTTAGAAATAGCGTCAAGGACATTTAATACTTCGCTGCCACATATTGGTGGGTCAATCATCGTTTGTGTTGGTAGCGTAGAATACCAAGTCTTCATTGGAAGGGTTTTTATATAACGCAAAAACTCTTTTGGTGGGGCTAATCCATATGAATCGAAATAGACAATCCCACGTGGATCAATAGCGTATGCAACCCAGTGAGTTCCAGGTCCGGTGCTGTTATCGAGATTAATGATTCCGGTTTCAACGCTGTTTGGTTGATGTGGTAATTGATCTTTCATAAAGACACCTCTGAAGTTTTTAATCGCGAGTTTTTTAGCAGCATCGAGTAAATCAAAATTGGACATGGGAACCATCGAAGATTTGGGAACCATAGGTTCCTCAATTAATAAACTGGTCCTAGTCTTAGACCCTTTCCGCTGTACCACGAATACGGGGTTCCTGGTAGTCTTAGACCCAATCCGTGAACGGATCGTCCCTTTTTTTTATATCCTTTCCCAGTTGCCTTCTTTAGTGCCATTCCTGCTGCAGTACCAACGGCTCCTAACGCTGCCGCTTTAGCCACCGCTGGGGCAGCCGCTGCAATCAATGCTGGTATCGCAGCTAACAACGGGAATATACCGCCTGTTTTAATCATATTTTTGATAGCAGCCGCAGAGAGAGTAATCTGAACACCTTTTTTGGCTGCAAGTGCATCATTGAAATGTTTCACCTGACGAGTTGTCAGCGATAGTTTATTTGCACCACCAGTCATTTGGTTGGGTTTCAACGTGATTGTGGTTCCACATCGCTTAGCCGATTCTGATTGCAATTTTTTTAATTGACCGGGAGTTAACGCAACACTAATAACACTATATGACATTATACATAATTGATTGATTCTAAATCGTTTACAATTTCAATTACATGTTTTCCACTGGTGCATCTACCACTCTCATTCTTCCACCAACACCTTCAAGTAGCATTGATTTATCACTGAGAATGACAGCAACCGCTCTATAATCAGCAATAACACCACGAGTCACATTAGCTCTAAAGTGTATATCAACGACAGATTGTCTCATCAAATCGAGATGTTCCAGTGAGAAGTAATAGATCGGATACAGATTTTTAAAGTCGTATTGTGATATTTGCAAACCAGTATCCACATTTTGGTCGCGTGCCATAAATGACAACAGACGATGATAAACTCGTGCGATATGATTTTCTGTGTAATTAAGTTGTATATCCTCGGATGGTTCCTGTTGGCCGTTTATTCTCAGTGAGACGTCTTTCACACCTAATTGATCAAATATCATATGACTGAAACGTTGATTGCCAACTCGTGTGTTATCCTGTAACGCAATAAATATATGACGTGGCGCAGAAACGCCTTGTTTTGATGCTAGATTCCACGTGAATAACCCGTTGATATTTGATTGCTTCACATCTGTACTCACTGATAACCAACTCAACAACGACTTTCCTCCATGGTCCATAAATGATAGTAATCGTTCTTCTGCGGTGATTGCTGGAGTCAACACTGGCATCCACAATGATATTTTTGTTAAATTGACTTTACCAGCATCATCATTTGGATTTGCATTGTCTGCTGGAATCCTCCAGATTGCGTCATTATCATCACTCTTTCGTACAAGCGATACTGTATGCTTCGCTCCGTAGATAACTTTTCGGACGTTTCTACAGAATCCAAATATGTGATGCAGTGGAATCGCGCATGAAAATGATTTACGCGCTCCTTGCAACATTGAAATACGTGTTGCAGCTCCTAGATTGTAGTTAGGATCGTTGTTTATAATCATATCCTCGATACCAGCAGGAGCCGGAGGACCAGCACGATCATTTGGTCGTCTTACAACAAATGGATTTCCTCCAGCGGTATTCTTACCATCTTTTGCAAACATCATAGAAGGTCCTGCTGATCTTGTATAATCATCGGAATATCTCGCTAACCCGATTATTGTTGTAGCCACATCAACATCGCGATCTATGGACTCAATTTCTTTTCCATCAATGAGATATCTAGCACTCTCAAATAACGCCATGATACCATTATTGACAAAACCGACTTGAGTACCAATTGGATACGGTGCTGGTACAGCAGGAGTATCAGCAGCTGTTACAATTTCTCCTTCTACTTCAATAAACGCTTCACAGGGCAAAAAGTATTTACTGGTATCATGGACTTGAAGATCAATTCTTGCTCGACTATTTGAGTCTATTGCATGATAGGCGTAATATTGATAATCGCGTACAGAATCATCCTTGCCAACTGGGGCCTCTATATCAAACGCTGGATCAGGTGACTGTTTGAACATTTTATTCTATTTATCAGAGTCTAAATCGCGATTTCCCATTTCATCGTCGTAGTTTTTTAAAGCCACTTCCTGCTATCATGTTTGCAATATTGCTTTGATCCCCTTGATTTATCATCGACGCTAATTTTTCATCTACTGCGTTATTTATAATTCTACTAACACTCGCAGGCATTTCCGCTGTAGATGGCAATGGTACCGGTTTCTTTTTTCGTCTCACTAATGATGTTAATTTATTCTTCGCAGTTGAAAACGCTTTTCCGGCAAGAAGATCTCCAACAGCACCAATACCCTTATCACGAATAACATCAATTGCTTTCATTCCTAGTTGTTTAGCTAACGGCATCACTTTTGGAGCCATTCTCGCAAATAACCCTGCAATGGTATTGCCTAAACCATCTCCGTAGTATGCTCTATAAACCGGAAACCGTGAATTAACTACGTAGACGGGGGTTGGTTTATCATGATTGTAGTGTATGATCATTATTTTAAATCAGAAACAATTTTTCAATTGTTATTTATCTAATCGATTCAGTCACTATGATACCCACTTTCCACTAACTCTCCAATGAAATCTCGATATGTGCTGATATCCATGATACCACCCTGAAATAATCGTCTACAGATATCAGCTGCTTCATTAATTATTTCCGGTGAGTTATTTCCGGCTCGGAACCCTCCTACAAGAACCTCTAATCGTGATATATCACTGAGAACACTACCAGGACATGAAACGCTAGCGTTTCCAACTAGACCACTCCCCGAAAATTTCTTCTCATCATATGGCCGTCTTATTTGGAGTTGAAATTTTCTTTTGAAGTCTCTGTAGTCCTTCATCCTTCTATCTAAACTCCCAGTATTTATTTCATACACTATATCAGCCCATTCATTATGTGACATTCTATAATCCGAATAATTGTCCGTGAAAAACTTCTCTTGTGAATCATAGCTGTTAGCAGCGAATTCACCTAAATTGTCTATATCCTCGTTGAGAATTTGTTGTTTAGCGCTCTCGGTAAATATAATTGATCTAGGTAGTCCACTAACTAGTTCTTCCTGAAATCCTTTAAATTTTCGTTCTGAAGCGGTTGATATATCCTGAGGAAGTGATTGCAAGGATTTTTTTGTTTGTTTAGTTCTTTTTGCTATTTTTTCTAACACAGGGAGAAAAGTCTCTTCTTGTTTTTTTCCTTGTTCAGAGATTGTTGACACTATCTCCTTCGTTGCTGTGGTTACTGGTTTAAACAATTCTTCAGATCCCGCAGCAAAATCAGTCTGAAGACTTTGTCGTTGTTGTAGTTTATTCCGTACAGAGTCGCGAATTGGTACAAATCTCTTAATTGCATCCAGTCGTTCACGAGCCAATCGGGTTGTTAATGCTTCATTGACCATTATTTGAAATCAGAAACAATTTTTCAATTGCAAACAATTTTTCAATCCCGACCTAACACCATCGGATGGTCATGGAAGTGTTTTAACAGCTCTATCAATGATGGGGAAAGTATCATAATTGTATATATAAATAAATAATACTGATAGTTTCCCCACTTTTTTGACATGTCGGATGATTTTTGATACCACCATGGAAGTGTTTTAACAGCTCTATCAATGATGGGGAAAGTATCATAATTGTATATATAAATAAATAATACTGATAGTTTCCCCACTTTTTTGACATGTCGGATGATTTTTGATACCACCATGGAAGTGTTTTAACGGCTCTATCAATGATGGGGAAAGTATCATAATTGTATATATAAATAAATAATACTGATAGTTTCCCCACTTTTCCATTGATCATCCATCGATTTTTGACATCCCTTGAGGGTCGGCTAAAAAAAAATGATTATGGTCGGGCAATCAAATAATGATAAATGGTCGGTCAATCAAATAATGATAAATGGTCAGTCAATCAAAATTGTTCATTTTCTTGAATTAACGCTCGTAGGTTTCTAACTTTAGAATTAACCTCCTTTTTCAATTCGTATTCGTACCCCAATTCTTTTCGTATTCGTTCTACGATGGTATACAACGGAGCGAACACACTTACGTCACTGGAGAATGCGAGAGAGTCCTTAATAGAATTCTGAATTCTTTTGATGAGCGCATACTTCTTTGGCAGCATATACTTGTTAGTGTTAACTCCGTATTCTATATCCTGAAAATCAGACATGATTTGATCAGGATTTAACCCATCTGATAGTTCAATATCCCAACCTTTCAATTTTGAAATCTCGGATATGATGCTATTCATGTTTTCAGAATTCATTATTCTATAGCAATGACATATTTCTAAATGAAAAATATGACGCATCAGACATAACTAAATTTAATTTTTTGTTCGGTCTTTTTTGAAATAGCCGATCGACAAATCCCCTCTGCAACTCTTTGTACTGAGGGTGAACAAATATCGAAGTGTCTACCGGCGCTGGTTATTGATTGAAATATTTTTTCTTCGTTAGTTATCGTATTCAAAGATTTCACAGGTCTCGCTTTTTTCGAGTATTTCCCAGTCCCCCCTCGTTTGGAATTCTCACTCTGTGTGATAGCCTGCAGATTTGATAAAGAATTGTTTTTCGGATTAGAATCGATATGATCAATGACAGAATCATCCTCGATCAATCCATAAAAACACTCAAATGTGAAACGATGATTGAGATAAGTTTTCGTTTCTTTTCCCTCCCTAACAGTAAATATCAAATACCCTTGATTATTCACAGAACCAACTGGTTTCTTCAGTCTGCGGTTTCTTACAACACCATCACTTGATGCTTCATAATTTGTGATCACAGGGTGTGGTCTGAATTCTTGGTTCATTCGTATACATAATACTATTGTTTGTCTAATTCATTGTTTGGTTTAATGATAAATCTTTCGATGTAGTCTTGAGGAGTTCTTATGATTTTATCCTTGATACTGACTTTGTCAGCGTCAAGAATACTGACTTTATCAGTGTCAGCGTCAGGGTCATAATTTCTGATTGATTGTCTATTTTTTATTCTTTTATCATAATATCGCTTCAACTCCCTGTATCGCTTTCCACCGCAATTCAAACACAACTGCGATTTTCCCCTGACCCCAACCCCACATAGAATACAAGGTAACGGACCAAGGCTTCCACGTCGAAAGCTTTGCATATGATACCCACAAAACTCACTTCTGCATGATTTGTTACACGGGATTACTGATCCAATCATAAGCCACTTACAGTGATTCATTATATAAAAATCTTTCATTTAAATGCTTGTTTTAATTATAGCATGAAGGAGTTAAGGAAAACGCCTTCGAAAAATGCTGAATTCAATGCTGATAAAGAGTTTAAGAGATTATTGAAAATCAGTCCTAGATTTAATCTCGATAGACCCAAAAAACGTATCAAACGTCCAAGAGACGGAAACATGAAAGAGTTTAAGAGATTATTGAAAATCAGTCCTAGATTTAATCTCGATAGACCAAAAAAACGTATCAAACGTCCAAGAGACGGAAACATGAAAGAGTTTAAGAGATTATTGAAAATCAGTCCTAGATTTAATCTCGATAGACCCAAAAAACGTATCAAATTTAATCTCGAGAAACCAAAAAAAGCGTCCAAGAAATTACCCTGGAAGGATGCTCAATTCAATCTCGATATAGTCTCTGATACACCAAAGAATAAAATTCTTGATAAAGCCATGATTAATAAAATCAGAGACTGTTTCAATGAATTCAAGCGTGATGGAGCATCCTATTGTTGGTCAACATTTCGAATTGATGGTGTTGTTGACGCTACCATGAATGATGAAAAAGCAGCAGTGATAATTTCACATGTTGGGGAAAAACGGTATTTTTTCCGAATCAAATTCATTATTGAAGTCGATGGCAAATGGATTATTAGGGATAAATTTGAACCAATCCTCAAGAATAAAAAAGCTGTCATTGTGAGTAGAGATTCCAAACCAGGGATTCTAACCGGCATTGACAAACCATACTACGAAAGATCTTATCCCGTAACAGCAATGGTTTATGGGCTATATCCGTTAAATGATAAACCCGATATCGCAAAACTAGCTCCTATGAAATATTCGTCAGGGCTTAATTGTGTAGCAACACGGGTAATGGAGCACTTCACAAATGCATCCCGAGGAAATAAACTAACTGATCTAAGACGAAAAAAAATAACCGAGTGGGAACTGACAGTGAAACAGAACGGTGCAAAGATTTCTGATATAGCTAAGTTAGAAACATCATTAAGATTTCCAATAACAGTTATGACGATAACCGGAGAGGTTTTATACGAACCGAAATATAACAAAAATGGAGCACCAATACAGATTATTGATCATAACAAACACGCGTGGACACCTGCGGTAACAGTATTTCCACGAGAACGAACCGTGAAATATATCCCTAAGGAGTTCGTCGGGGATGTTTTCTATGAAGAGAGATTATTTGATGCTATTAATGCGTTGTGTAAGGATGATCCTGTGTCAGTGTGGTTACTTAGAAGTGATGAAGGATTCGATCAATTTGTAAAACCAAATGGTGAATTATATCGCGTTGAAGAATTAGATAACAGAATGAGAAAAATCGCTAATGATTTTTCACCGGAGAGTTTCCATGAAAAACTACTCACAGATAGTTTTACTATTCCATCAGTGGTAGCTCACTTCGCAAGAGAAAAAAACTCATGGCGTCCAACACGAAGTGATTTTCTTGAGGATGTTAAATCGAGTTGCGTCGAATTTGGTCATGGAGGATTGTGGAATACGAAATACTCACGTGATGGTATGATTTCAATTGATATAGCCGCGTGTTATCCCGGAAGTTTTCTCGGGTATGGGGAATGCGCTGAGTACTTCAAACGATTTGGACACCCAACACATGAAATGACTCGTGTTGCGATTAATGGACCATTACCTGATTTTGATTTAACCGGATTCGCTCGTGTGATATCATTCGAATTAGCTACAGGGTTACATCCGTGTAGTTATGTTTGGCTCGGTAGACACCTATCTGAAAAGGCCTGGATGCCAATAGTGCTATTGAGATATATGATTGATTGTGGTATGCTAATATCGTTGATTGTTTCCGAGGCTATTATATGCTATCGAGCTCAGAAAGAAGTTTGGCTACCACAACCCGATCTAGATCGTATAATCAACGAACTACGAAAACAATTCCCTGATTTCAATGAAGAAGAAATCATAAATTGGTCTAAGAAGTTATTTGAAATTAAAAAAGAACAAGCAAAAGATCTCGGACGAAGAATAATCGGTAAATTCACTCAAGGTGGACGGTACGACAACGCAAAATATTCTTCGCGGTTGATCATAGATGTCGCTGAATACGATTTTCTTGTAGCGGATTTAATGAAGCAGGGAAAACTTGTATCCCGTAAGGATGCTTTTCTATCCAATGGTGAGAAAATGGGTACGGTTGTTACCTACTGTGATGGACATAATTCCCAGTACACACATTTGAGAAGTTCAATGCTAGCCTATGCTTCTATTAATCTATTTTCGATGATAAATAGATTTCCTAATACCGCGGTTAGAGTGGCCACTGATTCGATGTATATACACAATAAATACAAATCAGCTGTAGCTAAATTCACAGATCCCGAGGAAGCGTGGGGGCGTTGGCGATTTAAAAGGGAGATGCTACATGAGTATTGTGAATCCGCAGACGTTGCCATGGATGATAAATATCTTTGTTGTAACCGCGCTGAAAATCAATCAGAATTTTCTAATGCACCACCGGTATCTGATCCAATATGTCGATACAAGACAGTTTATTTAAACGGTTGTGGTGGGTCAGGAAAGACAACTCGTGCAATTGAATTATTTCGTCGGTCAACCATGATTGTGCTAACACCGACTCACAGACTCGCCAGAGAGATGATACAGCGAGGGGTAAATGCCTGTACTTACCATAGTTTCTTTCGATGGAAGGGTGACAAATGGACTCCTGATCGAATGGGTGATAAATTCATTCCTGAAATCATAATTTGGGATGAAATATGCACAGTGTCATTAGATGTATTACAAATATTTCTCGAGTGGTTGTTAAACAAAAACACAAAAGTCGTCATGTGCGGTGATCACGGCCAACCACCACCATTTGTCGGTGCATCTCCACATGAATGGCTAAGGGGTTTTGTAGACTACTATGAAGAAATCACCACTGATTATAGATCACTTGATGAACGATTACGAGAATTTAAGAAACTAATTAGATTACAACCGGATAGAATCCAGTGCGAAATAGCGCGTGAAGTGATTTCAGAAACTCCAATGAATGATTTCTGGGAAACATGGAAACCAAATGATTTGATAATTGCAAGTAGAAAAATAGTCAGGGACACACTTCAGATAAAGTTATTTGAATTGCATAAAGAAAAATTTGCAACGCTTCCAGTACCCCTTTGTTATAGGCCATCGGATACACGAAAACAGAATATTGAAGTTGATATTCCAGGACAGAGTGAAAAGCAGATTCTCGTGTTAAATGATATTGTGCTGGTTGATATCAATGTCGTTGAAGATGCATTGCGTGCTAATAAATCCCCGTGGACGCTAGGATACGCAGCAACAATACACTCTTCACAGGGATTGACTATATCGGATACAATTGTTTGGATGGTGGATAATCACATCGAATGGTCGAATTTAGTCTATCTCGCAGTATCCAGAGTACGAAAAATAAATCAACTTCGAAGAGTTGTCCTGACAGAGTCAGGCGATGATAATGACACAACAATAAGTGATATTGATGTTAGCATCATTAATAAAAAACTCTCCGGTTACAAACAACAGGACAAAAAAAAACAACGAGAATTTGATATTGATGCTGAATTAATAATCACTTTGAAGAAACAACAGAATAATCACTGCGCGAGTTGCAATTGTATAATGCGTTGGCAGTATTCGGATAAGGATCCTCGCCAATTCACCGTAGACAGAAAAAATAACAGTCTCGGTCATGTCAGAAATAATGTGATGTTGACTTGTCTTGAGTGCAATAGACGCAACGGTGCTAGTTAAGACCATGCGGTGGCAATTGAGTATCCTCGGGAATTACCTGTAGTTGTTGTCGAGTAAATCCACGTTGAGGGGCAGTTGAATCCAGTTTATAGACTGGAGGTCTACCAGTTGATCGTGTTATAGTAGATATCTTATGCGTAGTGACGCTCCAAATAGGATCAGTAGCCCTTTTTCTACCCCCTTCAAGCTCTCCTGGTTCGTATAAGTACCTCACAATGACATTACTACCAAGAATTGGTTCTTTGAAATCTTTTTGTGGTTGTACGGGTATTGACTTCTTTTTAATCGCGTTGATAGGTTTCATGTTGATTGTTCTAGTAATCTCGTTATTCAGTGCAGTAATCACAGATGGTAATCTTTTAACCCATTCACGGGATCTTTTTTCTTGGATGAATTCTTTTGCGTATTGATATCCAAATAACCGTTCAGCAAGAGTCCGATTAAATCGTTCTACAATGGCCTGATCGCGATGTAGCGCAGTATGCCCTCGTCGTATGGTGACATTATGATGTTTCATTGTAGATAATACTGCACCCTGAAATTCCTTGCCAGGATCAACCTGCAATAGATTTGGCCAGTGCAGAGGACCTCGTCGATAAATCCTCTCAAATGCAGAAGCAACTTCAGTGGCTGATTTTGTTTTTAACGGTTCTGCTTCTTTGTATCGACTTGCAATATCAACTACGGTTAATGCGTATTTGTAACCACGATCATGTGGCAGAAATAATATATCAGCCTGATGAACTTCATTAGGAGCGGTCACATCAAAATGCGAGAATTGAATTTGTTTAGGCGGTGGTAGATAAATTTGCCATAGTGCCTGTTTGGATAACCAATTAGCCGCAGTGGTTTTTTTCACTTTTGCAGCGCTAGCGAGTTTATGAACTGCTGATTTACCCCTCCAGTATCCTCTTGGGGAATAATAAATTGATTCCATATTATTAATTACCGGCACCTAACATCAATTTGCTTTTCATAGCCGATTTTATCAAAAATGAAGCCAATTTTTCTTTGAAGGATTTATCAGGAATAGCATTTAACGCATGAATTAATTTCACATCTGCTAGATGCCTGTGTTGCAAATTGCTGCTTTTATAAGCAACATCATGAAGGTGACAGGCCTTATCAATGGCGTTTATTGGTTCTTCACCGGGGTTGGGTTGATTTTGATTATTGAGTCTGATATCAAGTCTGGTTCCCGGTCCACAGTAGCTATATCCGGGAAGGTGCTTTTCTCCGGGGTACTTTGCCCATGGGGTTCCAGGGAGCTTTGCCAATTTGGCTGCGATATCACCTCCTCGTTTTTTTTTAAATCAGATTTCATAGACACAAATCTAAATTTCTTTGTACCACATTGCATGCATTTACCAGAAAGCGCTGATCGGTTATTTTTAGTTGTAACCGTCGTCACATCTTCTGTGCCAGTACGCGTTTTGCACTTCACACAATATAGATCCATAATTTATGTATAGAGATATGGATATAATTGATTTTTCAGCGACTAAAACAAGAGAACCAATTAAGCATCATGCAGCGCTACCAAACTCTATCCGGATGATTATAATCGGGCCATCTGGATCCGGTAAAACGCAATTGTTGCTCAATTTAATAATGAGATGGATGAAGTGGGATAAGTTGTATTTAATTGCTCCAAGCGTAGATGATCAACGATGTTATGAAGTGCTAAAAGATTTTAACGACAGCGCGGTAGAAAAATCCGGAGAGGGTATTATTGAGTTTATAACCGATATCGATGAAGCACCGAGCATTGATGATATTGATGGAGATATTAACAATTTAGTCGTATACGACGATATAATGTTGGATAAACAAAAAAATCCTGCTAGGATCTTTTCCCGGGGGCGTCACAAAAACACTGACGTGATATATGTCACTCAACGCTACACTCAGGTTCCAAAAGTCATCAGAGATAACTGCAATATTCTTTCTGTATTCAACGGCGTTGATACACATACTCTTAGAAATATATGGCAGACATGGTGTTCTGATATGGACTTCAATCAATTTCGAGATTTCTTTAGTCATGCTCAGTCAAAACCACACGGATTCGCAACAATAAATTTGCATGATCCTCGGACACGATATCGTATCGGACTGGATCAAATATTCGGTTAAAATCATTTCTTATTTTTTGTTAACCAGTGATGAAATCACTAAGCAGCAGAGAGGGTGGATGACAACAAGTTGCGACCAAAATTGATTAAAAAATCGTTTTCATTTTTTTAGTTAAAATGATTTCGTAGGGAGATTTCAACGAAATCCTACGGATCGTTTTAAGGATTCAATCAATTTTTTTTGTCTGAAAACGTTGTAGGATTCGCCATCTTTTTTGTTGAAATGAGATTATAGGACGGCTCGTTTTAGGATTTCAATCAAATTTTGTCTCAAAACGTTGTAGGATTCACCCTCTCTGCTGCTGCATGGGACGGCTCGCAAACACTGACAAATCTAACGTGGACGATGAAGCATGACACGGCTTGCAAGCACTGAACTACTTAACATGGAATATATTTCGTGACAATTAATTGAAAATAGAGTTGTCCGTGGTAACGAAATGCATTCCTAAATATCAGATTAAACCATAGTCAGCCTCGTCTGAAAACGAACATTGGATGACTGAATGAATTTCCTACTCCTAAGACACTTGTAGTATTTTGTCTGAGCTTATTTGTTGAGAAATTGGATTAAATACCATGTTCATTTGTAGCAAAAAATAAATTAAAGAATTGGTTAAGTCGGACTATTAGCAGAAACAATGACGTATCGGCGATTTCCGCAATTTATCTGTAAAATCGATGCAATCGGGGTATAACATAAGCTCTTTATTTGGAACAAATATATTTTCAGATAGCTAGAAGATAATAACAACGACTTTAGTTAAAATCCTAAACGGTTGATCTATGAGACCTTTAAATCTGCTTAAAATCATCACATTAACTATTATGAACCAGCATATAAAGGAAATTGGTACATAACATTATTTGCAGACTTTGATACCATCATTTTGCATGCCCTCACTTCGTTACAGCCTGAAGACGTCGCGAGTGATCACATTACAAGCTACCCTACCATCTGTGATAAATAACGTCACTTTGTTTCAGTCTGAATCACAGGACATGGATCTTTCCAGTATGGAGTAAAAGCGTAGCCTAGATATGACTATGTACTAAGATGATGGACAAGGGGTAAATAATCCAATAAATAGTAGGACACAAAAATTCATATGATAAATCCTCAAAAACCAGGTGCATCCATACTACATGGTAGTTCTCAATTGCTGTACCGTCCAGTCAACTGACACCCACACCCATACAACTACGTACTCACGGATTATTATGAGGATAATACAGTGGTCAAATATATCATTACGTAAGTAAATCAAACGAGAAGAAAAAGCAGAACTATATTATTTTAAGTCTATTTTGTAAGTATGCAATATTGTATCACTTAATTTTTTTTTGTATGACGACATTTAATAAATAATCCTTGATAATGCAATATTACTTTTACTAATAAAAACGATATATTCAACAGCAAGAAAATATATCAAAACCTTAGCAAATAATATATCCATGTAAATACACTGCACATAAACACACCTTTTAATTGTTAGTCACATTCCTGTTTTGCCATATTCAACATTCTCCTCTGCCATCATGTAAAGTTTAATCACCTTTTATCTCTCTGATCTCTGACATGCAAGACAAAATGAAAAAGCAAAATGAAATCAGTGAAACAAGCATTCATGCTGGTTTTTAATGGAACGACTCTCTCTATCTATCTCTCTCTCTCTCTCATATATGTCAGGGGAAGAGACAAATAAGTTAAATAATTGCCAGCGAACAATGGTATCGGTGGAAGAACGTAATATCGAGTGTATTAAAATATATCAAGGGAAGAAACAACATATGTAAACCCGTGAAATTGATTTCCTGGCTTCGGTGCAAACCCATATATAAATTGTCTTGTAGCCCAATTAGGGTCTTAAAAAATTGCTACGGTGGTTGAGTGATTTAAAGCGTTCGTCTTTCACCCATCGGTTCCATCTGACCTCTGTCCGACTTGGCTAGAGTCTGAATATCTACCACTGTGGATATGTGAGAATCATGTCCGTGGTTTCCCGTCTGTCGGTGAATTCTACTTCGCCAGCTTTCAAGGTCAGTAGCTAGCTATGCCCCTTGGCAAGTATTGATGCCACAGGTGTTGATGGACTTTTTCAAAGAGTCCTTATTTCTCTTTCGAGGTTCTACTCTATCACGGTGGCCAGTGGGCAGGTCACCATATGCTGTGATCTGCCCAGCGTACACGTATCTGCATACGCATTGCATCAACGATTGTGATCCCTGATTGTTTGAGGACTTTAGTGTTGGTGACGAAGATGGCGGCTGTATGTGATCCATGATTGGACGCCATATATGAGGGCTGTCAGTACGACAGCTCTGTTGACGCTTATATCTGTTGAGACTGGCGTTGTACCACACTCGTATTTAGAGTCTGCCTAAGGCGCTGTTTGCCTAGTCCAGTTTGTTGTATATTTCATTCTTGATCTTGGCATCAGAGGATATCACACAGCCCATGTAGGTGCATTGGTGGACTAAATTCAGCACTGTATGGTCAATTAGGATTCTTGGTGGTTTGGGTGCAGTCTGGTGATGTACATCACTTTTATTTGGGCTGACCTCAAGATAAAAGAGCTTAAAAACTTCTGAAAAGCAGTATGTTACTCGATGCAAGGTGGCTTCTGTGTGGACAACAAGGGCGTCATCGTTTGCAAAGAGAAGTTCACTAATACGTTTCTTATATATAAACAAGTAAAAAGAGTTAATTAGTTTTAGAAAACAGGAAGACTCAATAGTCTTAATAAATGGAAATATTCCTCTGTCATTAATGAAATCGTCATTACTTAATTAAGAAATTACCATGACAAATGGGGCCCCTGACTGTCCGAGTGGTCTACAGCGCTCTCTGGTACGGATCACTGCCATCTAAACCTCTGAGTTCGTTCGAGTCTCAGATTCGGCCAATGTGGGTATGTGAGAAAGCTTGCCAGTAGCGTCTCGTGGCTCGGTGGTTCATCCCGTTGTTTGCTAGGCTTTTTCTCTACCAGTTTTACTCGCCGCCATCTATTGCCTATCTTGTGCTTAACAATTCTGTTAAACCCTACAACAACAATAAACACAACCATGACAAAGTTGCCATACATTAACCACACGTTGGTGACAATAATTTGTATTCAGACTTGATATGTTTAAGCAACAATATTATTAATTCGCTTTACTTCCCATGTTTGAAACTGAACATGAGAATGCTTACTGGAGAAAAAACATATAATTAAAAAGTGTGATAAAATGTTTAATCGAGTGGAAATTCAAACGTGCACATGTGGACATATACTGGAGAAAAAAACACGAAAGTAAAATGTCAACATATGTTTGGTAACTCAAGAGGAAATATTTATCGATTTACAGTTTCACTTTCTGATAGATTAACATATTTTAAAACACAACCGAACATTTAAAATATTATATTCTCTTGTTATTCATCAATTTGTTTTGTAAATAAAAGGTTAAGCATGTGATGAAATGTTTTATTACAGTTGAAAACTGACAGTGAAAAGGAGACTTCATACAGGAGAGAAAACAATGTGAGGTATGTGAGATCAGAAAACTGCACTTGAAGATTAATACTGGAGAAAACTCGTTCAGGTGATCAGTTGTGTGTGTGTGTGTGTGTGTGTGTGTGTGTGTGTGTGTGTGTGTGTCTGCCAACCTTTTCTTAGGAGCAACCGCCTCTGGCCATTTTAAGGCCCAAATTATACAATCCAGGCTTTGTTGATTTTTCATAATCGCCAAAAGCTGATCCAAGGTTTGTATGTAAGGACCCTGAGCTCAAACCTGACCTGGGTTGATAAAAACAACCTAGTCACCCAGTGGTGTATAGGGTTTCTCAAATGAGGATTTATCTATAAATTGTATTGGAAACAAAGAGTTAATTACATTGGAAATTGCTGAATATTCGAAAGGATAAAGAGAGATTATTTTTCTAAATTCTACTTTCATGCAAAGTTCATAAAGTCATTATCTTGCTGTCGATTCAACAAAGCGTTAATTTTGATGTGCTAAAAGAATGCATATTGAAGGGGTATACGTAGGTACTTGTGGCATCTCGACACAAGAACTATACAAATAACATTGATAGACCTCTGTCAATTTTGTAGATTTTAAATAAACAAATATTTAATAGGTGTTTTTTTATATAAGAATGTTGATCACTATTATGATATACGAATAGCTCATATTGTTTGAAGATGTAAAGAACTGAATCCATTTTGACATCAAGACCTATTAAGACGACTAACATATTGATGTAGTGTGGAAAATTGTGCTACTAATCATCGACTCACGAAGATTTATTTGTCAACAGGTCTTCCCCTTGGAACGTTTTAGGCAAATAATGTATCAGTGTTACACATACACCTTTTAATATCAATCTGGCAGAATTTTATCAGAAATACTTACACGTCCTGCCTGTATATATTGCAAGAAGTAAGAGCACTCAAGGTCCGATTGCTTTTGATTTCGTTTTGTAGAGTAATCTACATCTTATGAAGTGGTTTTATTTCTCTTTCTTTTGAGAGTATAGTGCAGCTTTGTTAATGTTCTTCCCAATCGCGAACATCTGTCATTTGACGTATTCTCAGGACCCGTGACAGTCAGAACAGCGTTGATTGTACCTATCGAGGGCATTGCTAGCCATTGGCTTAGCTGGAGATAAAATGTGTTCAATGCATTAGCTTGTAGATGACGAACCTGATTTGGATCACAAAATAAATCCCATTGAGTCTACAGCTTTAGATGCATGTCCTACTTGTGCCATTATTAGAGCTGTCGGCAAAGAGATGATATATCTATTGGGCAATCTTTGATGAGGTCAGTTATTGTATTGATCACTCAAGTGGGATTGATCATTCAAGTGGTATTGATCACTCAAGTGGGATTGATCATTCAAGTGGGATTGATCAGTCAAGCGGGATTGATCATTCAAGTGGGACTGAACACAGCCATGCTACTTTGACTACAAACACTTTTTATTCTAATCAGGTAAACAAACAACAATCACTAATTGTCTAACAGAAACAAGACCCCAATATTTTCCTATTTGCTTCAGAACGTTATTTGGGAAAATAACTCCACATCATAAGTACGAGTTTGTTACATTGTTCAACTGGAGTCCTCATGATAAAATGGGGACCACCTTTTGTAGCCGTTAGTAACAAGTGGAAATATCAAATATGTATTTCTAAGTCATTTCAAAGGAAAACTCTAAGTCTAGCCAATGAAACTCCATTTGCTGGCCAATTAGAAGTTATCAATAATAATAATAATAATAATAATAATAATAATAGTACTACTACTACTATTAATAATAATAATAATAATAATAATAATAATAATAATAATAATAATAATGAAGAAGACATTGTATAGCGCCTAATCTTTAGAAGCTCTAAGCGCTTTACAACATCTATAACGATATCACAACAATAAACAAAACACCTTTGAAATTAGAAAAATGCAAAATGCTGAAAATATTTAATGTAGGAAACGTTGTTAGGTCTTTAAGTTTGTTCTTGCAGTCAAACAAGTTCACTTTTAAGAGCATTTGTCAAGAGTTTTCAAGCAAAGTCAACAAGACTTATCACAAGATCTTGAATTATTTGTATTGGCCAAGAATTAAATATACAGTTTCTAACTATTGAAGAGCACCATACAAATTAATCAAATGATACGTAAGGATTACCTGTAATCATTTCATGCATTTTGAACCATTTAGCAGAATAATGGTTGACATCGTCATGACCTTATCTAGTAAAGTAACAGATACTAGTTTTGACCACAAGATTCCAGAGACAGATACTAAGCACCTATATAGAAAACAATTCGTATTTCGTATCGTAGTTTTTATTTATGTTTTGGCTTTTATCATCTGATTTTCGGTACAATGATATATATGGAGTTTTCAACGGCTTTAGAAATATCTCGTTAAATGTTGCAAAAATGGCTTTAATGGGGTGAACGATTGGAACAGTTTTTGGCCATTTCCTGAAGTTGCTTTTAAGAACTCAGTTAAAATAAATTATTTTAGTCCTTTTGAACTAGTTAGACAAATTAAAACTTTGGTCAACCATAACTTAGTCATCTTGATTACGTATCAGATTTTAAATTTCAATTACAATTTTAATTTCAATTTCAATTACAATTTTAACTTCAATTTCAATTACAATTTCAATTTCAATTTCAATTTCAATTTCAATTACAATTTCAAATTCTATTTCAATTTTAATTTCAATTACATTTTCAAATTCTATTTCTATTTCAATTTCAATTACAATTACAATTTCAAATTCTTTTTCAATTTCAATTTCAATTTTAATTGCAATTTCAATTTCAATTTTAATTGCAAACATTGCCAAAGACTCGAAAAAGAACTGATCGTTAGTCTACTTAGTTTATAATGAAATCAAGGTATGGCATAACTATAAAATAAAAAACGTTGAAAGCCTATTAAATGTCTAAATTGTAATGTTGCTACACAGACTTGTTTTTCCACAGGTGTTCTTAATATTGACCCAAAGAAATAGAATTAACAGTTATGGTGGTCACGGTTATTCCACATTTTTGCAGTATACTTGCATGCACCTTTTGGATTTTGTTTTTTGTCTTTAACAATATACGATAATCCTCGTAAAGATGTTTGTGCAAAAAATCAATATTTGAAAGATAGGAACAAAGTTTAAAGTGACAATTGTTAGGATTATTTTTGACAGTTATGGAGGTTATTTCAAGTTGTTACATCATTCTTTCATGTTCGTTTTTTAAATGTTGTCTTAGATAGACCGCATTAAAGGTTACAAAGGTCATAAAGGTCATCAACGATCAGTATGTATCATTACGTAAGGATGTATGCATACCAAGAGAGTGAAATAAACATGTGTGTCTTTAAAGAACTTTTGCTTACATGATTTTGAAACAAATGAATAAATGTGACTAACGTGTGAACGTGTCACGGTTAGTATGAATGGTTGTAAGAAATATTGCACCAATATATGGGAAATGTCAATTAAACGAATTGTCACTTAACGTCTCTCGTACAATGATAAAACAAGAAATAGGTGATGAATTTAAGAAATTGGTTTTAATTTATAATTTTATAAATATAAAAAAGAAGCAAATATGTATATTGAGAACTAGTGTTGTGATTAAAGCTGTCCCGGTTGATGACCTCAACCGTAAAGTGGGTAATGCCTTCAGTGTCTCCTACCATGCGTACCAGTACATTAAAGTACGGGCTTCAGGTGGCCGAGTGGTCTAACGTGCTCTCCGTTATGGATCACTGTCATCCCACCTGTCTGCGTGTGTTCAATTCTTAGGCTCAGCTAATGTGGGTATATGAAATAACTTGCCAGTAGCTTCTTGTGGGTTGGTGGTTATTACGGGAATTTACAGGCTACTTCATCCACCAGTTATACTGGCCGCCATTTATAGCCAATCTTGTTTGATAAATAGCGTTTAACCCTACAATAACAACAATAACATTAAAGTAATGACGAAGCAGGACGTTTTGGCGCCGTCCGGTTTGGCGCGACCGGTTTGGCACGGGCGGGTTTGGCGCTGGCCACTTTGGCGCCGAGCAATTGTTATTCCTGTTGAGAGGTAACCAAATATTAGTAGAGCAGGTAAGGATTCACTACCTCAGCGATCAAAGAGATGTAGTGTGTAAGTGAAATATAAAGTGAACAATAAAAGTAAAATTATTCAAATTAACAGCATGTGTGTTCTTAAAATAATTTTAACTAAACCTATGTTATGTTCATCAGTAGAATAAACTGGCCGTCATCAGCGATTTCATAACGCGTATATCCCAAAAAATTCTTTTACGTTAATACATTTGACAGCACACTTATATAAACAAACAACTATATAGAAGTGTGTTTAAGCCTGAATGGCTAAATCGTTAATCCTATGCGTCGACTTCTTTTACCTTATCATTGCTTTCGTTTTCAAATATGAATAACACCTTAGACATCAAAATATTAAATTGTTACTCTTTAAGTGGTTATGACTCACAGGACAATATACCAACAGAGTCAGTTATAGTTATTTCTTAATCCTTTTGTAAATGCCGACATGGCCTCTAATTATCTTAAGGATAATGTGTAATCGTTTGATGCTAATCCTGTTGTCGGTGCCAAAACTTCCAGCGCCAAAACGTCCGGCGCCAAAACGGCCCACGCCAAAACATCCTATCACCAAAACGGTCGCGCCAAACCGACTGCGCCAAAGCGTCACGGACCGAGTAATGATATGACTGAATCCAAGTCTGTCTGTCTGTCTGTCTGTGTGTCTGTCTGTCTGTCTCTCTGTCTCTGTCTCTCTCTCTCTCTCTCTTTTCATTCACCGCATAATATATTGCTTTCACAGGCGCAGGAAAGTTAGGTACAGTCTGAGACAGTTTGAGAATCAAGTGTATCAGATATTGTTGTAAAACAATTTTTATGTTTCATTTTTTTCTCAGATAATACAATATATCAGGAAAGTAGTTATACTAAATGCAGTTAATTATTTAAATCTAGCACATAGCTTTAAAACATAATTGTTTGTCCTAGTCCGATTTACAACCGTACATAACACCAGATCAATTATTTTTGTTGTAATCGGATTTCACTCTATTCTTCTTAATAAATTCGTTTGAGTTTAGGGTGAGGGAAAAACAAAATTATGTCATTCATTATAACATTCTTTAAAAAACGGTTGACGAGTGAAAGTCATGACACTATATAGACAGCCAGTTCGTCCAGCCTGAAAATCAATAGTCAATAATAACTTCGTCTTGATAATAGTCAAAATCCCATTCCTATGCCTGGACGAGTCTTATCATTGAACATGACTTGAAAATCCCATTCCTATGCCTGGACGAGTCTTATCATTGAACATGACTTGATAATCCCATTCCTATGCCTGGACGAGTCTTATCATTGAACATGACTTGAAAATCCCATTCCAATGCCTGGACGAGTTTTGTCATTGAACATGACTCGAAAATCCCATTCCAATTCCTGAACGAGTCTTGTCATTGAACGTGACTTGCTCTTCCAAACCCTTTATTAAATGTTTGTTACAGCTTGTGATCAGCTGATCCTTGGAAAGTTAAACAACACCTTTCTAACATCGTTACATAACACCTTACTAACATCGTTACACAACACCTTATTAACATCGTTACACAACACCTTACTTCAAGATTTACACAACACCGTTTTAACATTGTTACACTACACCGTACTAACACCGTACTAACATCGATACACAACACCTTTCTAAAATCGTTACACAACACAATTGTAACATCGCTACACAACACTTTACTAACATTGTTACACTACACCTTAATAACATAGTTACAGAACACCTTTCTAACATCCTTGCCCAACATATTTCTAACATCTTTACACAACATCTTTCTAACATCGTCACATGACACCTTAATAACATCGTTACACAACACCTTACTAACATCGTTACACAACACCTTAATAACATAGTTACACAAAACCTTACTAGCATAGTTATACAACAACTTACTAACATAGACAACACATTACTAACATCATTACACAACATCTTTCTAACATCGTCACATGACACCTTAATAACATCGTTACACAACACCTTACTAACATCGTTACACAACACTTTACTGATATCGTTACACAAAACCTTACAATGTTAGACAAACCTTACTAACATCGTTACACAACACTTTACTAACATAGTTACACAACACTTTACTAACATAGTTATACAGCATCTTAGTAACATCGTTACACGACATCTTACTAACATCGTTACACAACATCTTAATAACATCGTTGCAAAGCACCTTACTAACATCGTTACCCAACACCTTACTGAGATCGTTACACAAAACCTTACTAACACAGTGACACAGCACCGTACTACCATAGACAACACATTACTAACATAGTTACACAAAATCTTATTATTATCGTTACACAACACCATACTAACACAGTTACACAACACCTTACTAGCATCGTTACATAACAACTTACAAATATATTTACAAAATATCTTAGTTAGATTGTTACACAACACCTTAAATTGTTAGATAACAGCTTACTAACATCGTTATACAGTATATTACTAACATCGTTACACAACACCTTACTAACATCGTTACACAGCATCTTAGTACCATCGTTACACAACTCCTTATTAGCATCGTCATGCAACACTTTACTAATATCTTTATACAACATCTTATTAAAATTATTACACAATACCTTAATAGCATCGTCACAAAACAACTTACTAATATATTTACAAAATATCTTAGTAAATTAGTTACACAAAACCTTACATTGTTAGACAACACCTTACTAACATCGTCACACGACAACTTACTAACATCGTTACACAACATCTTACTAACATCTTTACACGACACATTACTAACATCGTTACACGACACCTTACTAACATCGTTACACAACATTTTACTAACATCGTTACACGACAACTTACTAACATCGTTACAGAACACGTTACCACCATCGTTCCACAACATCTTACTAATATCATTATACAACACCTTACTTGCATCGTTATATATATGATTTATAAACAAAACTGCTAGTTATCTGCTGCCATTGTCGTATATTTGTAAATTATTATAGCCATTATTATTTATGCCATTGTCGTATATTTGTAAATTATTATATATATTGTAATACACGCCATGGTCGTATATTTTTAAATTATTACATTTATTGTAATACACGCCATGGTCTTATATTTTTAAATTATTACATCTATTGTAATACACGTAATGGTTGTATATTTTTAAATTATTACATCTATTGTAATACACGCCGTGGTCGTATATTTTTAATTATTACATCTACTGTAATACACGCCATGGTCGTATATTTGTAAATTATTATATATATTGTAATACAAGCCATGACATTGTCGTATATTCTTAAATTATTATATCCTTTGTACTATATGTTATTGTTGTATATTTGAAAATTAGTATATATATTGTAATACAAGCTTGTCTCCCAAGGACAGTGTTATCATAATATTTCTCATTTTATATTATATCGCTTGCAACACAGACGACATGGATGCCTCCCTTGCAAACATTATTGTAAAGATAACGTATCATACTAGGTGTACGATGGAAAATAAATCCTCTGTTGAATTTTATAAAACGTCTAGGATTTTTCTCTTTTTTTGTTGTTTAGCTTAAGACCTTAGACTAAAAACAGAAAATTGGGAATTTTATCTAAAGGATAGGAATTTATCTAGAAATATTCTAGGAAAATTTATATTGTTTACGATAGTTAAGTTTAGAGATTGTCTTGCCCCATGTATAATTAGTTTCACATATTTGAGAAATATATAGTAAATTCCGTAAGTTCAAAAATGTCATTTAAAGTGGATAATATTGTTCTAAATCATAACCAGGATGGATTAGAGTTCTTGAAAAAAAGACGAATTGTTAAAGTTTTCCAGTGTAAATGATAATTATTTAGTAAAAGATTATGTAACAAAGCAAGAAATAAAAAATAATTTAGTAAAATATCTGGTTGAAAAGATTTTGGAGATAATATTAAATTGGTTTCGCTTAGCAAGACTCTATCTTAAGTTTTTGCAGCCAAGCGATTTGATTGGTCTTCCGGTGTACTCTTACAATGACAACATCTACATGATCAGAGCGTCTTTCAGCGACTAAATGTTCTCATTGTACATAGCAGCACAGCTACGACGATTAATTGAGAACACGTTTTCCCACTCAGCACGTGGTTGCAGCAGGACTAGCACGCCCTTGAATTTGACGTGCATCACATCGGTGGGTACGGAGGAATCCTGAAGATGTGCTTTTCTGCATCCCAGTTAACAAAAACTTTGCTTCCAAATACGACTGATTAGGCACTTTCGATATCACTGCTCTGAAATTAAAGAAATATTATTTGAAGTCTTCAAGAATTGCGTTCATAGTTCTGTCTAGAGCCACCTTATTGACCAAAAGATTGAAACTTAAATATTGATCGAATAGCTGACGACTATCCCTTGGCTCACAACATTTACTTGGTCAATATCTTAACACCCTGGTGAAAGAAAGTCTCCGTTTCATATGAACATATATCTCGGATGAACAAATAGTTCTAACACGTTTAGTAACCAAATATATGATAAGATAGAACAGAAACCCTTATATCTTCCAACATCCGTCTACAAAGCCGTATGGACAAGGTGGTTTTGGATACCAGGGCCCAGCAACATGGTATAAATTGCCAAACGAACTTATAGCCAAAGACACAGTGATCCCAGATGCAAGAACAAACTTAAAGACCTAATAATCTCTATTTCCATAAATATTATCAGCATGTTTTAAGTTTTTTAATGGCATGGTGTTTTTGAAACTTTTTTGGTAATCATATTATTATGCTAATTATGTGATAAGTGTTTTTTAATTGATGTAAAGAAATTAACACTTCTAAAGATTAGGTGCTACACAAAGCACACACACACATATATATATATATATATATATATATATATATATATATATATATATATATATATATAATGTGTGTCCATTGGTTGGTCTACCCTGATATATAATAGTACATTTTACATGGTACATTCATCAGCCTTCGAAATCCTTGAATATTGTTTCTTCAAAGTGGTATCAAGCATGTTACGTTTTAATATTTAATTGTGAACTACGCATATCAGAATTTGAGGAGAAAAATAAATATATTGCTTTTCTATGCTACATCTTAAAGTTACAATCTTTATTTTAACTGATACATAACCACACACATAAGGATCAATTCAGGAAACATTGTCATGGAAGTGTCATCATATTGCTTTTAAAATGACCTTCATTGTCATGGAAGTGTCCTCACAGTTCTTTTGAAATGACCTTCATTGTAATCATATTATGTTGGAAATGATATCATTGTCATGGAAGTGTCATCACAGTACTTTTTAAATAGCATTTATTGTCATCACAGTACTTTTGAAATGACATTCATTGTCATCACAGTACTTTTAAAATAACCTTCATTATCAACGAAATGTCATACGGTACTTTTGAAATGACCTTCATTGTCATCACAGTACTTTTGAAACAACATTTTATTGTCATGGACATGTCCACACAGTGCTTGTCAAATGATCTTCATTGTCATGGATGTGTCCTCTCATTACTTTTCAAATTACTTCCATTGTCATCATAGTATGTTTCAAATGACCTTTATTATCATGGAAAAAGTTTCCTCACAGTACTTTTGAAATGACTTTCATTGTCATGGAAGTGTCATCGCAGTACATTTTAAATAATATTTATTGCCATCACAGTACTTTTGAAATGACCTTCATTGTCATCACAGTACTTTTGAAAAGACCTTTATTGTCAAGGAATATTCAACACAGTACTTTTGAAATGACCTTCATTGTCATGGAAGTGTCATCACAGTACTTTTGAAAGGCAATATTTAACTCTGCAATACCATACTAGATCAAGTCCAAGGCAAAATTGTTTCTTTTTGTCCTGCGTACAACTATGTTTATGTCCTGGAAAACATGTGTTAGTGCATTGGACTTCTGATTGCTTCTCCTGTAGGCGCCAACCACACTTGCCACACTTGGGATATGTTCTTCAGAATATCACATTATAAAGTTAATTTTTTAAATTTGTACCAGACGACATGATCTTTTTCCACACCAGACATGACAATGATGATTGTATTAAAATGTATATTTTTAATTGGGTTAAAATGTTAGGAATCATGGGAAGAGACCCGCCTCTCAAAAGAAATGGCATTTTATTACTTAATTATAAATGTTATTTCTGGACATACTGTATCTGATACATTCTTTAAAATGAAATTTTATCTCGTAATCATGTTCCTACTTTTACATTACTTTCCTCTATGGTATTTGAAATAACTTAAGGAATCCAAAATGATGTGATAATATTCAGAACATCGAATATAAATTAATATGCTACACTCTTTAAAACGACATTTTACCACATAATCATTGTTCGATATTTTTTGGTTTACTTTGATAAGTTACATCCCTATGTCCATTCTTTTATTTGTACATTGCTTTCCTCATTGCTATATTCAATTACATCAGGAATGCAAATTGATTGATAATATTCTTCATAACATTAAATAATGAATTATCTGCTACACATTTTAATATAATTGTTACCACTTAATTTTCAATCTATAGTTTGTTATCCTTTGATAAGTTATCTCCTCTAGTCCATTCATCTATTTTTACATTACCTTCCTCTGTGATATATCATATGTCTTAAGGAATCCAAATCGATTACTAATATTCTTTATACCATTAAATAACTATAAATTTGTGTTTGCCTTGTGTGTTTGGTATTTGTTATGTCTTAGTTAAGGAATGCAAATCGATTTATAATATTCTTCAAAACATTGAATAACGATACATTTTTATTTGCCTTGCGTGTTTGGTATCACTGTAGTGTAGATCAGTCTCCAAATGGTTTGCTTTTAGTTGCCATAGAAACTTGTATTGCATCAAAACTACATGTTTCTCAAAATTGTTTTATTCTCCGAGTCTTTTATGTAATGGTTTTGTAACATCCCTCTATCTTGTATTCTCACTTCTTCTACCTTTGATCCCCCTGCGGGTTCGGGGTTGTAGAATTGGCCCGACGTGCCTCGCCACGTGTCGTAAAAGGCGACTAAGTAGAGGCAACCTGTTTGCCGTGGGTTGCGTCCCGTGTCGGGAGAGGAAAGGATCCTGGTAGTTGCAACACACTACTTTGGCCTCTACTTCTCTTAGACGGGTGGTCGAGATGGGCCCGGTCTCGACAAATCGGCTGGTCACGCCGAGCCCTAGGATGTCTTTATTAACTCTCTCACCTCCTTTTACTTTCTCCTTGTATCTCTTTTGATACCACCGTTGCCCCTATATTCTGTTCCTATATCTTTCCCTTTTCCAAATCTTAGAAGACTTCCTAGAAGGCGGTGGCTCAACGGGTAAATCGGGGGGTAATTTTACTGACCCTAGAATTTGGCGACTTCAGGGTCATCCAAAGGTAATTTTATCAACTGAGTATGGCATCTGTGTATCCTTGGCACTTTAAAAGTGTCCCCTTGTTGGGCTGCTTGGTGGGTGGGGAGCACGGGTGCTGAATTTTAAAATCATGCCATCATGGAAAAAAAATCCAATAAACCTACTAAACCACTGTATGACTCTGATGAAGAACCACGTGGCGTGGAATCATTTCCACGCTTCATGGTTATTCAATCAAAAGATGATGCTAAACCGCTTTCAGGTTTATCTCCATTTATTATCGAGAAAACCATTACGGGATCGATTTGCACACCAAAAAGTGTGAAAAAACTCAAATCGGGTTGCCTTCTTGTAGAGTGTGAGCGAAAGGGGCAAACAGACAATATCATGAAAATGAAAACATTCTTTGATATTCCAGTGACCTCATTCGCCCACACTACACTGAATTCGTCCAAAGGCGTAATACAATGTCGTGATTTGGCTGGAGTCACCGACGCAGATATCATCGAAGAGATGAAACATGAAGGTGTCACTGCAGTGCGAAGAATACGTATTAAACGTAATAACACCCTGCAGGACACCAATACATTTGTACTCACCTTTAATAAACCGACAGTGCCCAAAGTGGTCAAGGTTGGGTTTTTACAAGTAAAGGTCGAGATCTACATTCCAAACCCCTTCGATGCTATAAATGTCAAAAATACGGCCATCACGAGGATCGATGTTCCAGAGCCAAGGTATGTGGCCGATGCGGAGAACACTCTCATCAGGAAGCTGATTGTAGAGCAACTTCGCATTGTGTCAACTGTGGCAAGGAACATCACGCCAGTTCCAAAGATTGTGATACATGGAAACAGGAGAAGGAAATTCAGAGGGTAAAGTTTACTTCGAACATTCCCTACCCAGAGGCCAGAAAACTTGTCCAGGCAAAAACATCCCTTCCTGGCCCATCATTCTCCACAGTCGTAAAGCACAATCCAAAAAGCACGAAGGACGCCCAAACACAGACGGATCAGCCCGATTCAACCACATGTGCCAACATCCCTAATTATAAGCCACAGAAAAGCACAACATCAACTCAGACAACAACTAATAACAATCCACCACCAAAATCACCAAGACAGAAACACAAAGCACAAACAAATAAACAGCAAAAGGGGTCAGATGACCCCTTTAAACTGTACAACAGGTTTGGAGACTTTGAGAGCATGGATGCAGAAGAAACTGCTCCGTGTACTCAAAGTAGCTCCAAACCTAATAAACCTAATAATACTCCCGTACTTCCTCCAGACAAATAACAACACATACTTCCTTCGCGAATAGTCTAACCTAGTTCCAGAATCTCCAGCATAACATTAGAATGAAGAATACCATCATACAATGGAATTGTCGAGGACTTAAAACAAACTACAATGATATTCTTCTGCTTTTAAATGAACACGATCCTGCTGTACTATGTTTACAGGAAACATTCCTGAAAGAGACCGATAAAATTACTTTTAAAAACTTTTCCCTGTTTAATGATGCGTACTTTCAAAACGCAGACAGGGCCTCAGGAGGAGTCTCTATTGCTGTGAACAATAGAGCCCCTCACAGAGTCGTCCCTTTAAATACAAATTTACAAGCCATTGCTGTAAGTGTCACTCTACATCGAGTGATTACTCTTTGTTCCATTTAATTGCCACCAAACACCAACCTAGTACAAAAGGAATTAGACAATCTTGTTGAACAACTTCCCGCGCCCTTCGTTTTACTCGGGGATTTTAATGCCCATAACATTTTATGGGGATCAAATCACATAAACGACAGAGGCCATAAAATAGAAGATTTCATTTCTAGACACGATCTGTGTCTATATAACACCAACTCACCAACGTATTTACACCCAGGAACCGGTACGTACACATGTATAGATTTGACAATTTGCTCTCCCTCACTGCTTTTGGACTATGAATGGAAGGTCGCTGATAACCTTCACAGCAGTGATCACTTTCCAATCACTCTTGAAAATAACTCCAAAATTGATGACGCAATTCCACAATGGAATATAAAGAAAGCTGACTGGGCTATGTTTGAAACACTATGTAAAACTAGACTAAATAATGATACAGTATTAAACGCTGTTAATCCTATACAGCATTTTACCTCCGCTTTAATTTCAATTGCAGATGAATCTATTCCTAAGTCCTCAACGAACAGTAAGAGATCGCAAAAACCTTGGGTAACTAAGGAATGCAAAGAAGCCATTAGACAACGCCGAGAAGCATTAAAAACATTCAACAATCGTCCAACGCCCGAAAATTTAAATAAATATCGTATTGCCCGGGCTAAAACTCGACGCACAATCAAAGAATGAAAACGTGCATCATGGAAGAAATATATTTCTTCTTTAAACTCTCGTTCCTCAATGAAACAAGTTTGGGATACTATTCGAAAAATAAATGGAAATAGGAAACACAATGATATTCGACATCTAAAAATAAACAATAGCAATTTCAGTTCGAAACGTGACAAATATTCTTGCCGATAGTTTTTCGAAAAACTCATCATCATCTAATTACTCAGATGCCTTTAGAAGATGAAAATCTCAAAAAGAAAAGTCACGTTTAAAATTTACATCGAACAACACTGAAAATTATAACCAGCTGTTTTCTTTATTGGAGCTTAGGGAGGCATTAGACAAGGCCCATGATACATCCGCTGGGCCTGACGAAGTACATTACCAGTTCTTGAAACACCTCCCAGAATCTTCTCTCACATTACTTCTTAAAATCTTTAATGATTTATGGATTGCTGGTAATGTACCTAAGAGCTGGAAAGAAGCAACAGTGATACCGATTCCCAAACCAGACAAAGATAACGAAGATCCTAACAGCTATCGGCCTATTGCATTGACAAGCTGCATATGCAAAACAATGGAACGAATGATTAATTCTCGGCTTGTATGGTACTTGGAAAGTAATAATTTAATTTCTCCTTTCCAAAGTGGCTTCCGTTCTGGTCGTAGTACTAACGATCATCTGGTTAGACTGGAAACATTTACTCGCGATGCATTGATTAAGAAGGAACATTTAGTAGCAGTCTTCTTTGATTTAGAAAAGGCCTATGATACAACATGGAAGTACGGGATACTAAATGACCTGCACGATCTAGGTCTAAAAGGCCGTCTGCCCGCTTTCATCTCCAGTTTTCTCTCCGACAGAGAATTCAAAGTACGCGTGGGCTCTACCCTCTCCGATATGCACCAGCAAGAGATGGGTGTGCCCCAGGGCAGTATTTTATCTGTGACGCTATTTAATATCAAAATCAATAGCATCACTAAGTGCTTAACTCCCGGTGTGGACTGCTCATTATATGTAGACGATTTTTTAATTTGTTATCGATCAAAGCACATGCATACAATTGAAAGGCAACTTCAACAAAATATCAATAAGATCCACCATTGGGCCAGTAATAATGGTTTTAAATTCTCTAAATCGAAAACAGTATGCATGCATTTCTGTCAATTGCGAAGACATCATGATGACCCTAAACTCACGCTGAACGGAACACTTATTCCAGTTGTTGAGGAAACAAAGTTTTTGGGTATTATCTTCGACAGAAAACTGACTTTTATACCACACATCAAGAATTTAAAAGCTAAATGCTTAAAAGCTTTAAATTTACTAAAAGTAATTGCGCACACTGAATGGGGTGCTGATAAAAAAGTCCTCCTCAATTTGTATAGAACATTTATCCGTTCTATACTAGACTATGGATGCCTTGTTTATGGTTCAGCTAGGAAGTCTTATTTGAAAATGCTTGACCCAATTCATCATCAGGGAATAAGACTTGCTCTAGGAGCATTCAAGACATCTCCATGCGAAAGCCTTCTCGCGGAAGCGAATGAAACACCCTTATCGTATCGCAGAGAAATGCTTTCTGTACAGTACGCTCTTAGGTTAAGATCAAATCCTCTGAACCCTGCTTTTTTCAGCTGTTTTTCAACCAAAATACAAAACTTTGTACGAAAACAAACCAAATGCCATACCTTCATTTGGCATCAGAATATCATCCAGTTTTGACGCTATCAAAATTAATCTCCCTACAGTTCAGAACACGTCTGTCTCGGAAACACCACCTTGGCTCCTTAAGCAACCCAAAGTGATTTTTACGTTGCACGATGGGAGAAAATCTGAGACGAATCCTGCCGTTTTCCAGAACTCTTATCATGAACTCCTCAACGATTTTAAAAACTACACAAAAATTTTTACTGATGGATCAAACGTTGATGACAAGGCTGCTGCAGCCTTTGTTAGTGGCAAGCACATAACCAAAGTGCGCTTGCCAAACGATGCGTCCATATTTTCAGCGGAAATCAGAGCAATAGACCTTGCTCTGAAATTTATTGAACAAAAGCGCATTTTAAATAGCATTATTTTCTGTGACTCTCTGTCAGTACTTCAGTCGCTACACCATAGAAAACTGGATAATCCATTACTAGTGGATATTCTCGTCAAAAACTCTGAGCTTAGTAAGTCCTACAACATAGTATACTGCTGGCTACCTAGCCATATTTGTATTAGAGGTAATGAAGAAGCAGACCGGGCTGCTAAGATGGCTCTATCCCAAGAACCATCGGATTTTAAATTACCTTTTACTGATTTTAAACCTTGTATCAAAAAGTACCTACGTCAGAAGTGGCAGGCGTCATGGGATGATGCAGTCAATAACAAACTTCATGCCATCAAACCAACCCTGGGAGAATGGACTCCTTCCTACAGAGCTATCCGTAGGGAGGAGGTTGTCATTGCAAGAATCAGAATCGGTCATACATACATTACCCACTCCCACATACTGAAAGGTGAAGATCCACCAGAGTGCGTTTCTTGCAATGAGCCATTCAGTGTGTAACACTTTATGACCGAGTGTTCCGACCTGCAACCTACGCGTGTTAAATACTATAATGCACATGACATGAAGGACCTTTTTGATACAATACAAATCACTTGTATTTTAGATTTCCTAAAGGAAGTAAATCTCTATTTTAAACTATAACTTGTATGCCATCACGTAGAATATTTTTATCTAATGAAAATATCACCTTTTATTTACAACATCTTATCATCAACATAACACCATTTACATCTCCCGTTGATTGGGAAGCTTTATATTTTCCTGTTACCAACATCTTACCATTTTATATTTAACTATTGTTTTTTTATATATATCGCTGGTCAATGTTAAATCTTTCTTGTTTTTGAACATCTAACGTATTGTATGGCACTAAATAGCCTAAAAGTGCTGGTGCGCCGTTAAAATTCAAGTAAACAAACAAACATTCTTCTACCTTTGTTATGGGGAAAATTGCCTGAAATGTTCTCTTATCATAACAACCTTTGCCTTTAATTTTAATTTTGGCATTTTGGAAACTGTTCATGTTATTGTTGTTATTGTTGAGTTTAATGCCATTTCAGCACAAGATAGGCTATACATGGCTGCCAGTATAAATAATGGAATTCAAAGTATATTAACATAATACCTGTTAAGTGATATTAGAACTACCACATAAACTGTTAATAATGTATTTTTTGCGTCAATGAAATCAAGTCTGGTTATACTCACCTCATGTTCAAGCCTTTACATTTTTCGGTGTTTTGTGTGACTAATTAAATGAACCTATTTTTCCCACACACAATTCATAATATATGACTCAAGAAAACAAAATCTTCAATTAATTAAACGTTAACTAACCAAAGTGGTCTGAGATTGACATTGCCAGGGAGGGAGTGGGAGACAAAGCGCCCCAGAAATCCCCCATACGGCTTGCTTCTCTGATCGTCTATGTCTACTAAAATCCAGCTCCTGGCCTTAAGGAGTGGCTTAGATTTAAAGCCCGGCGAACCGCCTTATCTACCAACAGGAGAAAAGGTGAAGGCGGGCCACTGGCGCCTTAAAACAAGTTGCTTCGGGTAGATGGGACTCGTAAACTGTGGGTGGTAGCTCATCTAGGAGAAGGAAAACTCTGATTGCAAACCTCTGCTTCCTTGCGGCTATACACACTCATGTGAAAGGCTAAGGGAGTAAACCCCAACAAAAATCCGGATACGGAGTCCTTAAGACGGTCTGACATTGACCTCAATGTCATTCCGGCAACTCCTGCGACGCCGTTGGTGCCAAGCTGTATCGACACTTGTCGTTCCCTTGTGCCCACCAGCTGCATGGAGAGGTGGATCTGCTCCATGGGCAACAGCTGATTCTCCATACCATCCTCCCCAGGCTTCGTAGCTCCACTGGAGAGGACACTCCAGCGTCGTCGTATGACGTCGACACAACACGAGAAGTAACAGTTTACGTTTTCCATTACTACAGGAGTATTCCAAGGACAATGAGGAACATTTTTCGATTATGTCAGTTTCTGCCATTTTCTTAATTTCTTCTTCAGCAATTTTTCTTTTGCTTGTTAAATTCTGTATGGATAATGTCTAATTGGTTGAGCATCCTTTGTTTTGATTGTATGTTGGATTAATGTAGTCCGGCCTATGTCATTGGAATTTTTGGAAAACACAT
This sequence comes from Unio pictorum, assembly GCA_030141615.1. NCBI lineage: Eukaryota > Metazoa > Mollusca > Bivalvia > Unionida > Unionidae > Unio > Unio pictorum. The sequence continues at coordinate 1,556,168 of JARLTB010000377.1, forward strand.
ACTGATATTTTGTTAGACATTTTCCCAATTTATTTATTTATTCTTCTCCGAGGACCTTTCAAACATATCTGTTAGGTTTTTTGGCATTATTGCATTCATTTGATCATCTGTTTCTGAGACGTTGTTTTGATTCTGACATAATGAAATCATTAATTGATCCAGGATGATATTCCGCTACGACTGTATTTTTTAGTATGATGCATGGTTCTGCTAGGATCAACTAGGACCTTGGCTACCATCAATTCTGTCTTTTTAGTTAGTTTCACTGCAGGCTCAATCAATCCATAGTAGCCTTCTCCCACAATTCATTATTGTTTACTATAATATCAGAATGTGCAGGAATCTCAACAGTTTCAGTAACTTCTACCAAGCAACAGACAGGTTCCTTTCCACTGCAAAAGAAACAGGTAACTTGTTCTCCATTTACATTGAAACATCCCTTGCTTTTCATCAAGTAAAATTTGTGTGTCCCCATCAAGTCCATTTCCATGATCTCATCTTGTTAAATTGATTGTCCCTGTGTCACAAGCAATTTCATTTAATTATGGTTTAATGTTCTCTTTACAAAGTACCCTTAATCATTTCCGAAACTGTTTAATTAATGGGGACCTAGGATGGGAAGAGGACTAGTTTCGGTCATTTCGCTCACCCCATTTAAGTTTTCCTGATATAGCTTTTGATGCTGATTTATGTTTTACTCTCCATCCACCCTAAAATCTTTTGGCATTGTCATAAATTGATATATAATTCAAATTATGTTTGGAGTTATGTTCCCAGTTATGTTTTATATTATTTTGCTGATGGTTAAACCACCTGATCGTTCCTTGACTGATTTGCATCATTTCCACTATTAATCTGACATCATAGACCATGTAAGTTTTGTGATTTTTTGCTTGGCTGGTTTCATTTTACTTGTTGAACAAGTTCATCTATTGTTGCAGTAAACGTATCAGAACCTTTTCTGAGTTCATCACTCCCCCAATTTTGTTTGCAATCTTCAAAACCATTAATACCATTTTCTTGAACTTAACCAACCAATTTTTTTTTTCTATCAGCTATTATGTGCGCTTCTAGTTTTTCATGCTTCTAGTTTGACATAGTCTTTGGGACTTGTTCCCTAAGTATCAATCTTATATCAGAGTCATTGATATTGTTTGCATAAGGATGGGCTAATCGCTTCTGATATTCTGAGCAAGTTCAGGAAGAGTCTCCCCTTTTACTTGTTATCTATATTTCAATTGTATTGTGAGCGATAGCTCTCTGATGTATGCATATAACCCATTTTATTGAAGATAGATCTTACTACGTTATAATAGTTTGTTTTCTGTTCATTTTCCAATTCACTGTGCAATGAACGCGCTACCCCGTACAAACTACTAGCTAGATGCAATACTTTTCGTGATTATTCCAACATTGTTTTCTGCCATAATATTAAATTGAATAAACTATTTACCAATGTCAATATTGCCAACAAATAACTAATTCCTAATTAAAAAGTTGTGTTTGTTCCACCATTCTGGGGCCATTTATGCAATGAATGCATAATGTGGTTTAAAATTTTGCCTTTTGATTTTGTTTTATTCAATTCGATTTTCTTTAGCGTTTTCTTAAATAAATGTGATATCTTCTACTTTTTCAAGCCTTCCTTGCATTTCATGTAATTTGTGAGAAACATTTTCAAATTGCATACTCATTGTCTCACTCAGAGTCAAATTCGTATTTTTCACCTCGTGTGTAAATTGACTCAAATTTCTGTCTCACCTTTCCTCAAAGGAAATATTCACTTCCAGCTTTTCATCCATATTTATGTTTTCATTTTCATTATCAATCTCACTGGAGGAAGATGCACCTCAAAGAACACTTTCCAATGAAATGCTTTTGATTCTTTCATCCATTTTGTTTTCACCACCAATACCAGATTAACAAGTAAATATGTACACGTTGTTATATTAAAATAAATATATTTAATTTAAATCTTTACATTTCATACCATTCTGGTTTGTAAGTTTGTTTATCAGACCCCACATCTGACACCATTTGTTACGACCGTTTACAAAGGTTCTTTCAGTCATAACCTGTTCTGGGTTCGCCAGGTACTTGAGGTTAAATGGATGTAGCATTTGTATTGTAGCGTTTGTATTGATATTTGTGTACAATTAAAGGCTAGAACGACAGAATAGATTATAGACGAGAATGATGAAATATTTACTTTCTATGACAAGTAAATACAGACAAAATTAAGTTTTACTTTTTATTGAGTTCTCTTTCATGTTTCCTTTTTCAAATATTCACAGATCATATCTGTACATATACATACACATTAAACATTTTAGTTAATGACTATACCTTTAATTTATATATATATATATATATATATATATATATATATATATATATATATATATATATATATATATATATATATAACTATTGCTTCTTTCATACATAAATTTGAATGTATGCTTTAAGAAGCATCAATTTCAACATCTGTATTTTATGAACTTGATTTTATAAAATAAAGTTTATGTTTTTATAACATCATAGATTAATCCTCTAGTGTTTTTATTACATCAAAGAGTATTCCTATTGCGGAGACTGGTGCCAAACCTAAATACATAAACTAAATACAAGAAAGCCTTTAGATAAAATCTGGTCAATGCCGAAATTGAGTCAAATCCGAAATTTGTAGAAATCATTATCTGTGCAAATCCGAATTTTGTCATTGCAATAACATTACTTTTATAGATATTTTTTGTACCTGTATAAAATTATTCATGACTGATGAAAGTTTGGATTTAGAATATATAAGTTATGGTCCGAAACTAGACAGAGGTTCTGATGTTCTGATGTCATTGCTTTCAGTCTCTCGTCTGCAACGACGGGAGCCGTATTTATACCCTCTAAATCTTTGGATAAACTTTAAACAAACATAAACAATGGATAAACGGGAACACTACCACCTTGCGCTCAGCAACATGGATGATCTGGAAACAATGGAACCATTACAAGGTAGCAAATCACGTTCCGGGAGAAACTGTTTGATCAAAATACACTGCAAACAAATATGGCATCATAAAATATCGTCATCTGGAAAAAATAAGTTTCTAACAGTTACTTGAAACATAGTGACGTGTTGAAATAATCATCAGAATGGATGATATGAGTGTCGGTGGATCTCATTCAAAGCCGACATATGCTTTCAACGAGGGACCGTCGCAAGGTAACTCAATAATTGGAAACAAGGTGCATGTACGCAACATTTAAAATAATCATATTAAACCTATGGATAACACAAAATTGTGAGACCCGATTCATTGCATATTAGATGAGGATTTCTCGGCAGTTTTTTTTTTATATATTGCATATTGACGATTCTTTGACTAAGGTCTCCTTCCATACAGGGCATACAGAAGTATGCACCTGTTCAATCCACATTTATCTTACAAGCCAAATTCAAACTTTGTAGGTGTCATCTATGACATCCAAGCATTGATATTTTTTTAACACTACGCGTCAAACGTTATGAAATTATTTTGTTCCCATTATTTATTTAAAATTCTATATAGCTACCTAAAGGAAATTTCCTTAGCATATACAATTCACATAATTTCCTTATTGTAAATTATATTTATCCATAATTAGATTGTACTGCTATGCTTAGTAATCATTCTGTTATAATGAATATCCCAACACAAATATGTGATTATATCGTCCAAAATATTAAAATGTTCCTTAGTAAAGTAAATTGTGTATAGTATACTTGCCAGGAATTTCTCTATAACCCCAAAACAAATTTATTTCTTCAAAAATGTAAAATGTTTGTTAGCAAAGTCAATTTACCCTTTATATTTGTCATGACTTGCTCTGTAAACAAATATGTTGCTTTTTGTACTTAATTGATCATGCTGTTTCAGAAAAGACATCAATTTTGGATTTGTGTAACCACTGTAACAATGAAATTTAGTTTTCTTGCGGCATTCGTTTGCATTTTTAGCTGTCGATGACAAAAAGCAACATATTTGTTTACAGAGCAAGTCATGGCAAATATAAAGGGTAAATTGACTTTGCTGAAAGTCTACAGTGAGAAAAGTAATATAAAAGTTGATTCAAAATGTGAAATAAAACTGAGAATCATATATTAGCCAATTATTTTATTTTATGGTATGTATCAGTGTTACTTTAACAAATAAACCAGTCATAACATAATGTTCTAAATGGGACTCATGGGAATGTTAACAAAATTTGAATCACACGTTTTATCAGTCTTTTATGCCATGAGATACAAAACAAAGAACCAATAATTTCTTAGATGAACACTTATGAAATATTGAATATTGAACACTATAGTAACCATATTTGTTTTGTTGTATGTTGCACCTAAAATTAAGAGACATGTAAGTGTGCACAGTTATACCAAGACATGGTATTTAGCATTTATACATTAATTGTATTTGGAACTGTTCAACAGAAAAGCGACTTAGTGTTATTATTAATTTGGATTACACCTTAAGACCAAAATTAACAAATCAGCTATACGGTGAATAATAACATTTACTGTATACAAAATGTAATAACAAATGTTTAAGACAATTTAATTCTGGTATATCATATTAATATGTTAATGAATTTTCCGTTTCGTTTGCTATCTGGTTACATTTGTGCATTATATTGGCACAATCAAGATATATCTGTATTGTTAGGCACAACCAATCAAAGTCATTTCCAATAATATAATGCAATGTTACTGATGTGCAATAGAGACAAGCAATTATTCTAGTAATATGGGAATAACAAACATATGTTAAGCATTGAAAATGGACAATGGAGACGATGATTGCATACGATCTTTTTATATAAACATAAAGGGACACGTCTTGGGCATACTTAGGATTATGTACTTGCAATGCATTCTCTCGGAAGAATAATTGTAAGGAATATTTACTTTTGCATTTACAACAAAACGGATGATATTATAATGATTTTGGTAACAAAGTAGGAAACGTACATAAGTATATATATCAGCTGGTATATGATATCCAGTAACACAGCTCTCTACAACAAGAGAATTAACCTCTGACTCCGATTCCATAAGGGAAGTAAGATCTGATCCAGTCAAGCACTCCTTATCAATAATAGCAACCTCTCAAAGATCATGCCTGCAAAAGCGCAAAGTACATGTCATTATTAACACATTTTAAATGCAATAATGCAGAGTATTATCTAGGCACAAGAATTGTTATATGATGAGCTTTGCAAATATGTAATAAAATCAATGCAGTTGATTGTATATGACACAATGAATGGAACTTCATTTTATATCAAGTTTTCAAAGTCAAACTCATTACAAAAATGTATATAACCGTATGTAAAAAAGTCATAGGAACATTTCAACAGGCTTCTTTACCATCCACAGTACCAAATGTGAAAGTCGCGCACAAAATTTGGTAAAGGTCAGAGAAGTAAAAAAAAAACAGCAATGATTTATAGAAACTAGTTTTTTTATTTATATAAGTCACCTTGACATTTCAACCTATAGACCCCAAAATAATTTTTTTTTTACCCCAAAGTTAAACCACCTACAATATACAGAAATGGAAGATTCTTATTTGAAAACAAGTTTACTTCATGAAGTTACAGTGAATTTGATTTTAAAACATTGCCCTCAAAACTGAGTGGGCCTAACATGCCCTCAAACTTGAATGTGCTCTAACCCGTCTTCAGAACAGAGTGTGGTCTAACCTGCCCTCAAAACTGAGTGGGCTATAACCTGCTCTCAAACTGAGTGGGCTGTAACCTGGCTTAACCTTACACAATACAATTTGCTTAACTTAAAAAAGTGCATATCAAATATTTACATTTTGTTATTGTAACTATAAGATAAATCAATAGTGCATTTCATAAAGTGCATATATGAATAGTGTATACCCACAGGTAACCAGTTTCATATAGGACAAGCAGACCTTGGGGTGCAATGCATTATAGTAATTCTCCTAGTAGTTTAAGAGGAGTAGAGTGTCCTTGGCTATTGGATACCATATATTATATACCATATATTATATAAGCTCTTCTGTATAAATCAAAATTGTTAAACTGTCACTTTCTGAATTTAACTATCACGATAAAGAATTTTGTCCTTGCCAACCAATTCTTTGGGAAAAAAACACGATTAATAACAAATGTCATGTGCTCCTGCCAAAAATATTATATTTATCTAGCTGTTGGTGCTGTCACTCGATTTAGCTGATTAACTTTCATCCGATACAGTTGCTGATGTTATCACATTATTAATGCATTTGTGCTGTGATCCGAAGAAAAAAGAACAACTGATCCAAAATTAATAGGCATAAAAATTTCAAAATAATTTTTCAATAAGTAGCAGAAAATAAATCCATACAAGAGGACATATTTATGTTCAAAATCGCACGTACTTGGTACAAAGTTGAAAATCTAAAGTACATGCTACAAAGTTGAAACTCTCAAGTACTTGGTACAAAGTTTAAAAGCTCAGATACTTGATACAAACTTGAAAATATCAAGTACTTGGTACAAATGTCACTGAAGTTCTTCTTCCTATTTTTCATGGATGGATGGTTCCCTAGCAACATTGTATCTACGATTAATAGCAGTATGATTATCTGTGTATCATGTACAGCTAAGCTGATTACTAGAGAAACAATCATGCTTGCCAACAAATTACAACATTTCAGCAATGATCTAATACTAAATTGCTTGGCAAAAAACGATATTAACGAGTTTGGAATATCAGTTATAAAATTTCACAACTGATATTTTTAAAATTTACATTATATAAAGTTTACTATTTTCTTCAGTAGGAATAACTTCTTAATTTTGATAAGTAATATTTACCATCTCCATGGTGAATACTAGAATTATCTCATGTTCATCTATGCACAAACGCTGTGTTTCTACCGACCTCGTGACATCGAAAAGACCAGTCACATAAGTTTCTCAATTCATTCTACATGGGTCTCGTTGTTTGATTAATTATAACCATATACAGAAAACAAATATCATAACGCATAAATAAAAATAGAGAGATATAGTTGAACGGGTTGGTGAGCGTTTATGTATAGCCTTTATATATACATATATATATATATATATATATATATATATATATATATATATATATATATATATATATAGAGAGAGAGAGAGAGAGAGAGAGAGAGAGAGAGAGAGAGAGAGAGAATTGTAAATGGGTTACTGTAAATTGCTGAATATATTTCAGTTTGGAAAAGCATAATCAAGTAAGCCATCTTGAGAAAATAAAAGTTTTCTTTTACCGAGTAACAACCAGTATATAGAATTCATCCACATTTATCAGGTATTCATCCAGTTTATCCCTGCTCAAGGAACCGTATGCCAATGTTTTCGTCTTGTATTCACTCGTCTGTTTCTGTGTATACTGCTGAAATATCAATAATACATATACATTGCTTAGAATGCTACCATCATACCATCCAAATCATGACGTGATTTCTTGATTTTAAACTCAAATTATACTGAAAGTTGGATTTGCCCCAAACGATTCACAACATTTCAGTTTGACCAAAACATTGGCACCCGTAGGATATATTGATGAATAGATCATAATGATATTACAAACAAAATATAGATTATGTTGTATGTCTCTGGTAAGAACGAATTCGATGCACCGTAAAACATATACTGACGCTGTGTGGCTAATAGATATGTTCCTATGCTGCATAAAATGAGTTCATTCCCCTTGTAACAATGCACATTTGTGGTTTTGCTACACATAACATTTTAATGAATAATGAGTTGTATTGTAAGTAATGTACGTTTGTATTACTTTTCTTATTATTCTTATATTTGTTCTGTAAGACCACATTTATGAAGAGTGCATTTTCTCAATGTGCCCTTGAATTGCCAATAAAGTATTCAGTATTGTGATGTCAAAAAACATTAACAGAGACAATACCTTCTGGCAAAAGATGTTTTTTCGAAAGACTGGTTAAAATGAATTATTAATTTATTATTATTATTATTAATTTATTATTAATATTATTATTATTATTATTATTATTATTATTATTATTAGTTTCCAGTGGATGGGTTACTGCTACAATGTGAGATGCCTACACTGATATTTGTTATGTGTTTGTCAAAACATAATTATCAAGGTTGATGTCCTACACTGTAGCACTAGCGATGCACCTGATGACCTCCATATAGTTTTCATGCAGGAATAGTTTTTTTCCCACACAAGTATCAAGGTGACCCCCTTGAACTTTTCCTGCAACTAAATTACAAGCCTTAACAGTTTGGTTTTGAACGAAATTAGGTAAAACGGAATGACTACATCATTTTGGCCACATATACTTACCTCTGTGCGCTGTTATTTGTGATGCTGCAATTCAACAGGCTTATGTCATGTCTTTACTAGAGGACAACGTGCTGTAATGTATTCCTAGTGTCATCTTAGAGCTGGGATTGGCAGCATCATGTGTCTTCTACACCAATAAACACATCTTGTATGTCATTCATTTGCCATGTCTGGTTGGTAGTAGAGACACGCAGCTTTTTATGCAGACTACATGCGAATATGAGCCCTTGCTCTGACTTTATTTTCACAAATCAGAATAAACCAAACCACTATTTTGTATCACTTTGTACAAAGGGTCTTGGTCTTCAGCTTAAACTCACAAACGTAATAATATTATAATGGCAGATAAATTTGTAATAATTCATCTGATTGGCTGATACATTTAGAATAATTCATCTGATTGGCTGATACATTTACAATAATTCATCTGATTGGCTGATACATTTACAATAACTCATCTGATTGGCTGATAAATTTAGCAATTACAGTATTAGTCTATGATTCACCAGAACATGACTCATATGAGGTAGCTGTCAAGTTCATGTAAAGTTATCAAGCTGTGACTTTAATCAGATGTGTCTATCACAGCAAGGTTGATACCCGCATAAGAAATAAAGAACTTTACATTATATACTGATAACATTGGTGTTTATAATTTTAAAGTTCACTGTTTAGTGATAAATGAACAGTTTTATTAAGCTGTCATGCAAATTACAAAAACTGCAGTTTCTTGTCACTCAAAACTCTCTTGTAATTATTAAGTGCACATGATATGACAAAACTATATTCAAATATGAAGAAGAGTTCATTTTAAAATGCTGCCCTACCTGACTGATTAGCACTACACACTAAATATTGATATCCTACTGTTACACATCCTCATTACGTACCCAGAAGACACTGAACTTTAAACCTCATATCAACAAAAATGGTGACTAAAGTTAAAACCATCAATTTGGTGCCATGATTCATGATTAGATGCTGTACCATCAAACCAAACACATTTTTATTCTCAAGCCATTGATCTATTTTGATAATTGTAATTTGTAGCTAACATTCATCAAAGACGGAAATCACTTGGCTCCTTTGCTTCTTTAATTCCGTACTGTACACCTTTTTATCAATGACAACTTCAATGTCATCAAGCACATCTTTAAACTTTTGCCAGTAATTCTTGAAGTCATCGTCGTTAATTGTTGCATCAGGGGAATGACCATTGATGCGATTACGGTATAAACGAATTCGTTCCACACTAGCTCCGAGACTTTTATCACACGGTTGTGGATCAATTCCCCACCCTGTTATTGGATTCTGAACTGAACTGACATTTCGTATCAATGTGTAGAGTAAGGAAATGTCGAACGTATCCACTGTTCCTGTTTGCTGACCATCGGGACCTGGGAAAACGAGCTTAATTTGTTCCCGGTTAAGAACAGGCCTGACCTGTCCACCAGTTAATTTAGCTCTGTTAGCCAAGATTGCTTGGTATATGTTTTCATATGACACAGGAACGTTGTTGAGGAGTATTTCCCTTAGGACCTTTCCACCAACAGTCACAAGTGCAACGCAGAGACGAGCATGATTCATGTGCTCACGCTTTATGGGTAAATCTGGATCATGTATCTAAAAAAAGAAGGTCAGTATTATTTCAACATAACAATGGCTAAACATACTGTTAAATTTCCAATGTCGCTGATCATTAGACTAGAATCACACACATTTACTTATAATATGTTGATTTAGAAGGATAAAACAGGATTTTATTTACCTCCAATTTAAATGAACGGACTTTTCCCAAACACAAACCAATTCAGAATGAAAACCAAAAGCAGCAACTGGTAGATCATATGTACGACCAGCACAGTTGCAAAAAGCTCTACCAAACAACGAAATATCACTTCATTAATATGTTTTGGATCTCATTTTTTATCAAGTTTATTCTGAGAGTATGATAAGGTAAGTTTAATCAAAATTAGATACATTTTTTTGACTCAGTATTAGTAGAAAGTTCAGCCAATCAAATGAAAAAAACCTCATTAAGAACAGGCCTGACCTGTCCACCAGTTAATTTAGCTCGGTTAGCCTTCGGGCGTTATTTGCTGTGTGAGTCGGCAACTGACAGTTCATACCACGATGAACGCAGACAAAACAACGTTAAACTCTTAAATGTTCTAAATAATTTAAACTTATATCAAACATCAAAGTGGTAAATCCAGTATATGAAAAAGTACATGTATGCTCAAATAAATGGATACAATTAGGAACGTATTTGCATTTTAATCAAACAAGCATGTAAGCTATGTGACTTTTAAACAGATCTTAGTTTATATAGCAAACAACGTTAGCACTCCCCGTTCAAGTGCTACTTACTGAAGTGACTAGTATTTTAGTACATTCCATGACTCATTTTGGTGTCACATTGGCTAACTTCGAGAATATATTTTAGTTATAGTTCACAGTTAATCTAGATTCAAGAATCTGATGCCAACAACCATCATTGATTCGGATCGAACAGGATTATTCCCACATTGCAATATCATATTATAGTGCATGTTATAATGTGATATACTAAATATATTATAGTATTCTCCCTTGAAAATTGTTTACCTTTAATATTATATAATGGGATATATTAACCTTGACTGCACCTCAAGCACTCTAATACTTAAACAGACGGTACTGAAGTAGACTAATAGCCTCAGGAGAATACAATACTATAATAATAATAGTCCACCTACTTTCTGTAATGCTGCAAATAATCAAATAAGGATAATACATTAATACAATATAAATAGTCTTTCCACATTCTGTAATGCTGAACACAATTTACCTCATCATCAAACCATATCTGAAATGGTGCAAAATGTATCATGCTATGTTCAGAGACATCTTGAGTTTCCTGACTCTGTAGACAAAAGTCATATTGTATATTCTGTTTCAACGAATTGGTAATCTTGGAGAGTTTCCGAGAAAGTAACATCCTCACTCTGGTGCATAACTTTGCATCAGGGGTCTTAATGTCATCAATCACTAACCAAGTTACTGAAGCATAAATGGCATGGTCCTCAAAACTCAAAGTCAATCTATGAGTAAGGTCAAGTTCAAAAACAGTGGACCTATGAGATATTAGATGTTTTAATGTTTCCTTCTTCTTTGCAACTGGCCAGCGAGCTAAACAGGCTGCAAGGAGCCCATCAAAGATAGAAGATGGTTGACATGGTCCTTTGAAAGCCCAGCACAACACTGATGTTCTCAACATACGAGGATCTTTCTCAGGAGCGACAACTTCACTTGGAGATTCCAGACGAAGCATACAAGGGGCAAAAAAGTAGTTGTCCTCCTAAAATAAATAAATAAATAAATAAATATATATATTTATATATATATATATATATATAAAACCAATCCCATACTTTATATGGTACTTCAGATAGTTTTCCTGAAATGAACTACTCAGCCTAATATTAGCAATATATTATGAAACAAATGTAGAAACATTATAAAATGCATAAAGCATAAAAAACACAGACAGTTTAGTAATATTAATATGTCCCTGAAAATGTATAAGTTTCTGTTCCGGATTAGATAATGATATTGTGTTAGTATCATCATCCATACTAAGCTACATATTTCTTCTGAAACTGTTAATACATAATAAATTATAATATGTCTTTGAGGAACTAACAACCACCATACAAATCACAAATTAATGGAACGTTAATGATGGAAATAATTGTTTAAGTCAGACGAGTAGGATTAATTTGCTGATGTCGTTCACGATGTATCGGATTATTATTAAGATAAGCTGTTTGTTCAACCATATTTTGTCCGATTAATTTTTGAACACATTAAACATCTTTTATCGGGACTGCTGGTGTCTAAGTGGTCGAAAATTGTAAGCAATGACTGCTATGTTACATCTGTCCGTGTGGGTCAGAGTCTTGGATTCGACCAATGTAAAAAGTGGCGAAATATGCCAGTAGCATCCCAAAAGTAGGTGGTTCATGCCGGGGGTTTTCATGGGTTCTTACGTCAGCATTTATACTGAATACCATATACAACCTAGCTTGTATGTTTAAGAATGCGTGTTCCATCCGAGAACAAAATAGTACTTACTTTTTTTGTTATAAAGATCTGATATGTGCGGACACACCGACACATTCTTACAAGTACAGTGTGTCACGGATTGATTATTGCAATGTCTACAGTATATCATCATTGTTTTTCATTTCCAAAATTGAAAATTGTGGAAGAATGAATTTGCCAGATCAAAGAATTAGAAACAGTGCCGCCCCAATCGTTTTTGAAAAATGTAGGAGAATATCTTTTTTGTTTTTTTTTAAAAATTGGGTGTGATTTTTTTTGCAAGACAAAACAATTACATATATAAACTTTAGAGTTATTCAGGAATAAGTCAATTTTAAGACTTTAAACACCATTTATAATGCAAATATATACAAACAAATATTAAACCAAATATCCAACAGGTACTAACCCATTTGAAAAACATCAAAACTTTAAACGAACCAAAATATACTGACTAATCCACCAAATGGGAGCGTTACAATATGGCAATGGAATGGATTATCAGGAAGTATCAATACATTAAAAATAAAAATAATTATTACTCAGCTCAAACCTGACATCATCTTCATTCAAGAAACTAAACTTATTGTAAACTCCAAATCATTGCCACTAATCCAAGGCTACTCCCCAGGCTATTTCAAACATAGCAGAGAAGGCCGGGGTAGTGGATCGGCCATATATGCAAATAACAACATTCCTAATGCCATAGTAATCCCCATAACACCAATAGCAAATAGCAATACAACAATGCAAATACAATTCCTCTTAGTACATAGAGGGAAAAGCAAATAGTAATGTATATATATATATATATATATATATATATATATATATATATATATATATATATATTACCAATGGGGAGATAATAAAGCAAAGATCCTTAAATGCAGTTAAGGAAATATTTGAATAAAAAAAGGATCGAACAAACAATCATTTGCCGAGATTTCAATGATCATAGCGTGTCATTGTGGGAAGAGGGGATAGGTGACGGACATTAGGGATGGGTGGTTAACGGAATGGATCAGCGAAACCAACCTCACCGTACTTAATAATGTTGTCAAATCCTGACTCAATCCGGTTGATGGCACCATGACTGCCATCGACCTTACCTTATGCACGCCTAAATGTACACGGGTGGCAGGCTGGAGAGTTCATCAAACACACACCTTGGCGAGTGACCACTTTCCAATAAGTATCACTCTTCAAATGGAAGTAAGGTTCGACTCTAACATCACAATGCAATTGTGGAAACATAATAAACCAGATTGGGCAAAACATAAAACTACATTAATAAATATCAACCAAAATGCAATTGACAAAATAAAACATTGACATATGCTATGAAAATATAATTAAGATCATAACACAGGCGGCCACCACTAGCATACTCAAAGCAAAAAGCATACCAAAAAAACTAGAAGTACCATGGTGGACCTGTTAAATAAAACAAACTCGGAAAGAAAAACAAAAACCACTTGATACACTCAAAAGATCAGGTAACACAACAAATTTATTAGAAGATACGAAAAAGACAAATAGCTAACCACCCTGATCAATCAGTCCAACGAAAAATCTTGGCAAGAATACTGCACCATTATAAACGTAAGAACCAACACAAAACAGGTGCGGGATAAAATTAGAGCATTTAGGGGCAAATTACCAACAAAACCCCCACAATAAGTAACGCTAAACAACAACAAAGAAAAAGCTGATACACACTTTAAAACAATGAGCAGCGAGTGCAACCACACTAATGAATTCCAACAATATAGTGAAAAAACCTGAAGAAAAGTGTAAGATATTAATTCAAGACCTTGAACCTCACAATTAAAATCTAAAAAAAGAAATAACACTATATGAATGGGATCAGGCACTAAAAACAAAAAAGGAAATATCATCAGGGGAAGACAAAATAGGGTAAACTATATACAAAAATTTACCCAATAACATCAAAAAGTATATTCCAAAATTATTAAATAAAATATGGAAAATTGGAAAGATGCCAAACAAATGGAGAACTGCGATAGTAACAAACATCTTAAAACCAACAAAGATTGCAATGACATCAAATCATATCGACCCATTTCACTAAACAACAGTATATGCACGATTATGGAATAAATAATTTCCAAAAGGCTAAAAGACTACCTTGAATGTAACAAACTAATATATGAAAACCAATGTGGATGTAGGAACCACTACGGACCAACTCTTAAGATTAGAAACCGCTATAAAATTGGCATTTAACTCTAAAAGAAAAGCGGACAGAAATTTAATTGCGGTGTTTATAGATCTGGAAAAAGCATTTAATCTCGTATGGACCAAAGGTCTGATAGCCTGATTAAATCACTACGGCATTTCGGGAAGGATGTATAACTTCACTGAAAATTTCCTCACTTACCGAAATAATAGCTAGAGTAGGAGACACTTACTCCGAAGAACATACCCGTGAAAATGGAACCCCACAACGGAGTGTTCTCAGTCGCACTCTTTTCAGTCTAATACTAAACGAGCTTGACAAAATTCTGGCATCACTCGAAGTTGAATTAACGCAATTTGCAGATGATAGTTGACTATGGAGAGTATGAATCCCATCCAACCACAGAATTATAACAGATATTCAAGATATATTGAATAATATAGAAAAATGGGCAAATAAATGTGGATTCAAACTATTGCACCAAAATCATGGTAGCAGTAATATTTATCCCACATAACATAAATAAAAAACAATACCCTAAGATAACGATACAAAATCAAGAAATACAATTTGTAAAGGTATCCTGATTTCTTGGTATGTATTATGATGAACATCTCAAATTGGTGCATCACATGGATGAACTAGTACACAAATGTTATCAGGATACAACTAAGAAATCAAAAAGGTACCAAGTGAGGAGCAAATCAATAAACAACCCAAACCTTATAATGGACTTTAATAAGATCTAAACTGGGCAGATATGGCTGTCAAATATACAACACGGCACCCAAATGTCAATTAAATAAATTATATAAAATTCAGAGAAAAGCCCTACTGATTGGCTCTAGCTGAGCTGCAAATCATAACCGGTGAACTGCCGTTATATCTAAGAAGGCAGGAACTTATCCTAAAATATGCAGCTAGACTTTCAATACACCCGAAAACTCACCCAAGCTACCAGGCAATACATAACTGTAATATATCCTTTAGCGCAACTATGAAAAAAATCACCCCCTATGGGAAAACTATTTCATGATTTAAAATGAGCCTTGGAATAACATAACACCAATAGTCAATATAGCAGAAAGTAAGATTACATATGATAAAAACCTTGGAGTAATATAAAACCTATAGTAAATATCTCCTTTTCAATTAACAGAAACAAGGAAAACCAAGCAAACTATCTAAAGACAATAGCTATCGAAGAAATTATCAAAATTACCTCAAAATATACACAGATGGATCCAAAATAGTAAATAACAAACAACTGCAACAATGGTAATACTGACCTGAACATACAAATGGGGTGACATCTACCTGATTACTGCTCCATATACAGAGCCTATTTATGGGCCATCTTAGAAGCACTAAAATGGATTGAGAAAAACAAACCAAACAAGACAGTTATTATAAGTGATTCGCTAAGTGTCATAACCTCAATCCAAAGTAACACAACTAAATTAAGAGAGAACGTCCGAAACCAAACCAACGCAATAATTAATCAAATAAATATAAACAAATTAGACATAGAATACGTGCGGATTCTATCCCACATCAATATCCAAGGAAATGAAATAGCAGACCAGATAGCTAAAGAAACACTTAATGAACCAAATTACATGCCAATCGAATATAGTCAACATGAACTACACAGCCTAATCAACACATTAATTAATAATAAATGGCAAACCGATTGGAATCAAAATTACAATGGGAGAATATTATATAATACCATCAAGGAAGTAAATAGAAATAGAAAACAACATAGGTGCACAAGCTATGAACAAACAATAATCAATCGAATTCTCTTAGGATAAACTAAACTGGCAAACAGCTTTGGGAAATACATAAGACCCTTCCCACATAACGTAAATTGCTATAATTGTAACACCCCAGAAGATTTACACCACATATTTAATGATTTTAGAATAATCAAGAAGGAAAGGAACAAATTCAGATCCGAACAACAAATCATAGCCGCCCCGTATACAAACCTATAAATAATTAAATTAACAAATACCAACCACCAAACAACATTAAAAAATATAATTTGAATTTTTAAAAACAACAGGGCTATTAGAGAACATTTAGAAAATAGGAAAATGAAGATCATCATAGGGAGAAAACAAACTAAGGAAGACACCTAGTACTAGCTCAAACCTAACGTAGTCATTACAAATGAAAGCCTCTTGAAGGGAGGGAAGCATCACCAGGAATAAGCAGGTAGAAGGAGAGACGTCGGGAGGGGTGAAATCCAGGAGGAGTGAGAGGATCGAATAAATAGATGAGTACAACCAATGCCCAGGTGGAAAATCGAACTCACACTGAAAATCACGAGATGAAATAGGCTATCACTTGGAGGACGAGTGATTGTGTATCATTTAAATTTGTAGGCTTTATTAAATTGATATTTTTTGAATTGTATCTTCGTGTTCTATATAATTTAACCGTCGGGAGTGCTGACTGGGGGCTCAGAGCTGTACATCTATTTGGTCATTAATTTAAATTTGTAATTCACGAGTCAGGTGGAACTTCCATAATATTTTAAAATTAATACTTTGGAAGTACCCCACCCCAACCTTTGCAAACGCTACACTTTGAATTGTTTCCAATCGGTTTCACGATCAGTAGATATATACATATTTAACAAAGACTTGTTGACACTGAAGATATGAATGGTCTGTCAAATCAGCATTCGCATGTTTCACTAATTTGGATTAGCAAGAATGTAGATGTAATTAATTAATTTTAACGTTGACCATAATGGATTTTCATTGTCTATAACTTACTGAATATAAACCATTTTTTTAAATGTCCCATCCGGTCATTATGAAGGATTGGTCATGTGTCCATTGTTTATTCTAGCTAGACGCAAAGGTAACTCTCATTTCTGACCATATCTCTGTCTGAAAAAATACTACTCTACATACTTTAGTCTTCATTGCAAGCTGAAGTTAAGCATAGTTACACATCTGTAGCAGATAGTGTATTGCCATGGTTTGTTCAAATAAACTTCGTTGGAATTTGGAAGTTTTAACTGAAATGAATGTGTTTAAAAGATTTACTATTCTTATTAGTATATTGTCTGAAGGAGTCGAAAAAATGCTAATGATATTCCTAAATGTGTATTCATCATGTTGACATACCTGCCATAAAATTCACAATCTAAATCAGATCACCACTCTCCTATGTTAAATTGAGATATGGTTGTAATAAGAATGAAGTATAATGGTTCACCCTAAAACACGATTGCGTATTACATAAATCCCTGACACTATTGTGTTTCCAGGAAACGCAATTTTCAGTAATATTAAAAACAGAATAGAAAACGTCACTTTCAGTATATGCCTTTTACATGTAGCATGCATAAACTGTAAACAGTCATGATTGGAGCTGATGTAAAACTATCAATGGAGCAATTAAAACACCGGCAATTAATGGCAATCAAGATGTTTTGAAGACTGCATTTGATGTGCCCATTATGCTAATGTGCATAGCCAGGAACAGGAAATAGAACAAATCGTTATTTATAAATCAAAACGTTGATCGACGTTTGTAAAGGAAAAAAAATATTACATATCATTACCTGGAATGAGAATGTTAAAGCCATATGTATTATATTTTTTATAAGTTTGTGAACAGCGGCAATGTTTCTTAGAAATCATACTATTGCATATTTGAAATGCAAAACATGAATATTTCAGTTACATAAATAGTGTTCAAGAGTATCTCATTTCTGAAGCTCATTTAGGAATCAGTTCATGATGTAAAGAAATGAAAACTTTCAAAAATGTGGTTATCATATCAGCGGTGTCGGATGAGAAAGAAATTTGGCAAGAAAGATATTATAAAACGTAAAGACTTTAATTTATGATAGATTAATTTATACTTCACATTTTGTTTGCATGCGGAATTCTCAACCAGTTTGAATTTTTTCCAAAACTTATATTCATTCAGTGGCAGTATTCGTTTTAGAACGTGACATACCTTTACAGATTTAGAGTGGAAAACATTCGCAAATAAAACAGATTATTTTGTCTTTAACTTACCTTCACTCCATTTTTATCGAACGACATTGCCTTTACAATGATGTTTAAATCTTCCATGTGTCCCAATATTTCATCTTTCATGTCGTGTAGTTCTGGATTCCTCTCCTTTGAATAGATGACATCTGGATAATACAGAACATAATTTTTGATTCACATGAATAGTTCCGATAACACATAAATTGTGATATAGTTTTGAAACCAATCATTTTCATGAATAAAGAAAACATATGCTCAGTGACTCCTAAATTGTTGAATTTCATCCATTTTCATGAAAAGTACAATTTATAAAACTGTATCGATGCCTCAATGCTTGTTTATGCTGTAAAAATTATTCAGTCACTTTACATGAATATAAAAGACACGGAAAGCGTTGGACTACATATATTTTAAATATATGTCATGTGAGCTTTGTAACAAAGCCCATTTATGTTAATAGTTAATTCAACTATTAGGAGCTTTGGAACCTGACTCTATTGATTTAGTTTGTTTTTGATAATTAATAGTGTAATGATACAATAACTATTCAATATATTGATGTTATCTACAACCCACTGTGACTTAAATTAACAACTGTTTTTTTTCCGGAATGTTACACGGCGTAGTGTAACCGAAAGATCTAAATAACGGTGTCGTGCACATCAGCCAGTTTTCTATCAACCAGCACTGGGTTTGAATGCAAATGCATTTATCGAGTACCAATCGTGTTAGGTAATATAAATGAATTCAAGGCTATCAAATGAAAAAATATACATTAACATCTGGAATATAAATGTTTAGTAAATTTAGGTACTAAAGTAAAAACCAAATAAATAGAGTACTTTAAAGTAGGAATATATTGCCTTCATACGGCCATTACAGTACATTTGTTTGAAGTTATATTTTTATAGCAACATAAATGTTTCTACGTTCATTTGTTAATTCGATTTGTTAATGATATTTTAATGATACATTATTGCATATTCCTAAATCTTAATAGCAACTTCTATTGTGATCACGACTCATAACAAACATATGAAGCCGCTAAGAAGGACGTCACAAACATAGTCCATTTAGCAATATTATCCCACTAAACAAACTAAAATCACGGACAGTTCCAGGTGAAAAAAGAGCTGTCAAGGAACAAATGTACACCACTTCCCATTGCCTTCTCTCCAGCTGACCTTCCGGACAAGGTTGATCTAACCAAATTTGTATCTCATTTCAATTCAAACATTCTTTATAACAATGTAAAGTCTGCATATCGCCCTTGCCACAGTACGAAAACTACTTTTCTGAAAGTATTTAATGACATTATCTCTGCTTTGGATAGTGGAAAAATTACAGTCCTCACTCTCCCGGATTTGTATTCTGCATTTTACAACAATAGACCGTGATATATTATTTTATCGTCTCCAGCATGTATTTGGCATTTAGAATATGGCCTTACAGTCCTACTTAATCAGGACACAAATTGTATCAGCAAATGGAATACATTTCAGCCCAGTTCATCGATGTTGTGGTTTTCCTGAAGGGTTTGCTACTGGACCTGTTATCTTCTTTCTATACACTCAGTCGTTCTAAAGTGTCGTAGAACATCACACAGTGTCTCATCAATCGTACGCTGATGACACCCAAATAATCAAGTTTAGACAAAATATATTTACGAATAAAACTGATATGTAACCTTTCATATGGTCATGACCTGTTCGTGCAATGATGGAGTACTGTCTAGAGTAACACCAAGGTGTAGTACTGACTGTGAAAATTTAATGTTGGTGTTGCTGATATTTATTGTCGGAGGTCAATGATGTAAATGATAAAGTCTTTGTGTAAAAGTTGCTGAATGATTATGAGACTGACGTCCTGATTGAAGTATGCAACAAGGATGATGCAGCCTGAATAAAAACGTCCTGATTCACGTATGCAACAAGGGTGATGCAGTCTGAATTATTACTTATATTCATACTGTACTTTTAAAGTTTGTAAAGCCATAATGATTTCTTCTTTTTCTGATCTGACATGTCTTTAAGTTTGAAATAATCCGTCTGGTCATTTTCGGTATATAACAGCCATAAATTACACTGTAAAGTCATTTTCAATTAACATATGGTGTCATTGTTTTAAAACTACAGGCTGGTCTAATATCCAACTGTGATATTAAGATAATAAATCTGAGAGGCACAGTTTCATAATTTAAACAAACCTGTCCGCACTCTTGCAAATCTATTGTATAGTTGGTAAAAATAGAAAATAGAAAATAGAAAATATGGAAACAAATGGTATGTCCATGATATCTTGTAATTATATGCTCCTCTTATACAGCTATCATCATTTTAATAATCTAAAATTTATTAGACATTGAGTAGAGATGATAATAAAATTGTCAAACACAACTGTTAATTGCATTACATTTGTTTTATTTATGATGTACAAAACAAGACTAATCCATTTGGAATTTAGCATAATTGGTTTGCGAGCATACTAATTGGCTGAATGAGTTTATATTAGGTCTCAGCTCACTCCGTACAAAATAAGAAAAACAAAGATTGAGCTAGTTAATGATAACTCAAGTATCAAGCCATTGGCCAGTTGTCAAGTCTTATTTTCATGGATCTTTGGCTACAAATTTTAGGACAGCAAACACCACAATGTGTTTAACGTGAATTAGTTAGGACTTGTACATAACCGATGGGAAAGTATCCCCTTACCCAAAATGAGATCTAAACATCAACAACATTGTCATGTCAGAAGAGTCAATGCACATTCAACTAATGTAAATATATGACATGTTGAAGAAAGAATATCGAATGTTCGCATAATGAGATAGAAACTACAAACCAATCAGTTCAGGGGTAAGTTTTCCCTGACTTTTGTACTCATGCCATTTGTCCCTCATATCAGGACGACTCTGCTCAAAGAATGTGTCAGTAGCTTTCAGGGACCCCTGGCCATCAATTAACATATGTGGACTTTTACTGAAAATTAAAATACATTATACTGTAAGTAAACATAATATCATAGCTCCCTTACCATACAAGTCATTCTGAAATTGAGAAAGCCCAACGATTACAAGTCATAGAACGCTACTTTAATTCTCACCTGCTCTAAATAGGTGTGGCACATTACCAATATGGGAGGGTGTGTTGTGCATACCCGAGCTTGGGTCATGCTAGCTGTATGAGAAATGGTGCTGATAACACCCTAATGGGAATGTATATTGCTATCAACCAGTTATTTTGTCAACTTACATTGGGTATAAGAATCGATTTGCAATCATGACCCCTCATTTTTAGAATTATGTCAGGTTTTAAATCAC
Organism: Unio pictorum; assembly: GCA_030141615.1. Taxonomy (NCBI): domain Eukaryota; kingdom Metazoa; phylum Mollusca; class Bivalvia; order Unionida; family Unionidae; genus Unio; species Unio pictorum. The sequence goes on from JARLTB010000377.1 coordinate 1,578,172, forward strand.
GAGAGTGTATCATTGAAATGTGTGTACTTGATGTCCAAGCATTTTAATTGAACAAAAATGTACTCAGGAGTTTACTGCTGCATACAAAATTGCACTTACTCATTTCTTATGTACTACATAGCTCAGGCATTGTAGTTTGATCTATTATTAATAGAGAGTTGCACAATTAAAGGTTTCTTGTAATCCAGTTGCTGCAGTCAATACTCACTCTGGCTTGAAAGATGGTATTGGTGTATATGCAAAACGTTCAACCCAAATGGTTTGCTTGGGAGGCTGAGCTCAGAGAATTATACTTATATACTCATAGTAAGGTGTCAAAGCTATAGGACTAGTCTGCCGGGAATAAGAAAGATCACATATGCACATAATCAACACTATTTAATACTGACAGTGTGCAAGGAAACAATGAGAATCAATGCTAACCTGTTCGAACACAAGGAAAAGGTAGTACAATCCACCACTGCATAATCAGTTATTAGTTTGATTTCTGTACGCACATTACTACATCTGTCCCCAAATACATTTCAGTATTATCTTTGAATTTCTGTAGGCTGAAACTCAATGTACACTACAGCAAATCTTTAATTTAATCAGCAATGTTGTCATGGTGATTCTGATCACTTTAATTACCCGGGTTTCCTGTAAGTTTACTTTCACCCAATGCTTTTCAAAGATATTAGACACGAATGACAAAAATGCAAATGTATTACAGTGTTTCTATACGGGAATCCTATTGTTTCAGAAGAAAAAAAAAAGGAATAAGAAATAAGTACACATTATAGCTCAGATTGTGACAGTTTAACATTAGTATCCATTTTTCATTTAGAAAAGTGAAGAAAAGAGTTCTTCATTGTGCTTCTGTGCTTAACGAGTATCTCCTTTTTTGGGTGGAGTGGGGTGGAATGGTACTTTTCACATGTTTAATCACAGACGTATTACGTATGTTTACAGCAGTTTATAGTGATATCTATCACTGGGGTACTATGCCGCAGACATGTAGCATCGTGTCCACCCATTTACTTTATTCTAACACCAGGCCAACCAGTTCGAACATGGACCTTGTAATGCTGAGTGCCTAGCAAGGGAGATAATAATACTGTTTTGTAAATCTTTGTAATGAATCATCTGGGTTTCAAACCTGCAACCTCCCGCCTCGAACAAGGGTACTCTAACCACTTAAGTAAATGGAGCAACATTAATAATAGGGCGACGAACGTAGAGGATTTTCATACCCACTGCTGATTTTCTTGTCTAATCAAGTCGACTTCAAGCATGTTAATTGTTGCATTAAACCACTTGTAAAAAATGCAATATATTCCACAGTTTAAATATATTGTAGTTACAGGTTATCCTTGTAGCAATACATGTAAAACTCCTACACAAAATAGTTTAGGTTATTTTAGTAATAATATTATTAGTTTAAAGAATGCAAAGAATGTCCTCAATGAATAAAGGGAAAACAAGTTATACATTTTATCATACTACACACACACATATATATATCCTTCTATAAATGTCCAGTATGCAACTAAATGTAAGTAATTATCTGTAATGCATACTTCCTGAGTTTATATATGTATTACCTCTAAATAATTAATTTTGTGTAATACCATTAAACAAATGCCTTTGATTATCATCTTCATTCTCAATTTTAAATAAAAAAAATTGGATTCTAAGTGAAAAGCATTCAAATTAAAATTCGATCTCCACTGTCTTGCTTAAAGATCCAACAAAAGATTGCATTTTTTTCTCGTGACATGTTAATCAGGCAATGCATCTTTCAGAAATTTGAAATCGAATCAAATCATTTGGCACAAATCGATGATCTTGATCCATGCTGCTCAGTCTCCCAAATGCAAAGATATAACACTTCATCTGACTGGAATTCTAAGTGGTTGTTATCATATATTTACATACAAATGTAGAGATTTGATTTTAATTAGACTGAGTAAAATGAATTGTAGTTTTGTTATAGGTAAAAAAGGTAAATTAATATTGCTGTTTGTTACCTGAAGTAAATATCTGTGCCAATTTCATTCTGAAATTTAATAAACAAATCCTGCTCCTCTGTGGACATCTGTATTCCTGCCTGGCTTACGACTTCCTCAACACTCTGTTCAATTGGCTGTAGACAAGGACGAACAAATAATTTAGACTTACATCACTCTTTGTTTTATTTGGTATTATATTTAAATCTGTAATTTGTTACGTCAGGATCTTTAATATAATATGTAATAATTTCACAAAATATACATGTGGAAACAATGATCCGCTTCTTAAGTTAACAACTGTTCATTCATGACTTATATTTAATTTGACAAAGACTTACTGTAAATGTGTTATCTTACAAATGTACATACAAGCCTTATATTTAATTTGACAAAGACTTACTGTAAATGTGTTATCTTACAAATGTACGTACATGACTCATATTTAATTTGACAAAGACTTACTGTAAATGTGTTATCTTACAAATGTACATACATGGCTTATATTTAATTTGACAAAGACTTACTATAAATAAGCTATCTTACAAATCTACATACATGCCTTATTTTTAATTTGACAAAGACATACTGTAAATGTGTTAAATTTTATTTAATTTGATTAAGAATTGCTTTAAATGTTTATCTTACAAATATAAATACATGCCTTATATTTAATTTGACAAAGACCTGCTTTAAATGTGTTATCTTACAGATCTAATTGAATATATGCATGACAAGTAAGTTTATAGAGGCTTTATTTGGTCACATTTGTCACATATCGTCTAAATGAGAACAAGAAGCCTGCATTTCCTTAAGGTGTAGCTGTAGGAGTTAAAACCATTTATCAGCCCATGATAACTAGCGGAGAAAGAACCAGAAAAAAACTGGCATCAGCTACCTACAGAAGGGAATCTAGTGAGAAGTTTATTACATACAACACCATGCTTGAGACCCAAACCTATTGTGAGATGGCAATGTTTGGTAAAAGTGAGTGCATTACGCCACTCTACTATACTTCACGTATGGATAAAAGACTCTTCTTATCTTATCAAAAGCCACATATTTAAAATGTACAGCTGACTGATAACATTACAAATTGCACAACTTTTCATTGGATTTAAATTAGGAGATCGAGTTGCCAAAGTAGAGACATTTATTTTGTAAACAAGGTAGACATAGCTAATATTTTTTATATAACTATACATTAAATATCCAGATCATTTGATGAAGGTAAACCTATTTATTTGAATCTGAGTCTAGACTAGTTTCTCATTTAGAAAATCCTAATCTTGTTGACAATTTTAAATGTTTTATAATTTAAACTGACCTACATGTTTGCTCCATTATTGTGTGTCAGTATTATATTCAGATGTTTACTTCCAAATTACTAATTCCTACCTTAAAATCTAAAGTCGCATCATGGCATCGTCCTTATTGCGGTATATTCAACTTTTAATTTCGATGGATTTATTTATCTAAATTATCATGGCAATATCAAACTGCTCATTAATACTTCTTGGAATAAATTTTTTTGGGGGAATTATTCTGAATTCATTCAAGGACCTTTTTGATTTATATTACTTTATTACAACAAGAATTATCAGTGTACCTAAAACATGGTATAGGCATAATATTTAATTAGAGATTTAAAAAAGTCAACACATCCAATTTAAATTGAGTAGTACACCACTTGGATTTATTTTGTGCTTCATACATTAAGACATGTAATATAACCTTTAGGACTATTTGGGATTTAATTATTTGTGCTAAGGGAAATACATGTAATTTATCTGTTTAAGTTTGTTTAAACACAATTTGTTTCAGCTCTCTTTTGTAACTTATTTTTACACCTTACAATCATAACACACTGTAACAGCATATATACGAAAAAGGCTTGATGAGACTAGTAAACATTTACATATGCAAAACTATTAGATGCAGGTCTTACATTTTGTCTTAAACTCATTTAAAGGATGCCAAGCTTGTAGCAATAATAAACAATTGATAAAGTATAATAGTATATAAATCTAAATTAACAGCTGTGTTAGAATAAATAAATGTACAGCATGGTTGAATAGAAACACATGACAGCAGAATATAAATTATGAAACATGGTCTAAATATGCTTTTGTACATGTATTACTGGCGTAACAGTTACGCAAACTTCATTTAGCTACCAACAATGCAATGCGTTGTTGACACTGCAACATTGTCGTGTGGTACAAGTGATGTGGACTACAAAAGCACAATTAGATGATATATATATACCGGGTTAAAATAAACCCTTACTATATTTTCAACATGACATTTAGCAATATCCAACTTGTGTGAAGAGTTTAATCTGCCCCAAACTGTAGTTACAAGCATATAGTTTTTAAATAAGCATACGTTTACTGGAATTCACTTACTAACAGCAGCAATATGGCTGGTGTCAACACAATGTACACAGGTTCAATTAGTATTGTTACTTGTATTGCTATCTTCATGTAAATTGCAATGTTTTGCTCTCCATAAGAGGGCTTCAACTTAGATTTATTGCTTATTTGTATTCCTATTTTCTTAGCATAACATGGGCTGTTAAAATAACTTTGTGATTTGTCTCAATTTTTATAACTTGTTTCGAATTTAAAAATGAATTCATTTACGTTTTCTTGTAATCGACTTGAAATTAAGCAAAATAACACATATCTAGACTTTTATTGCACCATATTGTGAGTATTTACCATGCTTTCACCTGTGTTAAATCCGACTAGGTGGGAGGTCCCGTCGAAATCATTTACAGTGCTTTTATCTAAAAGTTACACTATTGTTTATTCTATGTTATTTCCTATATGAATATCTATTAGATTGCAGTTAATACATAAATATGTTTTGTCTCAATTTTTCAGAATTTGTTTGCAGTTAAAAAAAGACATTATTTTTGATTTTGTGATTGACGTGTAATTCTTAAATTACAATATCTAGACCTTACATTTACAATTACACCATATTGTAATATTGCTACATTTGGGAGGTGGGGGTTAAAGGCCATCAGCGAGTGATGAGCATTCTTTTCGTAACAATCAGCAATCCAATTCATTGGCAATTAATCCAAAAGCTCGTATATTATTAATTCCAGTGAGTTTTATATGAGTTTCTTACTTTTTTTTTTGTTTTCAGCCTGCGTATGGCAGTTACTGTTCCATGTCCTGTAATTATTGTTTAATGAATATTTATTAGGTTACTGTATACATTATATTGTTTTCGTAGAATATTCTTATATTCTTTAATGGATTCCGTAGTGGGGCAAAAGTTTCTATTTTGGTATTCCTTATAATTAAGTATGAATACCTTAGGAGATTTCTAAGAGTATTTAAACCAGAAGCTTGGCGGAATCGGGACAATGATCAATATTTATCATAGTGAACCATCCCGATTTAAGATCAGAGAAACAAATTATAGGTTACCTAAGATAAACATATTAAACTTACTAGCATCTCAACTTGTACTAAAACAAAGCTGTTTGATTATAGTCTTGTTTAGATAAAGTGGTAATGGAAATGATTTATCTAACATTATAAACATACCGCTTTAATTTTCACATTGCAAAGATTAACTTCAAAGATGAAAAGTTATGTGATCGGAAACTTGCATTTTCAATGCCTCATTATATTTGATTAACTAGTGTACTTGTGACTATTAATTAACCATGACAAACAAAATGTGTACAGTGACTGGCAAAGATAAGACCACATATGTAGTTCTCTTTTTATATTTTCTTTTACTGTATAGCAATATAGTCTCTTTGCACAATTTAATTTTCTCCTGGTGTCGTGGGTGGCTGAGTGATCGAATGCTCTCACCATTACAGATCATTTACATTTCACCACTGCATGATGTGGCCTCAGCTCGGCCAATTTAAATATGTGAAAAATCTTGTTGGTAGCTTCCCAGGTTATTCCTCCACCAAATAAAATGGCCAGCACGTACATGCCAGCATTACTTAAAATTGGTGCTAAAAACAATAAACGAAACCGATCATGTCTTCCTCTAACTCGAATCCCCAGGTCCTGTACTAGGTTTCATGGCTAATAGCTTATGTGGAACATGGAATAGATACCACTCACCGTGCAGCTATGTTACAAAGCAGGTCAGCATGAGAACAGAGGGTGATTAAAAGCCAAAGGGTGCATACAAAAAGAAAAAGCAAGAACGCTGTAAACTGCATATATTTAGCACGGTGTTTTTCATGCTTCAAACTAGATTACAAGCACAGACGGCATCAGGGCCGAATAATTTAATGGTACAAATATGAATTTGAGTGAAATAAAACCCAATTAATATTTTACTTTGTGCGGTTCACTAAATTAAAAAACATATGTTCAACATAAAACGCTATTTTTTATAAAGCTACATCAATACATATTTTACATTTTAAAAAATGAATTAACATTGGCAGGTAAAAATCAAGTCACGCTGTTTAGAAAAGTATATACATAATGATTTTGCAGTATTTATTTCCAAAAGGTTTGTCCCAATCATGTCATGCGTTTCTTCAACTTTCGTGAGAACTTTGTATAAAGTTTATCTTTCTTTAGCAATTAGGCTCAGCAAAGTTTATGCTTCTGGTATTTATATTCATAAAAGCATTGAAACAGTTTCAAGAAACAACAACAAAGAGTTATTAATTTCAAGGACAATGAAATTCGTCGGCAACTTGATATACAATATAAAATCCTCGTGATAATATTCAAATTGCAATGTAATTTATTTATTTTAAGTCATATATCATAAAGTAAATTCGTGTATCTGGTTAATAAATAAGATAAGGCCCTATCTATTAACCATACAGGTCAATATATTAAACCAGTTATATATACAACTATACAGTACGTGAGTATGCATACATCTTCTTAACTAGATTGTTCTATTTCTAAGGTTTATGATCACCAAATTCACTGACAACTGTTTTTAAAATCGAATTTTACATAGTCTTTATGTTGTAATTTACGAATTAGAGATGATCAAAATTTGAACAGAATACATACTCATGGATAAGAATGTTTTTGAAAGCTAGGCCTGTCTGAAAACATTTCTAAGCCAGCACAGCTCTGTAAATTCTAGAAACATATTTAACTGTTAGTACTTATGTTTGAGAACAAGTAATAAGTAATAATCCTGTAGTAATTTAAAATAGTGATATATAGCTAAATAAGATTCTTTTGAATACAGTATTATTAGTATTTCTAAAGAGAAAGAAATTAGCACCCCATCACACTTCAGGAAGTCTCAACATGAATATACTTTATAGAGCTTATATGACCAATACAGAAATATTATAGAAATGAAATAAAATCATAATATTGTATTCTTTGCTAACTGATGTGACTAAAGCTTTAAATATTGAATAATTGAAACAATTTTTATAAAAATATGTCAACTAATATGGAACATAGCTGACATTAACCAAATCTTCTGCAAAAAACTTTGAAGTTGACATACCTTTCAGTGGCAAGATATTAAAACTATCAGCCATATTGAGCGTCATATTGACATAGTTTTCATGGATGACATGCATGCAACTTGATGTCATAAGTCTTCTGAGATAAAACTACATATCATTTTAGTTAAGACTAACTAGAGATCACGAGTCTTCTGGTATAAAACGACATCGAATGTGTTATGTATGACCATGTAGAGAGCACAAAGAATTATCTGGTATAAAATCACATCCATTTTTATTTAGAACCAACCAGAGAGATCACAACGAGGATTCTGGTATAAAACCAAATCCGATTTTATTTAGAACCAAACTAGAGATCACGAGTTGTCTGGTTTTAAACCACATCCAATATTGTTTAGAATAAAATTAGAGATCACGAGTCTTCTGGTATAAGACCACATCCAATTTCATTCAGAAGCAAACTAGAGATCACGAGTCTTCTGGTATAGAACCCACATCCAATTTTATTTTTAGGACCAAATAGATGTCACAAGTCTTCTGGTATAAAGCTAACATGCATTTTTAATTACGATCAACATGAGATCAAAATGTGTCTTCTGGTATAAAACCCCATGTATACGTCAGTTATCACCTGGAATAAGTAACAAGAAGATTGTCAAGATTCTACCAAGATGGCCATACTGGATACCTGTTCTATGTAATCTCGAATTACAATATGTTGAAATATTCTGTGTGATGAATCCGGCTTTTCTACCTTGATGTGACAAATGCAAGTTTGTGGATAGTCTTGGAATACATTTTGAAACTATTGCGTGACACCTTTTCGTTTTACACAAACATGACATTTATTTAAAACATTTTTGATATTTTGTACTAGTTGACCATTGACAAAGAATCTTCTATTGGTATCGAATGAATGTTTGACCTCTGATATCATGAATGTATATTCTACTCGACTCGTTTAGCCAGCAAGGAAAATTGAGAGTTCTAGGTTAACACTAGTTTCATCTGTTCTGTCAATTCATGAATTATTTGAATTTTTTAAAAAGATGAATTATCTTGCAATTGTTTTTAAAAACAGGGATAAATGTAAGGCTATTAAATTTTACAAGGCTTATTAGCAAGCAACAGCCCCAGTGGGGTTTATGTGAAATCCAACTTTTCTATGGACAATGCAACCTGACTCTAAACCAAACATATATAACAAAATTCTAAAAGATGGTGGGATAGATCAGAGTAAAGCAGTTGTTATGACTTTCTGTATATAAGTTGTAACTAAACAATGACTGTCAATGAGTTAGACAATGACTGCCAAAACGGGAATGTAACATCATCATCCATTCACAATTTCAAGATAGCCAGTTCAGTTATACTGTACAAAATACCATAATTGCAAAGTAAAAGTGTTTTAATAGTAATAAAAGTGTATAATTAATCCATATCACTCTTCAGAAGTTGTTTACTGTGTTACGTACATGTTGATAGTTAGCTACCAGTACACAGGGAAGTAAACTATATGAAAAGCATTTATGAAGTACTTACATTTCCCTGTGATATATATATTATGGCTGACTCCTCAATGCCAGGCAGTTTTCTTTCATCGCTCACTCGGACTTTTGATGCTTTATGACTTCCTACAGGAAAAGAAGAACAGATAATTAGTACAATTAGCAATAAAACCAAAACATTGAATTTGAACGAGATATTTATTAACATATGTTAATCTAAAGATTACATAAAACTATACCTGGGATCAATTCATTTTTCGTAAGAGCAGCATGGGCTCTACTGGCCAAAAGTGTTGTGAGAAACTCCAGATAAGACTGTTCTTTCTTGTTCAACCTGCGCAGTATTGAGAGCTTCTCAGAATGACCATGTGTGGGTGGGCTTGTCTTGCAATAACTTAAAAGACTTGCTCCATAAAATGCGGCTACTGGGCTTAACTCCAATTACATGCAATTCAAGTCAACTTAACAGATGTCAGACTTAATTTTACAATATTTCATTTCATTTTTTTTTTGTTCATACAATTATTCCTCACAGTTTCCAACTGAATAAATCAGTAAATAAATCTTTAAATGTGGATGGGTGTATTATTCTCTTCCTTCATTTTCCTACAAAACTTGTTTTGCCACCCCACAGTAAAATTAGTTCTCTGGTTAAAGGGATCGGGAGACTTTAAATAAATAAACTTGCGTCCAGGTTGATACAATTTTAAAGTTAAGACTAAAATATATATCACTTTATACACCAATACATATTTCATTTTTTAGAAACATTTTTAAAAAACAGAAAAAAAATAATTGCTAATTTAATTCAGCAATTTAAAAAATTTAACATGCATGACATCAATCTGTTTAAGCACTGTTATCCTGTGGGAATTCATAAATATACATGGTGTTTATAATAACGGGCATAACGTTTTGGAAAGTTCCTAATAAAAAGGAAAGTAAGTGGGGCAGTTACTTTTCTTTCTTCCTTTCCTCCAACCTTTATTATTTTTGTACCACCTCAATGCAAAATTATAATATTTCTCTAGAGCGGAAGTAGTTTTAAAAAAAATCCTACTTGAAAATATTGTTATTGTTCCTTTCTAAAATTAAACATTGCATGTCTATTGTCATAAAGATAAATTGCCACAAGAACAAATAATGCATTAAATTGTTGTAAATTAGTAGCTTAACATTTCCTTCACATGTAGTGGTTTAAGACCAATTCTCGCCACTTTTTCTGATTTCTTTTTAAATCATTCACAACCGACATGAACTTGACAGTAGAATACATAAAGCAAGGCGTGTCACAACATTATTCATAGTGTTAAATGTTAATCCAGCAACACGAACGGTTACGTGTGGACCTTTAATTAAACCGTTATTTGTGAATCGTGATTAAGCTTATGGGTGTGTTATTACCAATTGTCGCCAAGGTACCTGGACGTTTCGCCCCATGGACGTTTCGGCCCAGGACATCTCTCAAAAAAGCAGTGAACATTTCGCCCCACTTCAATGGACATTTTGCCCAAACTGGTACACGGACGTTTCGCCCCATGGACGTTTCGGCCCATGGACATTTTGCCACACATCAATGGACATTTCATTTCATACTCCACAGTTCTCTCTCTCTCTCTCTCTCTCTCTCTCTCTCTCTCTCTCTCTCTCTCATTATGGAAATCTTTAAAATCGACAAATATAACAGAAATCATACTTAATTAGACAGATTATGTTTGTTTGTTATGGTTTAACGCCATTTTTCAGCACAATATAGGCTATACATGGCGGCCAGTATAAACGGTGGAGGAAGAAACCGGACAGACCCAGGAAAAAAAACTACCGACCCACGAGAAGCTACTGGCAAGCTTTCTCACATAACAAAATTTGCCGAATTTTAGACTCGAACACACGCAGACAGAGGTGAGATGGTAGTGGTCCGTAACGGACCGCGCTTTAGACCAATCGGCCACTCGAGGCCCCAGTTAAATTAAAGATTATATTACAAATACGATGTTTGTGAACAAATAATTACGAAAAAATATCGAGTTTTTTTCAAGCGTTGATCAAGTAAAATTACACGCATTCATATCATAATTCATATGAGGTAAAGAACACTAATTTAAATTTACAAAGCAACATAGATTAAGAAATAATTAGTCAGAAATAACTATAATTTCATTTCCTGAACGCGAAAATATAATCTATTAACCATGTGTGAGTAGACCATTATATTTCAACATGTGGCGAGAATTGGTAATGAGCAACCCGTGAACTTGATCTTCAACACCGTTTTAATTAACGGTCTCCTCGTAACCGTTCATGTTGATAAATTCACAATTAACATGACGAAAAGTGTTGTTAAAGGCCCTTCTTTCATGTATTGAACTATCAAGGATCAAGTTGATATCGGCAGTGAATGATTTTAAAAAATCAGGAAAAATTAGCTAGAATTGGTGATCAACAAATATACTTCTTCGCATTTTAATAAATATCTCGAAATAATGCACTTTCATGAACCTAAGATGTTTAATTTCACGTATAATTACATATGCAGCATGCGTTCTTTTTTCTTCTGTATAGAATTTATCCTTCATTTCACGGTAAACAGCGAGGTAAATAGTCGCATCATTTTTTTTGACACCATTTGGACAAGTGTGTAAAATGGATAACGCTTAATTGAGATACTTTATTGTGGAAATGTTGTAATTCTCATTTACAACATATACTACAAAAGCAGGGTCATACATCAAGGTATGTTTTAATGACGTAGTTCTTGTTTACCTAGGTAATTATAGCCTGTGACTCCTCACGTCAGAAAATGGAGTCGTATGGGCTAAAAGTGGGAAATTTGTGTTATTTTCTGTACTTAATTGACTTATCTGATGCTTATTTTCGCTCGAACTGAAAGCTTAATTCAATCTTCTTATTTTCTTCAACAGGAACCAAAACTTCGCGTGCAGTTACTAAATATGAATATGGCGACAATTGGTAGATATAGGACATGGAAATTGAAATACCAGGATTTGCAATAAAATCAAGTATTTGTTTTAATGGAGATGTATCCAAAAATTATAAAAAAATAAGTCCAAACTGTCTCTGTTATGCAGATTGGTGTGATTTCAGGACATGAAACGAGTAGGTACTTCTAAAAATGCATTTTTGACAAATTTCAGAAAAACATGGTCTCACTTAATTTCATGAAAATGAAAAAAAGTCTACAACTCTAGATAGAGCCTGAAAATATATTTATAGCTTTAGTTTCAATTAGGACAAACAATGAAAGCTATACCAAGTCACGTGTATCGTCAGCCTGCTGAGGAATATATGTACCGTTTTCCCGACCCCCCATATTTTTTTTCACGAAATCTATCCAACTGTTGGACCTTCATTACAACTGTTTCATGTTTGTATAAATTGTTTCAACAGAATATAGCCATGCTCAGTAAATACTAAACTTCCGAAATGAAAAATATCTGTAAAAGGGCTTACAAAGGAGGAGATAACTCCGTGGGTCTTTACCAATGTCTAAACATTTTTGACTCGAATCACAATTAGTATTTCCAGCTCAGTGCCCATTTTATAACATTTTTCTTCTCTTTCTGGTGGTGATAGATGAGTTTTATTTATGCATTTTTGGTAGGGATTTAGAGGTAATTCTTTATTCTCGATAATATGTGCTCAGATAGTGGTTGTCTGAGTGAATTTCGGCGACTGTGCGCATTGAGTAATAAGGCCTTGGTGATCATCCGGAAGTGAAATCTGTGTTCTATTTACATGCTGCTCTGTTTACAGTGCAGCCTCTCAAAATTGCCGGTGAACCTTTCACAAGAACTTCACAATGTCATCTGTTGCCATTTTGAAATCAACGTATGATTTCTCTTGATTGTCTCTCAGCGGAAAATTCTGTACAGAGAAATATATGTAGAAAGCATAGAGTAAAATTAATTGTGATGCATGTCCATTTTGAAAAGATCTTTCTAGGACTAAATTCATAACTTTAAAGGTATAATCTTGCCATTACACTGTGCATTTGAATGAATTGAATACATATATTTCAAGAGGAGAAACAGAACCACTGTTTTGCATATCTGAATGAAATTAAAAGGTAAATATATGAAATGACCTCTATAAATTAAAACACGTTTTGCACAATACCGACCGAGACTGGAGTCAATGAGTTGCATATTTAAAGGAAAACTTTGCATGCGCATCGGTCATTGCAGATATGGAATCGCATCACAATTATTATTTCCAGTCTATTTTTAGAAAATATTTTCCTCTCTCATTTTGTTGTTGATAGAGGAGACATATTGATGCATTGCTGGTAGGGATTTAAAGGTAATTGTTCATTCTTGAGAATATGACCTCAGAGAGCGGTTGTTTGTATGTTTGTTGGCGACAATGCACATTGAGTAATAAGGTCTTGGTGATGATCCGGAAGTGAAATCTGTGTTTTATTTACATGTTGTTCTGTTTACATTGCTGCCGCTCACTAAAATGCCGGTGAACCCTTCACAAGAACTTCACAGTGAAGTCATCTTTAGATGTATTTTAGATTAGCATATGATTAGTATTGATTGTCACACAGTTGAAAGGTAAGTACTGAGACATATATGTAGAGAACATATAGTAAAATGAATTGTGATTTATGTCCATATTTGTATGAAATGTCCTGATAGGACTCCTGAATTGAGCCTTAGAACGGTAAATGGAGGTTATTCAGAAATATGAAATATACATGGATATATAAAAATTGTTCGCAGCTTAAGAATCTACTGTGCGTATGATTATTACCTCCTATAAATGTATGAAAATAAAATTTGAAAATTGTCAACGCTTCCCAAAAATATTAACTTTTATTTCCAAGAGCCGCTTAGTACTATAAACATGTATCCATATATTTATTATAATGTATCCCAATGCTTTTACATTAAAACATTCCAAATTTATCTCAAAAATATGCTGAAAAAGCAGACCACTGTTCTCGAACCGAAGTAGGCCGCAGAAAACGGGAAGCAAGAAACGGTTATGTCCCCTGACAGTCCTATATCTACAATTGGTACGCACCAGTGCTCGACGCGAGCTTGATTTGAAATATAAAACATTAATCTAAAGAAAACAGATTATGCAGAGTGATACAAATACCTTAGATTATGCCCATGGTAAGGTGTAACAGCGAAAAAATCTAAGGTATTTTCTCACTCTGTTTGATTTTTTTCCCTGTTAGATTATTAATTTTTCTTTACCATCTATGTTAGTAGACGGCGAGAATTCGTCTCTGGCCAGTACTGTTCCAATATTTCAAAATTTCCGACGCAAACAAAAACTAATTATTTTAGATAAGAACATAAAGAGATTAACAAAAATTAGACGGATAATTTTCCAATCTTGCTCATTTTTGACTTGGGGGGGGGGGGGGCTTTTTTAATATACTGACGGTTACGTCATGGTATAACGTTTTAATTAAAATAAATTATATCAATATAAATTAATTGTTAAGGATATGAAACATTTGTAGACATGGTTAAACAATACTTTTTTGGAGAATGAGAAATGATTCTATAACCGTGTCAAGAATTGTTTTCCACAGACCAAGTGGAGACATCCAGTGGCCATCTTTGTAATCCAGATTCAATCGGATTGAATGGCACATGCTTGGAATGAAAGCGACACCTCGTGGATAAACTCGACACGAGGTTGGAATGAAAACGACACCTGCTGAATAAAGTCGGTACAAAATGTTGTCGTCCTCAAGTCGTTGATAATATTTGGTGATCAAAATTGTGTTTTTAATATTTATATGTAGATGAAAATATTAGAAATAAATATTGTAAATAAATGTAGATCGGTTAACAATATGGTGGTGAACATAAAAAAAATATAACAACAAATACAATGTTATTAATGTCCAACTTCAAGTCAGCATGACAACTGTGCGTGACGAATAAGTCATGTTGATATTTTGTTTTCTAAATTTAAAATGAAATCTTTGAGAAATGTCAACAAATAAAGTTTGTAATTTTATTAACGACTAATTAAAAGTTTTGTTATGTTGATTAAATATAATAAATATGAATTACCTTGATACACGTGACGGAATACAGTAATGTCACGACTCCACCTGCATGCGACATACAATCGTCCATGGTCCCAGAACATGGCTTGGATACGATATGGAATTCCCTCACTGAAAATGGCGACAAGTTGACAAGAAGCCGTCAGTTGATGAATACAGGAATCAGCTTGGAATCCATGGTTACCTACGAAAATATCCCCGTCTTCATTTATAACGATTGATGTCGGATATTGTAGACGTTCATGTTTGTATTTATATTTACATTGACTGGGATTCAAAACGTCGAATACATAGACACCAGAATCATCATCATTATCATCAGCATGACACGAAATATAAATGATGCTGTCCTTTGTTGTCACATCACTCCACGCTGACCATTTACAAATCTGGTGAATCTTGTAAACATATCCGTCATCAAGCGACGCGATGCACCAGTACATGGTGTCCTGTTTTTCACCAACGACAACAATGTTGTCATTGACTCTGACAAAGCTACGATAACTTTCAAATACACCATGCAGACGAAAAGGCTTCATTCTTGTAAACACAGGCGACATGTCTTCAGATATAATGGACGCCATTTGTATCAGACCGTCATCATGAAGGACACAAATTGTCTCGGCGTCCATTAGACATACATCACGTGGTATGAAATCACTGTCTAACATGTCTATAAATTTCCCATCATAGAGTCGATGGATCTTGATTTTACCCTTCTTCATGTCTACGACGATTATTTTGTCTTGGCAGACGACAATAGAGTTGTAGTTGGGTCTCTCGTTGGCTGTGTAAATAAATTGATATAAACATTAATACACATTTACACAAATATATTAAACATTGTATTAAAATATGAAATAACTTGTATATTTGCAGTTTGTAAATATCAATACATTAATAATAATTTATTTAATTATATCTAAGACTTTAAATGTAATTCCTGTTAAGTGTATTATACTTGTTCTATTATTCTGAATTTAACTGTCACGAAATTTAAATGGTCGTAGTGGTTGTCGTCGTGTATATTACAAAATTAAATATGTATATTTATATTAAAATACCTAAATAACTTGTACATTTACGTGATATAAACATTAAAATAAGAATAATATAAACAACGTTAACAAATCTTCATGAATATACTATACATGTATAATTTAAATACTAAATAAATGACCATTACAACACTCGTAAAGGCGTCATCATTTTATTCTTATTATAAGAGAGATTTATAGCAGACATCACACAGACCCAGTAATCACACTATTATCGTTCCATACAGTATTTTAGTAAACTGAAGATACCAACAATAGTGTGTTAACAGGTTCTGTGTGGAAACTGCCATTGTCCCTCATTTTTAATCATGTTATGTATGTGCATTCGTGTGTGTGTATTACTTGTATACTCCTACAAAAATGGACAAGATCTTGTATTAAATACAACAAGGTAATATGCCTGTAATATCCTTGAACTCGTCCAATACATACATATAACTTGAATTAGGTATATGACTGACAGGGGAAATAACTGTTTCTGGCTTCCCGTTTTCTGATGCCGCTTTGGTTACAGAACAGTGGTCTGCTGTTACGGCATATTTTGAGATACATTTGGATCGTTTGAATGTAAAATCATTGGAACCCAACATAATACATATCCGGATACATGTTTATGGTATTAAGCGACCCATCGAAAAAAAAAGTATTTTTACGAAGCGTTGAAAATTTTAAAAGTTTTATTTTCATGCTTTAGGAGGTAATACTAATAAACACGGTAGGTCTTAAGCTTCCAACATTTTGGATGGCATCCTAAATCTTGTAAAAACGGGATACCATATAGTCAAGCGAAAAGATATAGCAAAATTATTTCTGATGACACTGTTTTTTAATCATCTTTAACAGAATTAGGTCAGCATTTTCTAAATAGAAATTACCCAATTGATATCATTGATACTGCTTTTCAAAAAGTATCTTCTCTTACACAATTTGAATCATTAGAATGTAAAATCAAAGCAATACATGACGAAATCATTCCTTTTGTTATTGAATATAATCCAAGTTTGTCAAACATAGGTAGGAGCAATAAAAAAAATTGGGATTTATTAAAATTATCAAGTAAAGCAAGAATTAAATCGCTACACATAGCCAAACCCACTCTTGCTTATAAAAGGGTTAAAAATCTTAAAGATTTCCTTATTAATTCTAAATTAGGAAAAAACATCATATAAAAAGGATTATCTATTAAATGTAGTAGACCTGGATATTCGCAATGTTTTTTTATATGAAAGTAATTCTTTCAATAGCTATAATATGAAATAAACTTTTAATATGTGTTGTGATACAAATTGTGCAATATCAATGTTCTTTATTTTATCACATGCAAAAAATGTGGCATTCAGTATATTGGACAAACCAATCAACAAATATCTAAACGTATGAACCAACATAGATCAGACATAAAACATTATATCGATCAATCATTTTCATCATATGTTGCTACACATGTTAACAAGAGTTCCCGTACTGCACAATATTTCTCTTTTCAACCTATTGTCATAGTTGATTTTGAAATGGAACGTCTGCTAAAGGAAACCTATTGGATTCACCGTCTTAATACGATATATCCAAAAGGACTAAATTCTAGAACCTTATACGACATTCATTAATCCTTTGAATGTACACATTATACATAATGAAAATATTAGTAAAACAGTTTATCTCTATTTATTCATAATATATATATATATATATATATATATATATATATATATATATATATATATATATATATATATATATATATATATATATATATATATATATATATAAACGGCAGTTGAGTATCAACTAGAAATTGATGGGCTATAGGTTTTGCACACAGAATAATGGCTGTCGATTTTAACGAATAAAAATATAAATAAAGAATTGATCGCACACCAAATCATAAGATAACCGTAACAAAATTAGAAACACTTCGCTATTTTACATCTACAAGTCTCACTTAAATATTACAATTTTGTTTTAAATTGCAATAAATGTCGAAAAAAATTCATTCTCGAAAATATCAAACAGTTAACACGATGAATGCCATGTATTGCATTGAATGAAAAGTTATTTAACCATATTATTAGCGTTAGCCGTGAAGACTGGGAAAATGCAGAGGAAGAGCTGGTGAACGATATTCGCTAAATAATAATAATAATAATAATAATAATAATAATAATAATAATAACAATTATTAACCTCTTAATGCTGAGCGCCAAGTGAGGCAACTGTTAATACTATTTCTGTAAGTCATTGGTATGAATCGGCCGGGGAACTAACCCACAAGCTCCCACACCCGAGCCGGATGTTCTAACCACTAGGCCACCAGAGCGATGACAGTGAATAGTAAATAATCAACTAAGCAAATATCGTGCATGCCATTGCCGTAGTGAACGGTCAAGAAGACAACTTTTCGCGAGAAAAAAGTGTTTATCTTTGTTTCACTTTATCGTGAACAGGATGGCTGTAATAAAATGGAAAATAAATTTTTATGTTTTAAGGATTTAAATTATTGGTTAAATAAGACTACTGTATAAAAAGAAAGTCTTTCACTATTTCATCATGTCAAAGAATATTAAAGAATCAATTATACATATGTCGCGCATGTAATGTTTAACAATGAAGTCTTTTCGCAAAGAAAAAGCCTATCTTTGGGAGGAAAGTAATCGTCATTATTTCACTTTAAACGTGTGCATTCTGGTCGTATATATACAAAATTAAAGATTTTCAGGAATAACTTGTTATTATCAGTATGCTATATTCACGAAATAAATAACCGAACTTAAAGAAAATTAATACGTTTTGTTCTGAAGAAATTACATTGTATGAAAAATGTCAAGCAGATTAACCTATTTCTTCGATGTTTTACGGGGTCATTTACATGAAGGAAGATAATTACATCTAAAATTGAACCTTTCTCCTGGAACGAAACTTGCTCTTAAATTTTTTTTATCAACGTGTATTTCATCGATACGAGTCAATCTCTTTTCAAAAAAGAAACTAAAAATGACAAAAGCAGATGAAATTACCGATGTTGATTAAGCACAAAAATAACAAAAAACTTTGCCAAGATTTTAACACACACAGTTGCACAAATAAAAGATTTCAAGCTCAACAGTAGCAAACAAATGCCCCTTACATGTTAAACGTATGCTAATGTGATTATTGTTGTACTTAGTCCAGTCATGCGACATCCATATGTAAGAAATTGTAACCAGAGAAAGTAAATGAACTATCATTAAGCTCACTTAAAAAATAAAATTTTTAAAAACCGCGAAAATATTTAAGTAGCTTTTTACAAAACAGGTTTACCGAGTTGATGATGGGTGCTTTACTGTTTGTTTTTATGGTTTAGCACCATTTTTCAGCACAATATAGGCTATACATGGCGGCAAGTATTAATGGTGGAGGAAGAACCCGGACAACCCCGGGAAAGAACCACCGACCCACGAGAAGCTACTGGCAAGCTTTCTCACATAACTACATTTGCCGAATCTTAGACTCGATCACACGCAGACAGAGGTGAGATGGCAGTGGTCCGTAACGGACAGCGCTTTAGACCACTCGGCCACTCGGTGCCCCGGGTGCTTTACTACCTTTCAATTATAGTCTTTCTTTTCAAGTTTCTTTAATACTTTACCGTAACTTCAGCGTAACTCTTTGACATGAAAGTGAACAGTATAAGTTTCTTGAGAGAGAGAGAGAGAGAGAGAGAGAGAGAGAGAGAGAGAGAGAGTGAGATAGATTAAAAGAGAGAGAGAGGGGGGATTTGTGTTTGAGATGCCCACTGATTCCCAGTTGATCGTTGTCCAGGTCACGCTACATGGTATACATTATTACACTTCCTCTTAAAACAGCGTCAAAATTTATATCTGTAATTAAGATGTGAGAACCAAAAATGTAATAAATGTTCTTAGAAGTTCTCAACGGCATTTATAATGGTTTTTAAATTCCAGATGGATATTACACAGTATTTTATGTGGACGTAATCATCCAAATGAGACGCTAGAATACTCATCTCACTTGTATTGACCCTGTTTGAAGTTAAATCACAACCTTTGACAATAATTACATAAAACTACACACACTGTGTAACTTCATACTACCATTGTTCATTCTAAGTAAGCTTTATAACTGAGCACACTGTTATTACAGCAAATCACAAAATGTCTTGGTTTGAATGCAAAGTTTCGCAATATATTGTAGGGTATATAATACAAAACTTCGACTTAAACAAGTTAGATTGCAAATTTTAAAAAAAATATAAAAAATTAGGCAAACAAATTTACCACCAAACACTTGAAACTGCGAAGGAAATTAACACAGTAAATCAAAAACACATTTTATGATTGCTGTCGTCACCTGAGAGTGGATGCCAGGACGTCATTTCAAAGATTTTAGGGAGGGAGAGAGTCTGGTAAATAATACGGGCTTGTTGATTTTGAATGTAAGTTACTACAATTTCTACAACAGCACATGCAAATTCGGAGAGGGATGGGCAAATTAACCACCACCACCAAATTACGTCGCTGCGTGGATTTATGTCAATTCCCATAGCTCAGAAACTATTGGTAATGATGATAGCTGATTAGATTGAAACTGCGTCCTCCAATGTTCGCGTCGTGTCTACTACTGCATCTTGACTACCACATCGTCTTATAACTTAGAGAGTCCCCAAAGCACACGACACGAGCTCGATGTGAAGACAAAAAAATCATAATTTGAAGGAAAATAATCATACAGAGAGAGAAAAATACCTTAGATAAATCCCATGACCCATTTTGACATAGGACCCTCTCTATCATACTATATAAAAAGAGAAGGTTCCTAACTTCCAAATGCTTGGTTCCACCCATGAGAAGGTTCCTAACTTCCAAATACTTGGTTCCACGCAAGTATTCAATGACATATGCGAATCAATTTGTCAGTCCTTATTAAACAAAGATTATTAACTTTCATATTCCATTATTTATGTCAGATCTTAGGAAACAAATGAGTATGGAAAAAATTACTGACATTTTTTACATGAAATTAATATTCTAAAAGTATCAGTCTTAACAGTATGAAAATATTTACTGACAAACTCCATTTTATTTTATATGTAACTAATAGATCACTTACCGTTTTCTAGTGTTACAGTCCCAATATTGGCAAGACTGTAACCAACTTGTTCCTCTCCTCCTGGGTCCATTTTGTCTTTTTATAGGAATTGTGTTTCAGTGTTATTTACTCCAAGTGAAATTAGTTTTAAACCTAACACAACGCTGACACGATGACTGGGCTGCAAAATATAGACATTAATATTTTAGCCGTATCCATGTATACATGACTTATATTTAGTTTATGAATTATTGTACAGATGTCTTATTAGTTTTATGTGATCTTAGAGATTTTATGTGATCTTAGAGGTAGTTTTTGATCTTAGAGGTATTGTGTGATCTTAATGGTTTTATATAATCTTTGAGGTATTGTATGATCTTAGAGGTATTATGTGCTCTTAAGAAGAGATGTGTAATCTTAATGGGGTTTTTTTTGTAATCGTAAAGGTATACTCCTAATGGTTTTATGTGATCTTAGAGGCATTCTTAAATTTTATTTGTTCAATCGTACACTCATTATTTCCACTATGAAAACGCAGTCATATGGACATCTTTTTTCTTTTGCATACCAGAACCCAGCAGCGTGGAATTAATTGCCCATTGAAATTAGACACAATTACAAGGTGATGTTTTCATTATTCCTATTAAAACTCACCTTTCTAGACTGCAAGTGCAAACTTAAAGACATTAAAATGTTTTGTACCTTAAATAAATGTCAGCATGTTTTAGTTTTCCAAATCCATAGTGTTTGTATTTTGTATTGATGTCAGTAAAGATGTTGTCAAGCGCTTAGAGCTTCTAAATATTAGGCGCTATACAACGTCCTCATTAATATTCTTATTCTTATTCGTATTCTTAATAATTGTTAAAATGACTGGACGAAGCATTGTACTTTTGTGTTTGGGGAGCTATTGGTTATAATTAATAATGTAGGTGTGGAGTTAATGTTGGGTATACATACTATAGATGGGAAGCTAAATGTGGGAAATAAATAGGTTTGGAGTTAGTGGGTATACATACTGTAGTTAGTGGTGTTTTAAAAACTATTGATGTGAGTTACTGGTGTGTAAATAGGTTATATCGGGATTAAATGGTGTGTGTAAATGGTGTAGATGGAGAGTAAGTGGTGTGCGTAAATAATGTAGACGGGGAGTTAGTGGTGTGTGTAAATAATGTAGATGAGGAGTAAGTGGTGTGTTTAAATATTGTAGATGGGGAGTTAGAGGTGTGTGTACATAATGCAGAGGAGGCGTTAGTGGTGTGTGTAAATAATTTAGATCGAGTGTTACTGGTGTGTGTAAATAATGTAGATGGGGTGTTAGCAATGGATGTAAATAATGTAGTTTGGGAGTTAAGGATGTATTAAATAATGTAGATGGGGAGTTAGTGGTGCTTTAAGTAATATAGATGTGAGTTAGTGGTTTGTAAATAATGTATACAGGGAATAAGTGGCGTGTGTAAATAATGTAAATGGAGTGTGAGTGGTGTGTGTAAATAATGTAGATTGAGAGTAGGTGGTGTGTGCAAAAATTGAAGCTGTTGAGTTAGGGGAGTGTGTAAATAATATAGTTGGGGAGGTAGGGGTGTGTGTAAATAATCCAGATCGGGAGTTAGTGTTGTGTGTAAATAATGTAGACGGGGAGTTAGCGATCTGTGTAAATAATGTGGATGCGGTGTTAGAGGTGTGTGTCAATGGCGTAGATGTGGATTAAGGGGTGTGTGTCAAAAATGCAGATTGCGTGTTATTGGTGTGTGTAAATAACGTAGATGGGGAGTTATGGATGTGTGTAGATAGTGTATATGAGGAGTAAGTGGTGTCGGTAAATACTCTCTCTGGGGAGTAAGTGGTGTGCGTAAATAATGTAGATCAGGTGTTAGGGGTTTCTGTAAATAATGCAGTTGGTTATTTAAGGGTGGGTATAAATAATGTAGATGGGGAATTAGTGATGTGCGTAAATAATTTAGAAGGGGAGTTAGTGATGTGCGTAAATGATGTAGATGGGGAATTAGGGGTGTGGGTAGATAATGTAGACGGGGTGTTCCATGAATTCCATGAGCAAATGCCTCAAGTACAACACAACCTTCCTTCAACTTCTGCCACACATCGTTTGAACTAGTCCAAACAGCGCTCTCACTGGAACAAAGATCAGTCCATTTTTTCTGTCTCTACCGACCTCCTCCTAGTAGAAAAAACAAGATGACTGAATCTCTCTTTTTGGAGCAGTTTCCAAATCTTCTAGAGTATGGAAATTCGATAGGTGGCAACCTAATTATTCTTGGAGATTTCAGCTTTCACTATGACTGTCCTGGTAAACCAAACACGTCAAAACTCCTAGATTCCATTCATGTTTTCAATCTTAAACAGTCAGTTAACCAACCTACCCATAAACTTGGTCATATTTTAGACTGGTTTCTTTATAGACCTGATGCTAATATTCTGCAATCAACCCTTGTATTCCACGAACTTGCATCGGATCACCTCTGCATTGTATGCCATCTCGACGTATCAGTCCCTAACCCTCCACCTTTATTTGCTACTAAGATAAACCTCCGTATGATAAATAGAACCAAATTCATCCATGACATCCAAGAAAACCTAACAACTTTCTTACATCCAACAGCGGAACAACTTGATAACTGCCTGCGTTCATTGCTTGAAAAACATGCCCCAGCCACCAAATGCAGAGTATCAATACAAAAAGTGTTCTCCTTGGTATAGCAGTGTTAGGGACCAGCTTCGCACTGCTAAAAGACATCGCCGAAAAGCAGAGAGGCTTTGGCTTTCCACCAGACTCACTATTCATAAACAAATCTACGAAGCCGCTAAGAAGAACGTCACAAACATAGTCCATTTAGCCAAATAATCCCACTACAGTACTAAGATGACGGAGAGTTCCAGCTGCAAAGAGCTCTTTGAGATAATTAACAAACTAATGTCAAGGAACAAATGTACACCACTTCCAACGATCTTCTCTCCAATCGACCTACCAGACCAATTTGCAAATTTCTTCAATGACAAAGTTAAAACCATTAGAGATTCACTTGACAGCACAATTTCAACTGATTCGTCACCATACAGGTATGATGCAGAATTTCAGCGACAACCGTTAGGAGAATTTGAACCTGTTTCTATAGATTTAGTTCGGTCACTCGTGATGAAAAGTGCACTAAAGTCTTGTGAACTTGATTCATTTCCGACGTCACTGCTTCTTGAGTGCTTAGAACCACTATTGCCTTCACTAACTGATGTTATTAATATCTCTCTCTCTCATCAGGGGAATTCCCATCATTTTTCAAAACTGCCATCGTAAAGCCACTGCTGAAAAAACCAACCCTGGACCATAACAATTTAAAGAACTACCGCCCAGTTTCTAATCTCCCTTTCATATAAAAAATCTTAGAAAAGGTTGTTCTAACTCAACTTGTATCTCATTTGAATTCAAACAGTCTTTTTAGTAATGTACAGTCTGCATATCGCCCTCGCCACAGTACAGAAACTACTCTTCTGAAAGTATTTAGTGACATTCTCTCTGCTTTGGATAGTGGAAAGATTACAGTCCTCACTCTCCTGGATTTATCAGCAGCATTTGACACAATAGATCATGATATATTACTTCACCGTCTCCAGCATGTATTTGGCATTCAGAATATAGCCTTACAGTGGTTCAAGTACTACTTAGTCAACATGACACAAATTATATCTGCAAATGGAATACACTCTAGCCCAGTTGACATATGTTGTAGTGTTCCACAGGGATCTGTTCTTGGACCTGTTCTCTTCATTATATACACTCAGCCGCTCTCAGGTGTCATACATCGTCACCCAGTGTCGCACCAATTGTATTCTGATGACACCCAAATATACAAGTCTAGCCACCAAACTGAAGCTGATGCTACCATCCATGGAGTAAAGAAGTGCATTTCGGATGTGAAATCATGAATGACATGTAACAAGTTGCAGATGAATGATGATAAAACTGAGGCTATTCTGATCACAACACAAAGACTTTCTCATTCACAACCTTTACCTCAGACAATAAATATCAGCAACACCAACATTAAATTCTCACAGTCAGTTCGGAATCTATGTGTTACTCTAGACAGTACTCTCACATTGCACCAACATGTCATGAACATCTGCAATGCTGCATATCTTGAATTGAGACGCATCAGTTCCATTCGTAAATATCTTTCAGTCGATGCCACGAAAACACTTGTGTGTTCATTAGTACTTTCAAGACTGGACTATTGTAACTCAATTCTGTCTGGTTCATCACAATATTTACTCCAGAAACTTCAAAAAGTTCAAAACACAGCTGAACAGATCATCTTTAGAGTACCTCGATCAGAGCACACCTCGCCACTGCTCAATATCCTACACTGGCTATCAATTCAATACAGAATCAAACACAAAATTTGTTCTTTGTGCTATATTTCAACGACAGACTCCAGCCCAACATACCTATCCTGCCTCACCCATGTGTATACACCAGCTAGATCCTTGCGCTGTTCTTCTGATAATCGTATACACATTGTTCCCAAGGTGAAAACAAAGTCATATGGACAACGTTCGTTTGCATACCAGGGCCAGGCGACGTGGAACGAATTGCCCATTGAAATTAGACACAAAGACACAGTGGTCCCTTTTAAGAGTGCTCTCAAGACTCACCTGTTTCAACTTCAGGGACAAATATAGCGACCTAATCGTATTTTGTATCTTATATATTTTCAGCATGTTTTTATGTTTTCCAATTTCATTGTTTTAGTCATTTGTTGTTCTGTAGTGTAGTCATATCATTATTGATGGTGTAAAGCGCTTAGAGCTTTGAAAGATTAAGCGCTATACAAAGTCCTCATTATTATTATTATTATTATTATTATTATTATTATTATTATTATTATTATTTTTATTAGTGGTGTGTGTAAATAATGCAGATTTTGTATCTTTTGGGGTGTGCGTAACTAATGTTGGGGAGTTATGGGTGTGTGTAAATATTGCATATGGGGAGTTAGGGATGTGTGTAAATAGTGTATATGGTGTTGTCACGGAATGTTGTAGTTTTTATTTAGGAAAGCCATGTACTCGGGTTTTGTTTATCGTGTGCAGCGATACCTGAGGGTGATTAGTGGTTTGTGTAAATAATGTAGATGAGGAGGAAGTGGTGTGTTTAAATAATGTAGATTGGGAGTAAGAGGTTAGTGTAAATAATGCAGATGGGGTGTTAGTGGTGTGTGTAAATAAAGTAGGTAGGGAGGTAGTTGTGTGTGTGTGTAAATAATGTAGTTGGGGAATTAGAGGCGTGTGTACATAATGTAGATGGGATGTTAGTGGTGTGTGTTAATAGTGCAGATGGGCTCTTACTGGTGTGCATAAATAATTCAGATGGGGTATTAGTGGTTTGTGTAAATAAAGTAGGTGCGATGTAAGTGGTGTGTGTACATAATGCAGTTGGGAAATTAGGGGCGGGTGTACATAATATAGGTGAGAGTTATGGACGTGTGTAAATAATGCAGATTGGGAGTGATGTGGTTTTTTGTGTAAATAATGCAGATGAGAAGTTTGGGGTGTGTGTAAATAGTGTAAATGGGGATTTACGGTTTTTGTGTAAATAATGCAGATGGGGGGAGTTAGGGGTGGGATAAAAATGTAGATTGGAGTAAGAGTTGTGCCTAAATGGTATAGATGGGGAATTAGGGTTGCGTGTATATTATGCAGATAGAGAATTGGTGGTGTGTGTAAATAATGTAGATGGGGAGTAAGCGGTGTGTGTAAATAATGCAGATCGGACAATAGGGGTGTGTGTAAATAACTCCGATGGGGACATTGGGTGTGTGTAAATAATGTAGCTGGGGAGTTAGGGGTGTGTGTAAAAAGTGTAGATGGAGAGTTAGGGGTGTATGCAGATAGTGCAGATTGGGAGTAAGTTGTGGGTGTAAATAATATAGATGGGTATTTGGCGGTGTGTGCAAATAATGCTGATAGGAGATAGTGGTTTATGTACATAATGTAGACCGGGTGTGAGTGGTGTATGTAAAAAATGTAGATAGGGAGTAAGTGGTGTGTATAAAAAGTGTAGTTGCAGAGTTAGAGGTGTTTGTAAATAATGTAAATGAGGTGTTAGTGGTGTGCGTAAAAAATGTAGATAGAGAGTTAGGGGTGTTTGTAAATAATGTATATGGGGATTGTTGGGTGTGTGTAAATAATATATATGGGGAGTAAGTGGTTTGTGTAAATAATGTAGATGGGGTGCTAGTGGGGTGTGCGTAACTAATGTTGGGGAGTTATGGGTGTGTGTAAATATTGCATATGGGGAGTTAGGGATGTGTGTAAATAGTGTATATGGTGTTGTCACGGAATGTTGTAGTTTTTATTTAGGAAAGCCATGTACTCGGGTTTTGTTTATCGTGTGCAGCGATACCTGAGGGTGATTTTTATATATATATGGGCAGTTGTACTTCGGAATCGTGAGTACAATTCGCTCTATGCCGCACGTGCAGAATGTTCTTGATACGGAGAACGGATCCATATAAATACATTGCTATATGGGTAGGATCTTTACATTACTAAGGGTTTTGTCAACAAGCGGCTGGTTTCAAGGACTGAATTGGAATACATTTTCTCTGTCTACAAAGGAATACGTTTTCTTTATACTCACTTTGTTTTCAATTTGTTTCACTGCACTTTTCTAGTTTTCTAATTTACTTTTTTCATTTTTATATAGTTTTGTTAATTTGTTTCATAGTGTCAAAATGGCACATCAGGACCAAGAAACTCATGATAGTAGGGGATCGAGGTCAAGGTTGCACTTGTATTATAAGTGCACAGTGGATGACAATGTGCTTGTAGCACATCATCCCAAAGGGTGTCAGATTCTTATATCTGGATCCGATGACACGCCTAAACAACTAGAAATTCTGGCTACGTTCAAAGCAATGGGGATAGACATGAAAAAAATTGTCTGTTTGCAAAATGCTGAACCAAAGCGTTTTATGCTCTACCCCAGAGATAAGGAAACACCTGTTTTAGATGTAGATGAATTCAAAGTCAATAATATAACAATGCATGTTCATGCTGCCCCACCAATAGAGAGGGAATTAGGGCCAAAAATGGTGGATGTACACTTCCACGGGCTCCCTTTCTATATTGATACTCATGAAATTGAGGAAAAACTAAAGGATAGGTTTGGGATTCAGGCTAAAGGAACCAAATATGCAGATTATTGGGGTTATGAGGGAGTCACTTCAGCAGTTCGGATTGTTAAAGTAGATGAAGGACAAGAAAAGAGAATTCCCCCATTTTTTTATGTATTGGGGTTTAAACTTCGAGCATGGTATCGAAATTGTGAACGGGACCGGAAATGCTCAAAATGTGGGCAAGTTGGGCATGGGCCTTGGGATTGTGGCATGGGAGTAGTCCAACAAGGGACGTCTATAGCAAATGTACCTTTGCTTGATGTTCATAAAGATAACAATCCTAACACCTGGGCAAAAGTAGTTCATGCAGCTAAACCTAGTCAAATTAAATTCCCTGCGTTTACGCATTCCAATCCTTTTGCCATTTTACCACAAGAAGAGGGTGAGGGGTATTCTCAAAAAGGAAAAGGACCAAAACCAAGAAGAGTCATATCCACATCCACTCCAATTAAATCTAGC
Source organism: Unio pictorum (assembly GCA_030141615.1). Taxonomy (NCBI): domain Eukaryota; kingdom Metazoa; phylum Mollusca; class Bivalvia; order Unionida; family Unionidae; genus Unio; species Unio pictorum. The sequence goes on from JARLTB010000377.1 coordinate 1,606,964, forward strand.
TCAAAAAAATGCCAACCAAAACAAAAAAAAGAGGAAAGCGGAAATGGTTTCATCCTCTGATGAGGATATTCCTCTAAACAATGAGAAGTATGAGAAGGAACTTCCTTCTTCTTCTCTTGTGGGAATAACAGTGGTAGAACCAGATAAAGCAAATGATGGACATGATATTGACAATTCCAAACTAGTAGTTTCAGAAGAGTCTGAGTTGGGTGAAAATGTAGCATCCAATGCAAATATGGACACTCTAACTACGACCATTGATAGTGATACTGACTCTGACTCTAGCAAGGACAAATTTAATGATACAATGTACACGTCGAAGCTAACCAGTGATTTCGAAATATCAGTAAGTGAATCTGAAAATGCATCGGTTGATATAGATCCAGGTTCCCCTCAAAACGGGGAAGACAACAGTATTAATCATTAACATTAGATAAATAAATTATATCCATTTGGAAATTAGCGGCCACCTGGAGATAGACTAAAAATGGAAGAACAAAACTTCCTTTTAAAGTCCATAAATATTAATGGTCTAAACCAAGACAAAGTTAATAAGTTACTAACAATAGGGGACTTTGACTTACTTTTTCTTCAAGAGACACATTACGGACTAACTGATGAACTTAAAGAACAACTTGAACGGAAACTGGACTGTATTATTTTAAAAAATGATCCTAATGGGAGAGATATAAGGGGAGGGGTAGCCGTTATGATTAAAAATAGAGTAGGGATTAAATGGGAAAGGATAGAGGAGGGTATTTTTTTTAAAGGGAGATTGATTCATTTAAAAATAGAGAAATGTCATTTTATTAATATATATATGCCAGTATGTAATATGAAAATTGCTTTTGCAACACGTTTAAAAGAATACTTAAATAACTATCTTGGGGAAAATTTGATTATTGGGGGGGACTTTAACTGGATTGAAGACGGAATAGACAGAACGACAATGAAATTATGCAAAGGTGACTTAATGATTAGGGAAACAATGAGACTTATTATAGATTCATTAGATTTGGTTGACATATATCGACGGTTTAATTTACTAAGGGTGGGATATACTTTGATAAGAGGGGATACATCAAGTAGGTTAGATAAATTTTTAGGTACATGTTTTGGCACAAATAAGTATATTAATTCAGGGATTTTAGATTACCAAGTTTCGGACCACAAATTAATTTTTTTAGAAGTAGGGATTTTTAAAAGAACTAAATGGGGTAGGGGGTCATGGAAATTAAATACTCAATTATTAAATACAAAAGAATTTATAGATGAAATTACTAAGGAAATAGAAGATTTTAAAAATAGGGGGAACATAAATATTATTGAAGAATGGGATAATTTAAAAGTCAAAATTAAAAAAATAGCTATTAAACATTCAAAATTCAGGATTCGGAAGTTTAAATTAGAAGTAGCTGCCTTGGAAAGTTTGATAAACACAACTACAATACAAGACATTAAAAACACTTTACTACAAAGATTACAGAATTTAAAGAAAGTTTTTAATAAAGGGAAGGGTATAAATGCTGGGATATTCACCAAATTATATGAAAATGCAGAGGGACTTTATAAACGGGAGGAATTAAGAAGGGGGAGAGGGAAAATTTTAGAGAATTTAAATACGGGAGTGGAAATACTAGACGACAAAACTCAAATATTAGAATATATACGGAATTACTATAAGGACCTATATACTTCACAGAGAATAGCGGACGAAGATATAGAAACATACTTACGAGAGACAAATTGTGAGAAAATTACCTCAGAACATAGAGACAAATGTGAGGAATTTATATCACAAGACGAAATAGCTGAGACAATAGGAAATTTAGGGAAAAATAAATCACCAGGGAGAGATGGACTTTCTGCAGAATTCTATCAAAAATTCTGTAAGGAATTGTCGCCAATTTTAGAATGGTTATATAACAATATCGCACTTAGGAATAGCAAAATGTCAAACACAATGAGGGAGGGTATGATAACAATAATATATAAGGGGAAAGGGAATAGGGAAGAACTAAAAAACTGGAGACCCATCTCACTCCTTAATGTAGATTATAAAATTATTAGTAAAATTTTAACGGAAAGGGTCAAAAAGTGTCTTGACCCAATTATTAATATAAATCAAACTAGTGGCTCGAAAGGGCGAAACATACAGAATAACCTTTTAAATATTAGGACTATTATTGATTATATAAATACAACTGGTACTACTAGTGCTATGGTACTAATTGATCAAGAGAAAGCCTTTGATCGAATTGAACATAACTATATAATTAAGACACTAGAGAAATTTGGATTTGGAGAAAATTTCCAAAATTGGACCAAAATCCTGTATAATGATATAAACTCGATTGTACAGGTTAACGGAGCTAAAACGGAAAAATTTGAAATTCAAAGATCGGTGAGGCAGGGATGCCCACTATCGATGTTATTATATGTAATCGCAATAGAAATTCTTAGTACCAAAGTTAGGAATAACTCAAACATTGAAGGGATCAAAGTTCCAAATATTCGAGATGAAGTAAAGATGTTACAACATGCTGATGATTGTACAAACTTTATACAAGATAAAAAATCCTATAATGAACTTATAAAGGAATTTGAAAGATTTGGGAAAGTTTCAGGTTCTAAGATAAATCCTGAAAAGACTGAAATTTTACTAATAGGGAACTGGAGGGGTAAGATACATGATCTACCTGCTCCTCTTATTAAAGATAATATAAAAGCTTTAGGAATACATTTTGGAAAGGACGAAATGGTAAATAACTTGAAAGAAATCAAAGAAAAAATTACAAAAAATGTGGCAACCTGGGCACCTTTGCCAATATGCTTATTGGAACGAGCACAAATAGCAAAGAACTATATGTATGTGCACTTTAATTATAAATTAAAAACAGTAGACATTAAAGATACTACACTAAAAACTATAGATAACGATATTATTAAATACTTATGGGGTAATAAAATACACTACACCAACAAAAATACTTTATATAAGGGAGGGATGAGAGGAGGTGTAGGTCTTCCTCATCCAATCCTTATTAAATACACCAACATTTTGAATCGATTTAAGGAAATTAAAGAAGAGCCTAAAATAGCTTGGCAAGGGCTTTATATATATTACTTTGGTTTCTCTATGAAGCAGAGAAACGATATATATAGGAACAATAGATTAACTAAAACTGTAGAAGTGCCAAGAAAATTAAGATATATAAAAGATTTACTTTTCAAATATAGGGATGTTAAGGAATTTTGGGACATTAATACAAAATGCACATACAAATGGCTAACACAAGAAACAATAAATAAGGAAAAAAATAGGATTGAACATAAATACATAAATATTCAGTGGGATAGGGCCTGGGGAAACTGGACAAATATCAAATCAATTAGGAAAAAAGTACCCTGTTCAAATACATGCATGATGCATGGTTGACAGGAGAAATAGCAGTGAGACGGCAAATGATCGAAATATCGCCCAAATGTCCACTGTGTAAAGGATTTTCATTTACAAAAAAACATGTTATACTTGAATGTTCTAAGACTGAAGCTGATAGAAATCAAATTATCACAAATATTAGAATTTATCAGACATATGAAGAGAAACAATTATTATATTTAGATGGTATCTTAACCAATGATATTTTAATAAATATTATAGATTTTATTATAAAGACTATGATAGCATGTGGACCGATAATACCTAGGAGGGATGTTAGATAGGGAGGGAACAGGGAACTCAGGTGAGAAAAGTACAAGCAATGAGAGCATGGGGCTATATCACATGGCGCTACGCGAAGTGGAAAGGCCCGTGAAAGAGTTTGGAACAAAGCTCACCGAGAGATATATACATTACAACATTTCACGGCTTAGATAGATTATAGAGTTATGATTCATGTTCTTTTCTTACGGGAAGCATGCTATCATATGAAATCACTGGTTAGAATATGTTTTACTCTGTGGAGATCGTGAATCTACACAGAAAGTCCGTTTTTGAGGAATATAAACATTTTTGGAATGAAATAAGGTTTATAATTATAAAATAAATAAAGATTACAAAATAGATCGAGATGGGTGAAGTGCAAATAATAATAAAAAAATTGCATGAATCCCACTTCGATCCAAGTGATCTAGAATATATAAATAAGGAAATTACGAATATGGAACATCATAGAGCAAACAGTAAAACAATAGGGTCTTTTTCTTTAAGACACCAATATTTGTACTAAATTCTAAATTCTTGGATATATATGGAAATAATAGTATTTAACTGAAAAATACCGATTTAAAGGTATTTTTATGGTCAGGAAACTGGGAAAATTTGACAAAAATGGCTATCCTAACAAATATACAATATTCAACTGAATATATAGCATCATACATATAGCACAACACAAATAGCATACACAGGATTTAGGAAACCCCTAGCCAGGGTTAACTTGTGAAATGGACAGACCCCCATGATGAGCCTTATGGTTTGGGTGGTAATGTCATAGATAACACTAAGGACAAAATATCCTCCTATTATTATATAATCCCGATGGGACAAATTTAAGGTTAGGATAGTTTAAAGGAAAATTATAAAAAACACAAAACTACATATCAGGGGGAACACATACATACATGAAACTTTTTTCTTAGTTTTTTGATAGGAGGAGGGTGCATCTGTTTGGTGCCCCCAAGAAGAGAGTTTCAAGGACTGTAGCTATAGGGTTATAGATCCGAGGGAGGGAGGATTGCACAACTTTAGCTGTATGGGTAAGTACATTTTTGGTACTGAGTGATAGCTTTTGTATTACTATATTTACCTTTGCATGTTTGTTATATAGTTTTTACACAGCATAATGCGTGCATTTTTATTTTACTCTTGTTTGCAGGGCATTCGGATTGATAATGTAAAGCTATATTTTTTAAAATAGAATTGTTTACTATTCAGCATTATCGAACAGGAAAGGTTTACTATAGAACCTGTCATTTTGTTATTGTGATAATAATAGTCTTGATAATTTACCGTGTATAACGTCGTTACGTTATGTCTGTATCAAGGTTAGTACACGGTGTCGGGTATATTTTCAGCTATTGATCCGAGGGTGTTAAACGTCCGGGGTGTCCGGAGCTGTCAAACGTCGGGAGCTGTGTGTAAATGCACTGGTGTGTCCAGAGCTGTTAAATGTGCCGGAGTGTCTACTGTCTAGCGTCCGGAGTGTATAACGTGTATCATTGATTTGTAACATTATATAATTCATTCGAATCTTCTAGTCTGTGCGTAATTATGTTTAATTAAATCCAATATTTGGATTACAAAACGCACTCATTTCATTTTTCTGCTCATAGATATATCACCACATTGAACTATAATTTATTATCAGTATCATCATAACGTGTTCTGTTATCAATTCGAAATATCCGTCCCGATTATATTGTTACAAATGGTGTCAGAAGTGGGATCATTTCGGATTTAACAGAGCACTGAAATTGTTTTGTAGGTTTTTGTTTTTCATTCGCGCTTGATAAAGTATAGAGGGGTTAGGTAGATACCTATGTTACTTTATTTCTTTGTATTTATTTAATAATTGTGTTGCATTTTTGAGAAGGGTAATACGGTTTAGCTGTAATTGCGTGTTTTGTTAATCCTGAACTTTAAGGTTGGTCACCACCAAACATATGAAATGTCTTCTATGAAAGAACTGGTAGAATTGGGGAAACAGTTCGGTTATGAGGTGGAGTCCCTTAGAAATTTCGTTCGTGAGGAACAGGCTAGGGAAAGGGACCAAAGATTAAAGGAGACGGAATTAGAAAAGGATTTGTTTGTTTGGTTAGGATTTTTAACGTAGCTTTAACAATTTTTCAGTTATATCGCTACGATGTGTGCTGTGAGGCAGTTTATAGTGATGTCTAGCACTGAGGCATCATGCCGCAGGCATGTAGCATGATGTCCCACCCAGTCACATTATCCTGACACCAGGCCGACCAGTCCTAACACTAACCTCTTAATGCTGAGCGTTAAGCGAGGCAGCTGTTAGTACCATTTTTGTAAGTCTAAATAGGTTCGAGAGGTATGCTGCGGTACAAAAATGGAAGAAAGACGATTGGCCGCTCCACCTTAGCGCGTTACTGAAAGGTAAAGCGTTAGACGTGTATTTGTGTTTATCCACGGCCGATTCGCTCAATTACCCCGTGTTGAAAGAGGCACTTCTCAAGAAATATGAACTACCTGAGCAAGGGTTTCACAAGAAGTTTAAGTATAGCAAACCCGAGAGAGGCGAAACATTCACCCAGTTTGTCAGTAGGACTTATAATTACTTGCAGCGATGGATGGAATGTGGTAAATTCGTCAAGATATTTGAGGGTCTTGTTGATTTCTTGCTTCGTGACCAATTGTTAACAACATGTGGCAAAGAGCTATATTTATTTTTGAAGGAAAGATCCTTCACAAATGTACATGATATGGCCACACAGGCGGATTTGTTCGCTGAAGCCCGGTGAGGTTCGCAGAATGTCGTCACGCGAGATATCCAAGGTGGGAATCAGGTCAAAGACAGAAAACCCAGGGAACCTGATAAATCTGGTGGGCGTAACCAGGGGAAGCATAGTGACGCGAAATGTTTCATTTGCAAGGAAGTGGGTCATATCTCCCATTATTGTCCTAAGCGGAAGGGACCAGTCCATAAAGTCGCGGTAGCCATTAGAGACAGAAGGTCGGTAGACGGAAAACTAGATGTTTCCCAGCAAGCTAAGCGGGAAGCAGTACGCGAACCGGTGACGCGTTTAGAGACCAATTGCGATGCAATCCAATCAATCGGTACATGTATTTTTCCAGAGGCACGGGTGCCGATTGCAAACGGCACTGTCAACGGACAAGAGGTCACTGTTCTACGAGACACTGGATGCACTACTGTAGTCGTGAAACGGAGCTTAGTCCGCGATGATCAATTGCTTGGGTTTAAATCACCTTGCATGTTACTTGACCAGACAATCGGCCATGTTCCAGTCGCCAGGATAATGATAGAAACACCTTTTTTGACAGGGACCATGGAAGCTTTGTGCATAGCCAACCCGATATATGAACTTACTATTGGCAATGTACCGGGTTCGAGACTTCCAACCATAGAAGATTTCAGATTTCCCATCATCCAAGCTGTACAAACTAGAGGTCAAATCAAGGAGCAAAATAAACCATTACGTAAATTGAAAGTACCAGAAGCCATTACTGATATCTCCCGCGAAGAATTTCGAAATGAGCAAAAACGTGACGAGTCTTTACGTGCAATTTCAGAGAAAACATTAACGGGTACCGTGAAAAAGTGTAAGAACGGGGGTTCCTCTAAATTCCTTACTCGAAAGGGTTTAATGTACAGGGAATATTCTACATCAGACAGGAAGTTCCTGCAACTAGTGGTTCCCCAGAATTTGAGGTCACATGTACTCAAGGTCGCGCACGAGTCGAGTATGGCGGGTCATTTAGGCGTAAAGAAAACAACGGATAAGGTATTAAGAGAATTTTATTGGCCGGGTGTCAACAGCGATGTAGCGCGGTTCTGTCGCTCGTGCGACATTTGCCAGAAGACTACCCCTAAAGGTAGGGTAACTAGAGTACCGTTGGGTCATATGCCGTTGATAGATACTCCGTTCAAAAGAGTAGCCATCGACATTGTAGGACCAATATTTCCACATACAGATCGAAAAAACCGATACATTTTGACGCTGGTAGATTACGCTACCAGATATCCCGAAGCCACAGCTCTGCCATCAATTGAAACCGAACGTGTAGCTGAAGCGCTCGTAGACATGTTCAGCAGGGTCGGAGTGCCCGAGGAAGTTATTACAGATTGTGGAGTACAATTTACCTCAGATCTCATGGCAGAGATTAGTAGGTTGCTATCCCTTAAACAATTACGTAAAACACCCTACCATCCTATGTGCAACGGGTTGGTCGAGAAATTCAACGGGACACTGAAGCAAATGTTGCGTAGGATGTGTGCGGAAACACCGAAGGATTGGGATAGATATCTGAATGCCCTTCTGTTTGCATATCGTGAGGTTCCTCAGGAAAGCTTAGGTTTCTCCCCATTTGAACTATTGTACGGTAGGACAGTCGGTGGTCCTATGCGTATACTTCGCGAACTGTGGTCGGACGAGGTCGTGGACGAAGAGGTTAAGACCACTTACCAATATGTGGTTGATTTGCGCGAAAGATTAGAAAGTACATGTCGGATGGCTCAAGAAGAACTCGTGAAATCAAGTCGTAGATACGGAAAGTATTACAACCGAGGAACGCGGAGGAAAAAGTTTGACGTAGGAAATCAAGTGTTGGTGCTTCTTCCAACGAATAACAACAAGCTGCTAGTTCAATGGAAGGGGCCATATGAAGTCAAACAGGTAAAGGGCGAAATGGATTATATCGTTGATGTAGAGGGAAAATCCAAAACGTTTCACGCCAATATGCTTAATCTCTACGTAGCGAGACCTGGACAAACAATTGATAAAGGGATCTTGAATGTAGTATGCGTAGTGGTGATAGAAGATGGGTCTAATGATGAAGGGGAATTAGTATCCAGTAAAGGATTGCCATTTGAATACCCTATTGACGTAGGCAAAGAAAGTATTGACCAGATAAATATATGCCCTGATTTATCGGAAGGTCAGCGTACACAGATCATGGAGGTTTTTTCTCCATACCCAGAGGTGTTTACGGACAGACCAGGCAGTACGAATCTAATTCGACACGAGATAAAATTGAATACATCTGAGCCTATCAGGATTAAAGGATATAAGATACCCTTTAATGCACGAGAGACTATCAACGAAGAAGTGACAAAAATGTTAGATCAGGAAGTGATCGAACCGTTAAATTCCCCATACTCGTCTATTGTGGTGTTAGTCAAAAAGAAAGATGAGACCAACCGGTTTTGCGTCGATTTTCGACAATTAAACAAGATCACCGTATTTGACGCAGAACCAATGCCCGATATGGAAGATGTACTTTCGAAATTGGCAGGCCACAAATACATTTCCAAATTGGATTTAAGCAAAGGATATTGGCAGATACCAATCTCTGATAATGCCTGCAAATTGACGGCATTCACGACTCCAAAAGGACTTTTCCAATTTAAAGTCATGCCATTTGGTTTAGTAAATGCCGGAGCGTCGTGCGTCCGTCTTATGCGTAAACTGTTAAACGGAATGGAAAGCGTCGACAGCTTTGTTGACGACATTTTTGTTTACACACATACATGGGATGAACATGTTAGGGTATTGCGGGATTTGGTCGTTAAACTTCACACTGCAAATCTTTCAGTTAGGCCTACTAAATGTATTATAGGGTATTCAAGTTTAGAATGTTTGGGACATCTGGTAAGTGGACTAGGCCAGTTGAAACCTCAACCAGATAAAATAGGAGCAATCAGGGATGCACCTAGACCGGAGACAAAAAAACAAGTGAGATCATTCCTAAGTCTAGTCGGGTTTTATAGGAAATTCGTCCCTAACTTTGCAGCTATTGCAAGCCCATTAACAGATTTGACTAGGAAGGGGGAACCGAATAAAGTTTCATGGGGTTCATGCCAGGAAAAAGCCTTTAACGCTTTAAAACATAAACTGGTGAGTGCACCAATTTTAAAGTTGCCAGACTTAGATAAACCTTTTGTACTGAGGACTGATGCGTCCGATACGGGTCTTGGGGCTGTTTTGCTACAGGAGCAAGGGGGTGTGAAATTGCCCATTGCTTATGCAAGTAGGAAATTACTCCCTAGAGAGAAAAATTACTCCGTGATTGAAAAGGAGTGCTTAGGCTTAGTATGGGGAATAGGAAAATTCCACACGTACCTTTTTGGGAGGGAGTTTACTTTGCAAACGGACCATCAGCCACTCTTATATTTGAATAAAGCGAAGGTTGCCAACGCAAGATTGATGCGTTCGGCGTTATCTTTTCAGCCGTATTGTTTCCGAATCGAGGCGATTCGACGCTCAGAAAATGTAGGGGCTGATTTTTTAAGTAGAGTGTAGTGGGCAGATCATTTCGTTCAGCCTACAAATTTTGGAGGATTTTATAATGGTTCATATTTCACATTCCGTGATTGTTCTAAAAGTGATACCACTTTTTTTAGGGGGGAGGTATTGTCACGGAATGTTGTAGTTTTTATTTAGGAAAGCCATGTACTCGGGTTTTGTTTATCGTGTGCAACGATACCTGAGGGTGATTTTATATATATATATATATATGGGCAGTTGTACTTCGGAATCGTGAGTACAATTCGCTCTATGCCGCACGTGCAGAATGTTCTTGATACGGAGAACGGACCAGAGGGTCTGGAGAGTCTAATGTTTCGTAGTATTCAGAGTGTCCGGAGTCTGTAGAAATTGTGAAGATTAATTGTATCAGCGGTGGATCTGTATACTAATAGTTGATTATATATATTTATTCGTAATTTGTTAGCCGTGGGCAAATGTGGGTTTGCGGAACCCAGTATATGGTTTGGGACTGGAAAGATAAGTTTTTATCTGTCCCTTTATTATTTTTCAAATATAGTTTCGCTACTTGAGCGTATACATTTTTTGCTATATGAGTAATCCTGCATTGTTTACTACATGAGTAAACTGTATTCATCTTTTTTTTTGTATATTTTTTTCGCTGGGGTTTTGTATCATTGTTTTTGTATCATTGTATCATTGATTCGTATCATTGATTTGTATCATTATATAATTCATTCGCATCTTCTAGTCGGTGCGTAATTATGTTTAATTAAATCCAATATTTGGATTACAAAACGCACTCATTTCATTTTTATGTTCATACATATATCACCACATTAAACTATAATTTATTATCAGTACCATCATAACGTGTTCTGTTATCAATCCGAAATATCCGTCCCGGTTATCTTGTTACAGGTGTGTAAGTGTTTTGTGTAAATAATGTATATCGGGAGTAAGTGGTGTTTGTAAATAATGTAGATGGAGAGTAAGTGGTGTGTATAAGTAACGTAGATAGGAGTTCGGGGTTTGTTTAAATAATGCAGATGGGGAGTTAGTAGTGTGTGTACATAATGTAAATGGATATTAATTGGTGTGAGTAAATAATCTAGATGGTAGTTAGGGGTGTGTGTAAATAATGCAGTTGGGAATTATGTGACGTGTGTTAATAATGTAGATAACAAGTTAGAGTGTGTGTAATGCGGATGGAAAGTTAGTGGTGTTTATACATAATGGAGATGTTGTGTTAGTGGTTAGTGTAAATAATGTAGATGGATTGTGACTGGTATGTGTAAATAATTAATTTTGGAGAGTAAGGGGTGTATGTAAATAATGTAAATTGGGTGTTAGTGGTGAGTATCATAATAGTTGCGTTAAAGATTATTCATGTAATGATTGCTGCTAAAGACTCTTCATCTGCTCTCGTTGATCACACAGTCATAATAAATGAAGTGTATGTCATACTTTTACATTATAATGGCACTCACTACTATTTTTTAAATGTACATTCAAATACATGTGTGTGAGATAGCTGTAATATAATATGTGAACATCTGACTTACTGAGACTCTTCAACTTTTTGTATCATGAATAACGTATGTTTGAAAATGTAAAAACTTTGAATTGAATTACTGATTAATCATCAACTGTACAACTCCCTGATAGTGTTTTGTGACCTTGATTTGAGTTAATGCAGGACATTTTCATACATTGAATCAATTATAAATTAATGTTACATAAAGTAAATGGACTCATACTTACAGAATATCAATAAATCCCTTAAAATGGACGTTTCCCAACATAACCAGACTGTATACTCTGTTATGATTTTTTGTACGTGTCTCGAAGCTGTCTTGTTTTCATATATACAAGCAACCAATCAGTGCATGACATCAAACTATGTTATTAAGTGTTGACCTTATCTACCAACCTATTGGCGTGTACAGAGAAATACTATAATGGATATTCAAATGGATTTAGTTACGACAGGAAAATCTCGTTAGGTTTACATGATCAAACATGACTGATAGAGATTTTGAATCGGAATAATGCATTTCAATAATAACGGAAATGTGTAGTGCTGGCATACAAGTATCCATGTGGAATAGTAGTTAACTAAATCCTGGTCTATGTATCTGTCAAGTTACATAGATAGTTAGCTGAGGGGAGAGTGTGTTGGGGTTTGGAACTTTAACGTAGCTTTAACGATTTTAATCACATCGCTACTCTGCAATGTGGCAGTGAATGGTGATGTCTAGCAGTGGGGCATCACGCCACAGACTTGACCAATAAATGAATCTTCAACTTTTTCTAAATGCCTTCAGTGAAACACATCGGAGAACATGTTGTTGGTCTAGCCACATAAATGTATCTGCTGCTAGTGAGAGTCAGCTGCTAAGTATCATTTTTGTAAACCTAAGGCTTGTATCTGCCGGGGTTCGAACCCCCAACAACTGGAATCGAGGCACTGTAGCCTTTAATCTAGCTCACAATGGTTGTTTCCCACTACTACTACTACTACTACTACTACTATCTTACTGCTATTCCTAGTAATAAAGTTACTATCATACTGCCGCTACTACTATTATTTATAGAAATACTACTTCAACTACTACTACTGATACTACTACCGTATTGATATAATACTCATATACTCTTAGAATCATTACTATTATTACTACTATTACTACTATTACTAATAATATTACTACTACCATTACTATTATAACTAATATTACTAGTATTACTACTACTACTACTACTCCTAATGTTGATGGCGTTATCTTTATGTAAAGCATTATTAATACCATTACTATTATAACGACTAATATTACTACTACCGTATTGATATAATACTCGTTTACTCTTAGAACCATTACGTCTGCTACTAATATTACTACTATTACTACTAGTATTATTATTAATACTATTACTATTACAACGACTATTACTACTATTACTACTAGTATTATTATTAATACCATTACTATTATAACGACTATTAGTACTAGTACTATTATTAATACCATTACTATTACAACGACTATTACTACTATTACTACTAGTATTATTAATACCATCCATGCATACATGCATACATACATACATGCATACATTACATACATGCATACATGCATGCATGCATAAATCCATCCATCCATCCATCCATCCATCCATGCATGCATACATACATACATACATACATACATACATACATACATACATACATACATACATACATACATACATACATACATACATACATTTATTATTATCCTTTCGGGCCTTACTGTTCCACCGTCACCCCACAAGAATGGTTCGAATTAATTGGCGACCGCTACAGCCTCACAGCCATATAAAAAAATCCTTCCCATAGTGCGTAGATAATGGTATATCCCATAAATCTATAAACCATAAATGATGGCGTTTCGCTGTGCTTTTACGAAACTAAAAATTATCACCTGTGTTATAAACGCTGACTGTTATATCATCCTAATGTTCATGGCGTTATCTTTATTAAAGCATTAATTCGGATTCCTAATCGAAGGATAGCTAGGTTATCTTTATTTAAATCATTCATTCGGATTAGGATTCTTAGGATACTTAGGTTATTAAAGACTAGGGAAAGCTGAGTAGATTACATCTTCTTGCAAAAGGAATTCAGTGGTTTCATCGCTTTTGAATCGAGTTATTCGATTCAGAATAGCAAGTTCCCAGGTCTTACATGTTTTATGCTCAGAATTTAGCTATGTTTCGGTACTTGAAAGTTGTTTGGAATAAGTGTAGAATAATGAACAATTTAGGATATATTTGTGCAAACCCTAAATCATCATAATGCCATAAACGTAAGTAAACGTAATAATTATTTACAACAAAATGGATATATTTTGGTGCAACTAATACCAGGTAAAAATACTGTATTCACACATTATATTCACCTCGCTGCTTAGTCGACTATGGTAACCTTCCGTACGTGAATAGCAGATTCGATCTGTCCCGCGCATGCTCAATGAGCTATAAACAGCGATATAAGCGACATAAGAAGGCTAGTAGCAATGATCGATCTGATGAAATCTGGTATGTTGTATAAAAGGCTTTGAGATCTATCATATATTATCTCTAGTGATCATACATCGTCTAAGCATTCAATTCCCATCTAGAAAATATCTCCTTATGATGTCAAACTGTTCCGTCCTTCAAAAGCATCATGTTTTCTGTACATGTATACGTAGACAGAGTTTCATCTGACCATTGCCAACGCATATTTTTGACATTCGTGTTGATGTGTAGGTCACGCATCGATAATCAGCTAATCTATACTTCCGTCTATCCTTATTAGGGCAATTTGAAATCATTTTCTTCCCATCATACAATTGTTTTTCGTTACAAAAAATTGTTAAGCCATCCCCACTGACGCGACATTGAAAGCAGATTCATTTAAATCCGTAATCAAGATCAGTGTATTCATTCTAAATCAAATTAACCCATGATTACTGTATCAGGTAACTCGGATTTTGCTGATCGCATTGTACGGGGTTGGAGACTAATTCACGATATTATTAATTTACTGATGTTATGAATTAGTTAGGTATAGGAATGTATAATTAATTTACTGATGTCAGAAATTAGGTATAGGACTGGATTATTAATTTACTGATGTTAGGAATTAGGTATAGGACTGGATTATTAATTTACTGATGTTAGGGATTAGGTATAGGACTGGATTATTAATTTACTGATGCTTGAATTAGTTAGGTATAGGACTGGATTATTAATTTACTGATGTTAGAAATTCGTTTGGTAGGAATTAGTGTCACGGAATTGTGTATGACTGGTATCAATATGTATATGTGGCCGTGTACAGCGTCACCGAGGACGGTTTAATAATTATCGGCTCTAGATATTTCGAAATGGTGTTTGAAACTCAGCTCATGCTGCATGAGCGAGTTGCCTGCAGTTTAAAAGTCTAAGTACCTAGCTGAGCATAACGGTCAGGACTAGGGTATATGATAGAGCAAATTCTCAATAAACAGCACATCACAATCCAGTCTTGTCTGAAAAGCTTCTCGATTTAAGGAAGCAAAATTTTCAGCTAAAGAGGTAAAATAGATTTAAGATTATATTATTATCCTATTCGTTTCATATGAAATAATTGTTTAATATATTAGATGTTTTATTATTTATTCTAAATTATACAGAGAAAATATCTAAGTTATGCAGCGCCATTATATTAGTAATACTATAGTCTGTTTCGAGATAGCTTCTTGTTGTAAATTAACATACACGAATGTAGAAGTACTTAACCGTGTCAAATGTACGGTTGTTTTAATTTTAGCTGACCGTGGGGACCGTGTGTGCCCGTGAGTGGTGCCTGTGTATGGTGCTTTGTGTATGCTACCTTTGTGTATGCTGAGTTATATATATATATAGTTGATGATTATTTTGCTGTTGTTAGGAATTAAGTATATGAATGTTTGATTATTTTGCTGATGTTAGGAATTAGGTATAGAACTGGATGATTATTTTGCTGATGTTAGGAATTAGTTTGGTATAGGACTGGAT
>JARLTB010000377.1:1627500-1785000 GCA_030141615.1 Unio pictorum
ATTTTGTTCATGCATGCAAAATGTGACCGTTAATGACCTAGATGATTGTGTTGTATGCAATATGTGGTCGCTATTGACTTAGGCAGTATTATTGTGTGAAATGAAATATGAACTAACCTCAAATTTCGATATCCATGTACCCAATGAGTAAGCATTCTACAAAATAATTAATCCCATTCCGAGGTCTTATTCGTAAAGTATTTGGTCTTGCAAATAAACTACTCAAATGAGAAGAAAGCCAAACTCTCTCTCTCTCTCTCTCTCTCTCTCTCTCTCTCTCTCTCTCTCTCTCTCTCTCTCTCTCTCTCTCTCTCTCTCTATATATATATATATATATATATATATATTTATATATCTCATGCTGAGTTCATTAATATTAACAAATACTCAGAACGAAACTTGAAACCATGTTATGTCCGCTTCAAGCGAATAAAGTTGCTTGCAATGACATGTTAAATTAGTTTGAAAGAACGAATACATTTAACCGGAATACAAAGCATTTAACAATCTGCTTTATATAAATAACACAGACCTCGGTACGAATTTTTTAAGGAAAGCATGGATATCATTTGGAATAAATCGATAATATAAATAAATCTCAGACACTAAATGTTAATAGCGCCTGATAAAAACACCCTATAATTTCCTCACACAATATATTAAATGTAAACCAACATATACACCGACAATATGTTTACTTAAGAATTGTTTAATATTAATTTCACTACATGAAAATACACTCGAAAATATTTAAACAAAAAGATAGCAAAAAACAAATAAAACTTTAATGGATGTACACAAGCAGTCATTGAATCTCTTACTCTCATGTGTGTGTGTGTGTGTGTGTGTGAGAGAGAGAGAGAGAGAGAGAGAGAGAGAGAGAGAGAGAGAGAGAGAGAGAGAGAGAGAGAGAGAGAGAGAGGCGGGCTAATAAAATATTCTCATGTTATGAAAGAAATAATTAAACCTCTATTGGGAGGGGTGGGAATATATGCTGTTTCCTGGAGGAAATTCTTTTTTAAACCAAAGAACAAAATTACATTGGGCATACATACTGTCTTGATAATGCAGTGGCCACTCATTTCGTACGCAATTTTGTGGTGTCCGGGAACTATTACTTGTTTGATAATGAGAAAGGATAAATTTTTTTCATAGCCAACACCGTTCGTCTCCGCTTTCTAAAGCACAGCTATACAAGACAACATTACAAAAATATGTGAGCCGTCCGATGAGTTTAGTGCAAGTTTGTGAATGTGCGAACAAATCGACTTGAAACGAATGCATTTGGAAGAATAATTTTTGCTTCACCATTTGTCTTTCGGCGCACCGGCTATGCGATTATTTCGCCTCGAGAAGAAAAAAGTTCCCTGTTTATCGAGAATTAACAGGGAATCACTATTATGTACTTAATATCATAACATTAATGACGACTAAATGCATTTAATTCATTTGCAAGTTTGACGTCAGTCCGTATTGATCCATTAGACGTATGTGTCGCATCAACCCTTTTGACGTCTGTGTCGTATCAATTCTTTGGCATCTGTGTCTATTGAATATGTATCATATTGATCCGTTCAACGTATGTATCGTATCGATCCGTTTGACGTCTGTATTGTATCAATTCGTGTAACGTCTATCTTAACAATCCGTTTGACGTCGATGTCGTATTGATTCGTTAGAAGAATGCTTCGCATCGATCCATTAGACACATGTATCATATCGCACCACTCCGGTAGCCTAGTGGTTAGAAGCGGGAGGTCGTGGGTTCGATCCCTGGCCGAGTAATACCAAAGACTTACAAAAATGGTACTTACAGCTGCCTCGCTTGACGCACATTATTAAAAGGTTAGTGTCAGGACTAAATGGCCTGGTGTCAGGATCATGTGACTGGGTTGGACATCTTGCTACATGTGCTAGACATAACCAGACAGTTTGCCTCACTGCAGCCATTGTAGCGAGATGAATGAAAAAATGTTAAAGCTACGTTAAACATCCTTAATCAAACAAGAAAACAAATAAACCAGTATCATATTGCTCCGTTCAAAATGTATTGATTTTATTTTACGACGGGAGATAATTATCATTGATTGAATTGCCTGAAATTGCGTAACTACAAACGTAATTACACGTCGTTCTCATGTAAGCAATGGTAATTTTAGAGACCTGGATTTTGTTTCGATCCATCATAGTTTGCTTTTTTTTTACTTAAGATATTTGAATTTCACAAGTGATATAATAGTTATTGTTTTAAATTATTATATCGCAGATATGTATTGAAGTGTGTAATGACTAGACGTTGTGTTTAATATAGTGTGATTTGGGGTGGGGCGCAGATCTGAAATAAATTCCGAAGATCTGAGGATCACCTTGTGTACGTAATATGTTTATTTGCTGTAAATATTCAGCGACTAAGGAAGTCAAAACAGAAACCTTCGCAGAATAAGTTTGGGTTGAAAAATAAAACAATAATATATTAACTCGGTCTGTATTATTGAAGTCGGCAAGTCTAAACCTTAAACGCTTGACATTATAAATTACTTAGACACCGGATATGTCCGACTTATCAAACATATTCTTACGTACTGTATATACCACATATTGATTCGTGTTAGTTTCACTTTTAAACTTAAAAGATGTCAGTTTGTCCTCATTGTTATGAAGGTCAATGGCAGTACTATTAAAATGCATTATGGGAATTGTTATAAACGTCAATGAAAGAATGGGGGCCAGAACATAAGAACACTGCTTTGGCTGGCTAACGCTTCCTCGACCATCCCGGTCTTCACCTCTAAACTATTTTGGCCTACATCCGTAAAACTTAATAGGTAACAACCACATGCTTGTCACGCCCCCACCCCCGGAAAAATAATCACGTGGAAACTCCAGCATGGAAGTTATATTACAATGCATTAATGGAATTGCCGTAAAGGTCCATCAATTTGTTATTAGAATGCTTTATGGGAATTGTTATATAATTCCAGGATTACAAATCGTTTTATGAATGAATTATTGTCAAGGTCCAGGTAAGTGCTATTCGAATGCATTATGGCAGTTGCTGTAAAGTCCATTTATATGCTTTTTGAATCCATTATGGGCTTTGTTATAAACATCTACTGAAACATTGTCGCCAGCACATACGAGAAAGGAAATGTGTCACATGGTTCCTCTTCCATTCTGGATTTCACTGTTTAACTGGCTTGGACCTCATCCTTGAAAGTTAATAGCTGACCACTACATGCATACCAGCCTCACCCTCGGCAACAATAACTAGGTGGGAAGCCAGCCATGTAAGTGCTACGTGAATTCATTATAGGAATTGTTATAAAGGCCCAGGGAAATGCTTTCAGAATGCGATATTAGTAACTCAAACTCCAATGTTGTGTGATCTCTCTCTCTCTCTCTCTCTCTCTCTCTCTCTCTCTCTCTCTCTCTCTCTCTCTCTCTCTCTCTCTCTCTCTCTCTCTCTCTCTCTCTCTCTCTCTCTCTGTTACAGATGATTTAAAGCAGTGATAACCGATTGTACCATTTCACTACATAGTGGATAGTTTGGGAATCGACCATTTCATATTCCGTTTGAGTAGGATGTGTGGGGGCCTGGGGTTTGATATCAAGCCGAGATGTTTTCTTTCACCCAGCGCTAGACATCACTATAATTAGCCACCCTGCAGACAAGGTAGGAGTATGACCGAAAAAATCGTTTAAGCTACGTCAAATTTCCAAACATCACAAACGCACTCTTTCACATCAAGATAATTTAATATATATATATATATATATATATATATATATATATATATATATATATATATATATATATATATATATATATATATATATATATATATATATATATATATATATATATTAAATTTTTGTAGTTATAAACGAGGGAACACACTATTTCACTGAGTCATTTTCTGCAAAATTTCAACACCGCAACCCGGCAAGTTAAGAAGATGATCGTCCAGTAGTACTAAATCATGAAATACAAGTGTCATTAAAGTATATACCAGTGCCTGTGTCCTTCAACTGTAATACAACAATATAACCGTTAGAGTATCCCGCATTACTACTAATACTATCATATACCAGTATATCTGTCATTAGAGTGCTTTCATATACCAGTGTATGTTCATTTGAGTACTATCATATACCACTGTATGTGTCATTAACGTAATATCATATACTCCTGTTTGTGTCATTAACGTAATATCATATACCAGTGTATCTGCCATTAGAGTACTATCATATACCAGTGTATGTTCATTAGAGTACTATCATATACAAGAGAATGTGCCATTAGAGTACTATCATATACCAGTATATTTGTCTTTATAGTAATATAATACACCAGTGGCTGTGTCATTAGAGTACAATCATATACCACTATATCTGTCATTAGAGTACTATCATATACCAGTGTATGTGTCATTACATTACTATCATATACCCGTCTATGTGGCATTAGAGTAATATCATATACCAGTGTATGTTCATTAGAGTACTATCAGATACCGGAGTATGTATATTAGAGTACTATCATATACCAGCGTATGCGCATTAGAGTACAATCAAGTAGCAGAGTATGTGTCGTTAGAGTACTATCATAAACCAGTTTCTGTATCATTAGAGTACTATCATATACCAATGTATGTGTCATTAGAGTACTATCATATACCAGTGTCTGTGTCATTAGAGTAATATCATATACCAGAGTATGTTCATAATAGTAATATCATATACCAGTGTCTGTTCATTAGAGTTATATCATATAGCCGTGTATGTGTCATTAGAATACTATCATATACCAGTGTATGTTCATTAGAGTGTTTTCTTATACCAGTGTATGTGCCATGACAGTACTATCATATATCAGTGTATCTATTATTAGAGTACTATCAAATACCAGTGTATATTTCATAACAGTAGTGTTATATATCAGTGTCTGTTCATTAGAGTACTATCATATACCAGTGTATAATCATTAGAGTATTATCTTACTCCACTGTATGTTCATTAGACTGCTGTCCTATACCAGTTTATGTGGCCTTAAGTTACAAAAAGTTGTCAATGTGGCCGAATATGTCTCATAGTGTATGGCATACGGTGTGTGTGTGTGTGTGTGTGTGTGTGTGTGTGTGTGTGTGTGTGTGTGTGTGTGTGTGTGTGTGTGTGCAAACTTCTTCAACCATTCAAAGAAAATTTCGTTTCTAGTTTGAATATGCTGTGTGAAGTTTCTGTGGATTCTAGTCCCCGACTATGTGGTGTTTTCATCATCAGAGAATATTTTGAATTATCGATGTCCGATTATTGAATGTTCTTTTTCGTCAAAGTATTTTATCTGAATACCTAATGACTGATTATGGGCTGTTTTTATCGTCAGAGTAATCTCTCTGGATTCTTAATGACTGCTCATGCAATGATTTTATCGTCAGAGTAATCTCTCTCGATTCTTAATGACTGATTATAGAATGTTTTAATCGTCAGAATAATCTCTCTTTATTCCAAATGACTAATCGTGGAATGTTTTTACCGTCAGAGTAATCTCTCTGGATTCCTAATGACTGATTGTATAATGTTTACATCGTCAGGGTATTTTCTCTTGACTTTCATTGCCTGACATTTTCATTGTGGGAGTATACTCCTTGAATTCTAAGTATTTGACTATGGAATTAATTTATCATTAGAGTATTATCCCTGTTTTCTCATCATGGATCATGTAATTATGTTATCTTCAGAGTTATCTCCCTGGATTCTCAATGACTGATTATCATATTTTTTTATCGTTAGAGTAGTCTCCCTGGAATTTCAATGAATGTTTATGTAATGCTTTCATCTTCAGAGTAGTCTCTCTGGAATCCTAATGACTGATTGAGGAATATTTTCATCGTCAGAGTATTCTCTATGGATTCTTTGTGAATGATTATTGAATGTTTTCAGATTATTGTCTCTGGATCCTAAATGACTGACTATAGAATTATTTACTCATCAGAGTAATCTCCCTGGATTCTCAGTTTTTGATTATGGGTGTTTCTTTGTATTTTCGTTACCTGATTATTCATCGACATAGTATAATTTCTGGATTCTCGTTACCTGCATTTTCATCGTCAGTGTATGCGGGATGTTTTCATTATCAGGGAACTCACGATACTCAATGTATGACTACGGAAGGTTTGAATTATCGGATCACTGCTGAGTATTGGTAGAAAGTATGGTATATACATGGCCATCTAAATGGAGCAAAGTCCTCCGCAAAAAAATATTAACGTAAAGCTATATCTGCTTTTAGTCTTGTCTACACTTGCATTAAATATAAATTTATTGCCTGTTAGCTAGTTTACTATATGTCTGTCTGTCTGTCTGTCTGTATGTCTGTATGTATGTATGTATGTATGCATGCATGCATGCATTTTATCGAATAGAGCCTTGTATACATGTTTTCACCCATTATTTAGTTTTCACATATATATACAAATAAATAGGAGAGTGAGTGGACTTTACAATCGTATTCAGGCCATATCAAAGGTGTGCGCCATTTGGTTGATGTACTCTATAAAAGAAACAAAATAAAACAAATTAACAACGAGGATCCAACATGTACAGCATATATTGATGCGGCGGAAAAAAATATATCTTCAGAATGAAACAGCAAAAGAACAACTGAAACAGAACAAAAACAACGAAAAAGAGGAAAACCGAAACAACAAAAAAACGTCTAAATAAGATTCGCCACCTGAACAACAATCATCGTATTAAATAACATCTGATCGAGAACAGGAATCTTATGATACACAAGATGCAACTGGTGTTACTGGGATTTTCTCCATCTGGAACTCATGGTAGTGGTCTTGTTCGTTGTGATAATAATATTCTCTCCGACATAGCACGATTAGAAGGTATCGTCGTTGATAAACAAGCTGGAAATAATCCCACATAAATAAAAAATGTCCGCTGACATCTGTCGCCGATTAGTTCCAGGTGGTATCATGGATATCGCTGCATATTACGAATTTATCAATGAACCTGTTGATGATTACCATAGTGACTGATAATTAGTGATGATGCAATTAGATAAATAAAATGATCATACATTGTAATCGCGACAAAGTAATTAGTGCCTAAAAAGTACATTCACGGTTGCCAGTTTATCAAGTATATTACGGAGATGGACTCAAAAATTGCACCTATCGCCAAAGAATTATCAATGAAAGCAATCGGTGTTATTCGTGATAAAGGTATAAATACCATTGGTAATCTCGATGGAAGTGCATTTACACCGCTAAGGAAAAACTAATATCATTGTTTCCACGAAAAAAAAAAACACCGGTAAAACTATCGTCTACTGAGCTTATGCCACCAAGTGTAATTAAAGTAGTAAATAACATAGTAAACCAAAAATTATCACCGTTGATAAACCAAGATGGTGAATCACAACGGGTTATTGTTGCGAATTTAATCGTTGGAAGTGGTTTATGATAATGATTTAGATCGAAGACTGTTATATAATAAAATGTTCAAATCGGTTTCAGATGAAGTTTTTGATATGGACGCAACGGTTCTCAAAAATTATTCCGTGCAACAGTGTTGTCATATGATATTTGATAAACTAGGAGTCAACGAGGTATCATTGCGAATAAACGGGCAGCAGGAACCTTCCGAAGATATTCTACTTGATTATCCCAATAACCAAATAGCCCGTTCGTTTGCGTTGATTGCCGCTACGCTTGGAGCAGTTGGTACTGCTGCCGGAATGGCATTTAAGAAAGCTACCGGATACAGATACAAGAAAAAGGGAGATCCGTAGGATTGGGTCTGAGATTACCAGGCAGTCGATTCACACGGTTCGGAGCCGGTTTGAGACTGCCAGGAAGCATTGTTTGATAACTCCAATGTTAAATTTTGATTTATTCGTCGCGGTACATCTTGTGAAAAGAATTTCAGAGGTGTTTTTATGAAGGATCAATTACCAAATTAACCCTCTAAACCCGAAACAGGCATAATTAATATCGATAATAACCGGACCTGGAACTCATTGGGTCGCGTATGCAATTGATCCACGATCAATTATTTTTTTATTCTTATGGATTAGCACCAGCTAAGGAATATCTAGAATACGTCCACGGGAAAAAATCCCTGTTTGGTCTTCAACGTTACCTACGCAGACACTATCTGATCCTCCGATATGTGGCCGACAACTTATTAATGTACTTACCGAGATCTCAAAATCTACCAAACCACCTTATAAAATTGTACATGAATACACTAGTGATAACCTTTTAAAGAGATCTTAAACGTATAATGGTAGATATTTGGGGTAGATCTTTCTCACGGGAAGAGAAAACAAAAGGAGTTTCAATCGATGTTGTAAAAAAACTTATCAATGATGCGTTATCGGATATATTACATCTCGTAGACGTATCAAAGGATGAAATCGTTATATTTCAAGATCGGTACGGTAAATTTAAAGCGAGTAATATTTCCATCAAGGATATTTTAGTTAAACTCGAGAACGCAGTTGAAAATTTCATAGCGGAGTTTTGATTCCACAGGTAAAATTAAACCAGGTGCTCTTTAATCAACCAACGACAGCAAAATAACATCGTTGAACAGCGAATATATATAACTATATAATATCTTAAGAGCTCATATAAATCAATTTACCGGGCTACGAAAAGTTTTAGAAAATGTTCAAACTGCAGTTTATAATTTCCTTGCAATTCCACCTGTGTTTTCTATGAAACTCACTGATGTAAAAATCGTTGATGATAAACTAACAACGCTGCGAGCTGAATATAATGAACATATACATTAATAATTTACACGTTTCCGTGATAATGTTTGAAAGGTTGACGACACTCTTGATAATTTCTTTGGAAAATCAGCAACGGTCCCATTTTAAACTAACAGAGATTAATACATCCATCTCCGAGATTAAGAAAACACTCATGAAGCTATCAAGGATAATTTTCTTGGTATGATTAACTCACTTGATAAGTTAAAATATCTCATAAAGGAAATATCAATAATGTATACTCGATACTTCATGGATCCATCGCTTGGATACCTAAAAATAATAGTATTGATGTTACCGCTGAGGTTAAAGGTATTTACAGAATAACATTAGTTTAACCATCTCAATTTAATATATCACCGAGCTCATCCGCCGGGGTAAATACTACTATCACCTCGGTAATAGATAAACGATCAACTGAACGATTTCAGATAAAGTTTACTGATAAAAGTTTAGCTCGATCATTGATCACATAGTACGTATAATTCGTAGTTGATACAAGTAAGCAACTTAATTAAATAATGACCACACATCATTATCGATATGATCATGTCCGCAAATTTAAAACTAACTAAAATCATTCACAGATAAGTATCAAAACAAACTGAAAAAACATTGTAGACGAATTACCTACATCAATCTAATTTTGTTCCCGATTTCAGGTGTTTTCCCCGGAACCGGTGTGATATTATCTTCGGTAAAAATAATCGCTCCCGTAGTTATTCCAATCTGTATTTCCGCCACGACGACAATCACAGGAGTGTTAGGAATTATCACACAAAACATATCATCGTGTAGTCAACGTAAACTACATGATTACACTGTTGAAATTTCACACAACATCAACCGCCGATTTGCAAATATCCGCGATGAAATCGTCTAGTCTCGATGGTACTTGAGAGTTTCATTGCAGCAAAATTGCGTAACTGAAAGTGTGATAGAACATTTTAATAATGCTCGATGAGGAAATGGTTTAATCGACTTGAGAAAATCTAAGATAAATAAGTGGGCGAAATTAGTTAAAGACTCAGGAGCTTCAATAAGGGATGTTGCTGAATTAGAACAAAAATATTTTTGCTGCCAATATTTTTTAAAACAATCACTTGGGAAATACTACATTCGTCGAAACATAATAAAAAACAAATGTTGGAGCTCCGATTGAACTCATCGATCATAACTCACATGCATGGAGTAATTCCGTACGAGTATATCCACAACAACGAGTAGTAAAATATTACTCCGGATATATCTTTGATGCTATATATGAAATCAGTAAAACTGATCCTGTGTCTATATGTCTAATTACCAGCGGTGAAAAAAAAGGATACGATCAGTTTGTAAGACCAAACGGGGAACATACATCGAACAGAATATCGAACAGAAATACTTCATAACGAGATGAACCATTTCGCGAGACTGTATGCAAGTGATACTGAAGAAATAACGCGATATTGTTTTACTTTTCAATGAGTGGCAGCGCATTTTGTTAGGAAAAAGAACATATGGAAGATAACTAAACCGAATATGGCCATGGTGAATTATGGAACACAGCATACAATAACAAAGATATGATTTCATTTGACATGGCAGCATGTTACCCCGGATGTTTTCTCGGACGTGGTGAATGTAACGTGTTTTAAGCGATTTGGTCATCCTATACATGAAATGACAATAGTATCAATAACCGGAGTTTTGCCTGATTTTGATTTGACAGGATTTGCTCGTATCACATCATTTAGATTTGCTGAAATTCTGCATCCGATATTTTGATGTTTGGTTTGTAAGAAATTTTTAAACGGAGAGATGGGCTCCAATAGTAATATTAAGATTTTCCCTCGATGAAAACATGTCGATCAACGATGAGAATGTTGATTCTAGAAAATTCGCTTGTTTGTCAAATGGGGAAAAAAGTGTAACTATCGTCGAATATTTTGAAAATGAATCTCCACAATACGAACATTTGAGATCATCAATGCTTGCTTATATCTCAATAAATTTACTTTCGATGTTAAATAGATGTTCTGATATCGCAGTTAGAGTTGCAGCTGATTCATTTGATTTTGACCCAAAACATTGGAGAATATTCTACCCGTTTACTACATTGTAGGGCAATTGGGGAACATGGAAAATACAAACGCGAAATAGTATATGGTTATTGCGAATCAGCTGATATTCCCATCGACGATAATTATCGGGTTGATATAATAATGGAACATTTTGGATTGCATCATTGTGTTACGTCGTCACATTTTTGGCTTTTGACATATCAGCACATTCAGATTTATAATACAATCCACGGGAGTTTATTTGGAAATCTATAGTTTTGGACTTATGATATAACTCTTAGTGGCATGTCGGATTTAATTCATAATAATGTAGTTCATTTTAAATGTTCACTTTATATTGCAGTTTTCGCTCTTTCCTAATACTTAGTTTAAGGCCATGTAGTCTTAATAATGCTGTCAGTTCTAATATGTCATATTGATATAATCCAGAATGTCTTTAAATGAATTAACAATAATTCCAAATAGTGATTTTTTTATCTTGTCAATTTGCAGTTTGTTATTTCAATGAATAATGTAAATAAATAAATCGTTTCAAACTATGACTAAACACAAGTACAATACTTATTTCACTGGGTAGATGTTATAATATAAATGAAGAATTATGTATACAATCTGATATAATTTTTTACACAGACTATGTTGCAATAAACATTCTGTTGTTTTCATATAAAATTACTCCAAACTGAAAACAGGTCAGTATGTGTGGCGTTAAAAGATCAACCTTACACACCTTTGAGGTACATCGTGAATTTCCGAGGGATGGTCGATGTTATTACTAAACACCAAGCAATTATGTTAACAAATATTACCGTTAAAGTTCCTTCTACGCTTCTGTACTACAATTATCTATGTAACAATATGATTCTAACAATTTACAAGTAAGGACACACATTAAATACATAATATAGATATACAAAACCATCTACATATGTTTAAAAATGTGGCATTAATACAATGGAATGTTTGACATTTAAAACTATACGTTTATCAAGACCATATAACGTATTATACTGATGTGCAATTCAAGCAACTAATGCTTCTACGACTACTACTACTACTTACTACTGCTACTATGACTAATACTATTGTTGCTACTACCACAACTGATATTGTTGCAACCATTAATACAACTCACACTTCTCCTGTTCTGCTGATAAAAGTACTGCAGATCCTACTACTATTGCTATTACAATTTTATTCACGATGAAATACTGATACCACTAACATATTATTCGTACACTCATTTGTTATGTTTGGAAGTTGACAGTGTTAGGTAATGGCCATTAGCTCCTTGTGGATTGGTGATTCTTATCGGAGTTTTCCTGTGTCCTTCTTCGATTGACCTCCATGTATAGAATACCTTGCGTGTTAGCTCCACATGACAACATTAATAAGATACCAAAGTCGACAATCACATTTGAAAATATCAATTATTAAATAAAACGATAGAGGTTTGTGTTGACCAAGGTGGTCAAATGATCTAAGGCGCTCGCCTTAACAGACTAACGCCATCTCTCCCCTGCCTGCATGGGTTCTAGCCTCAGTTTAACAAGCATGTGTGAGAAAATTTGCCAGTAGCTTCCAGTTCTCGGTGGTTCTTCAGTCCTTTTTTTCGGGGCCGGGTCTTCCTGGGCCAGATGTATAATCTCTCATGTGTTAATAATTTAAACCCAATAACAAATACATTGGTGTTAAATTTTAACGGACTCTTGTCTAGATATTATGGAATAATGTAAACAAATTTTAGATTCTAATGGACTCTTGTCTGAAGAATTGGGAACAATGTCATTTTTACTTAGAATGTAATGGACTCTTATCGAACAATTAGTAATAACTTAAATTCGTTGTAGATTGTAATATACTTTTTCCTAAACAATTAAGAATAATGTTAATTGATTTTAGATTGCAATGGACTATTCCCTTGACAATTAGGAATAATGTTAGTTGGTATTAGACTGTAATAGACTCTTGCCAAGACAATTAGTATTAATGTAAATTGGTTTTAGATTGTAATGGACTCTTCCCGAGGCAATTATGAAAAATGTAAATTGGTCTTGATTGTAATTTATAAACCATTGATGTCCCTACATAGTTGGACACTTACAAAGTTACTCCAGTCATATGGACTCAAGACAGTAAAATTAATTTAGACACTTATAAAGTTACCATATACCATCGTGTGAACTGATTTCAAGACAGTAAAACTACTTTAGAATGTAATAAAGTTAGTGTAAACAATCATGTGAACTGATTTCAAGACAGTACAATTACCTTAGACTGTAATAAAGTTACTGTAAACAATCATGTGAACTGATTTTAAGACAATACAATTACTTTAGACTGTAATAAAGTTACTGTAAACAATCATGTGAACTGATTTCAAGACGGTACAATTACTTTAGACTGTAATAAATGTACTGTAAACAATCATGTGAACTGATTTCAAGACAGTACAATTACTTTATACTGTAATACAATTACTGTAAAGAATCAGGTGAACTGATTTCAAGGCAGTAAAATTATTTTCGACAATAATACAGTTAATATAGATTTATCTAAACTGTTTTAAGACAAGATCATTAGTTTAGACTGAACTACTATAAACAATCACGTTTTCAAGACAGTACAATTACCTTCGACTGTATTAGAGAGTTATACATTATAATGTACAACAACTCTGCATTGACTCTAGAGGACAATTATACATTATAACGTATAACTGTATACTGCAGTCAATGTAGCGTCATGTCTCATATCAGCGACAGACGGCTTTAAGTAGCAATTTATGTATGTTGCGTGATTTTATGGACTAGCACAAACTTGAAAAAAAACAACTAAGAAGATAACAAGTTCCACGACTCAAATTTTAAAACACGTTTCATGTCCTTAATATATGCTATTACATCAAGAGTTATTAAACTGGATTTAATAAGGAAAGTAATCAAAATGTGGATGAACGACAGAAAAAAAACAAATACAAAATGTTAGTTGTTTTAAGGTGGTCTCTGCTGTTCAGATATTGTATGGACTGATTAAAGTGGGCACCTTCAGTACAAAACAAAGCGAAATGACTGAACAAGGGTATTCCAGTGACCACGTACGCTACAGATTATCCGGGTCGAGTGATGGTTTTTAACATGAATGGACTACTCTATTCATGAATTGCTTTACTGATTATGCCATTAGCCCAATTATCGTACATGGTTTTGTTTTCTTCAATACAGTCCAATGTGTCTAGATAGCTTAACACAATTCAAAGAAAAGAAGAACAGAAATGTCGAATATATTGGTATTGTGTAATGTCACGACGAACTATAACTTCAATTTCTAGTCGATTGAACTCACACAAGACATAGTTTTAAGTATGATTTATCATACTCCCTTACTGAGAGTAATTTTGGAACAATGCTATCAAGACTTTGGTTTTGATGAGGTAGAATGAACTCACACAAGACATAGTTTTAAGTATGATTTATAATACTCCTTTACTGAGATTAATTTTGGAACAATGCTATCAAGACTTTGGTTTTGATGAGGTAGAATGAACTCGTTCAATACATAGTTTTAAGTATTATTTAAAATACTCCCCTACTGAGAGTAATTTTAAAACAATGCCATCAAGACTTTGGTTTTGATGAGATAATAAGTACCGTTTTAATGACTTTACAGACATTTTCTGATGCGTATATTTGCCTGAAAGTTTTTCTTTAGGGAACACAATGCTGTATCTCTCTTTCATGAGGTATTAAGTAACGTTTTAAAGACCTTACCGATAGTCTCGTATGCGTATATTTGCCTGAATATTTTTCTTTAGGGAACACAATGTTGTCTTTTGATAGTCATCACTAGTTGTATTAATGAAAGATGACACATGGCTTTGCTAATACAAATGCTAATGGCGCATATTGTAGCATAAAACGGCAATTTATTATAAGACATCCCTCATGTTCCAGCCTCGATCGCCTCAAGCAATGTCTAATCTCATTGTCATACTTAAGAACTAAATATACAAATATGGAAGTTTGCGTGAAAGAGCAGGATAAAGACAAAATGTTAATTGTTTTCAAGCACAACACCAACTTAGATGCTTGGCTGTGAAGAAAGAGGTACAATTCGACAGTAATGACCTATAATTTTGATGTTTCAGTGGAATATTTCCTATTGTAAGGCCCACTCATTGTCATATTTCTTCGAGTATGAATACAACATTTCTTAGGGTACGGTCCACTTAGTGGAATATTTCTTAAGGTACGGTTCATTCAGAAAAATATATCTTCCGGTAAAATCCGCTTGAAAATTAAGGATTGCGCTGCATGAATTATGTACATGAAGTAAAGCCAGTATCAAGCACACTACACGCTCACCATCAAATACATTCCTCATGAAGACCTTGTCTTTATAACGATAACAGATAAGGATCAAACGGCACGTCATTCTTGGTAATTATTTAGAGAAAGATTGAACTGGGTTGTGGACGAGTGGGTAAGGGTATCTAGATTGGATGAGAATAAACCTTTGTATATGTGTGTGTCTGACTGTGTATGTCATTGTAGGTATCTGTCTCTATATATGTGCCTGTGTGTGTCTCTGTCTATATAATACTACTACTACTACTAATAATAATAATAATGAAGACTTTGTATAGCGCCTAATCTTTCGAAGCTCTAAGCACTTTACACCATCAATAATGATATGACTACACCATAAAACAACAAATGACAAAAACAATGAAATTGGAAAACATAAAAACATGCTGAAAACATATAAGATACAAAACATGATTAGGTCGCTAACTTTGTCCCTGCAGTCGAAACAGGTGAGTCTTGAGAGCACACTTAAAAGGGACCATTGTGTCTGTGTGTCTAATTTCAATGGGCAATTCGTTCCACGTCGCCGGGCCCTGGTGTGCAAACGAACGTTGTCCATATGACTTTGTTTTCACCTTGGGAACAATGAGTATACAATTATCAGAAGAAGAGCGTAAGGATCTAGCTGGTGTATATACATGGGTGAGGCTGGATAGGTATGTTGGACTAGAGTCTATAATTGAAATATAGTACAGATAACACATTTTGTGTTTGATTCTGTATCGAATTGATAGCCAGTGTAGGGTACAGAGCAGTGGTGAGATGTGCTCTGAACGAGGTACTCTAATGATGATCCGTGCAGCTGTGTTTTGAATTTTTCGAAGTTTCTGGAGTAAATATTGTGATGAACCAGACATAATTGAATTACAATAGTCCAGTCTTGAAAGTACTAATGAACACACGTGTTTTTGTGGCATCGACTGAAAGATATTTACCAATGGAACTGATGCCATTATGTTTGTCTCTCTGTCTGTGCCTATATGTGTATATCTGTGTCTATATATATATATATATATATATATATATATATATGTGTGTGTGTGTGTATGTGTGTTTGTGTGTGTATGTCTGTCTGTCTGTGTATGTATCCCTCTGTGTCTGCCTATGTTTATGTCTATCTATCTATCTATCTATCTATCTATCTATCTATCTATCTATCTATCTATCTATCTATCTATCTATCCATCTGTCTGTCTGTCTATCTGTCTGCATGTTTTCATCTGTGTGTGTGTGTGTGTGTGTGTGTGTGTGTGTGTTCAGCTAGACGCAGGAACCCACACGGCTTCAGTTACCATGGATTCAAAGACATCGGCGACGTATCCAGAATAACAAAATTAACATTATGTATGTATTTGTATACATGATAAAACGGAAAGATATCCCAATATTAAATATTAATACTTCAAGACTAGGTGATAATGTTAATGGTAAACTTCATTTATATAGCAATACACGGTATCATGAACTTTTTATGTATGTGCCATCTCAATCGAAGATATATCCACTGAAGACAACGATGTCAAATGTCATATGTCTCGTGCTTTACTCATTTTATAACACACTCACCCTCTTTCACGACATTACTTGTGATTATTTATCATATTAATCGAAAACATGCTTTGCATATCATTTCAAACTTCAAAAAAATTCAATCCCGCTCCTAGGTTCATCTTAAGAGTATTTCGACCAGAGCATGCCTCCCGCTGCTTTGTACCCTATACCTGCTATTCATTCGATCCAGAATGAAATAGAAAATGTGTTTTCTGTGCTACGTTTCATTGGCGAACTTTAGTATAACATAACTATTTTGCATCACCGAAGTGTACACACCAGCAAGATAATTACGCTCCTCTTCAGATAATCATATACTCATTATTCCCATTATGAAAACGAAGTCATATGGACAACGTTCTTTTGCATACCAGGGCGTTACAACGTAGAACGAATTGCCCATTGTAATTACACACAAATACTCAGTGATCCCTTTAAAGACTGCTCTTAAAACTCACCATTTTCGACTGTAAAAACAAACTTAAGAACCTAATTATGTTTCCTACCTTGAATATGTTAAGCATTTGTTACGTTTTCTAATTTCATGGTGTTTTCTTTTTTGCACTCATATCATTATATTTGTTCAAAAACGATTAGAGCTTCTAAAGATTAGGCGGAAAAAAACAAAGTCCTCATTGTAATTATTATTATGTTCATTTATGTTACTATTATTATTAGTATTAGTAGTATCACACAAAACCCAGATATATAACAACATTTGTACCTACTTATCTTAAGAGATAAACATACACATATATAATAATAATAATAATAATAATAATAATAATAATAATAATAATAATAATAATAATAAACAGTTGTTGATGTTTCTATCATTCGGTGTAAGGTCATTTTAACGCCATTTTTTCAGTACACGATTGGTTTTATATATCGGACAGTATTATTGGTGGAGGAAGAACCTGGGAAAATCCCCGGAAAGAACCACCCACTCACGAGAAGCTACTGGCAAGCTTTCGAACATAACTACATTAGCCGAATCTTAGACTCTAACCCACGCAGAGTGAGACGGCTGTGATACGTAACGGAAAGCGCTTTACACCACTCGGCCACTCGAGGTCCCTAAACATGGCGGAGATTACAGAACCCGGAAAAATCACGGGGACAACCAAAGACCCAGGGATGCTACTGGCAAGCTTTTTGACAAACCCACGCTTTTCGAGCCCAAAACACTAATCCACGGGGACAGAGATAAGATGTGTATGATTTGTAAAGCAGAGCGCCTTAGACAAATTGGCTACCCGTTGCCGACTCATAATTAGTACATACTTGTATCGGGATATATTACATAATAATTGCATAGACGTATCGAGCTATATACTACATAATTAATACATATTAAAACATATTTGTATCAAGATATAATTCACAATTACTTGAGATTTATTACATAACTAGTATATACTTGTATCGGCATATAACATAACTAGCACTTAATTGTATCGAGATATATTACATAGTTAGGACATGCTTATAGCGAGAAATATTACATAATTGTTACATGGCTGTATCGAGATATATTACATAATTAGTACATGGCTGTATCGAGATATATTACATAATTAGTACATGGCTGTATCGATATATATATTACATAAGTAGTACATGCTTGATCGAGATATATTACATTATTACATAATTGTATCGATATATTACATAAACAGTTTATACTTGTATCTATATATGTTACATAATCATTACAAAATTGTATCTAGATTTATTAAATAATTATCACATGCTTTTATCGATATATATAGAATAATTAACACATGCTTGTATGGAAATATATTACATAATGCATGCTTATCACACAAGACTCGTACATGTAACTAGAAAAGAGTTCAAGGAACATGCGTTTCTTCCCTATCCACAACTTCTTTGCCTAGAAACCTAAGCACAATGCGTTACAGACTGACGGACGGACGGACACGCTGGAAATGAATGGGTGCACTGACTATGATACATCACATGGTAGAACGTCAGCTATATTCAAGGATGTGCAGCGTTCGAGCCCGGATCTAGCATCGATTTTTCAAGATAATAGTCGAAACATGCTAGGAATGATAGGTAATTGCCTTTCACAAGAACGCACTAAGGGAACCGATCAGGCTTATGTTGGAATCGAACCTCTAATTCAAAGATTATGAACCTTAAGACATACCAACTGAACCACCGTTGATCTCCATTACTTTAAGGTTAGAAGAATTTCGTATTGTCCGAGTTTCTAATTGTTCTTTAACAATATGAAATCATACCTATTTATGTGAAATTTCGTATTGCTTGTATTTCTAATTGTGATTTAATAATATGAAAGTATACACATTTCTGAAGAATTTCTTATTGTCTGTATTTCTAATTATTCTTTGACAGCATGAAAGTAAACTTATTTATAAAGAAATGCCTATTGTCTGTAATTTCTAATCGTTATCTAACAATATGAAAGCACACCTATTTATGTAGAACGTGAAACAATTAATACCCAGGTATCAGGCAAAAATTACATAGATTTCGTGACTTAAACCTTTATTAATGACGTCGTCAATGTGTGTATGAATGGACAAAGACCAAAGCCAAACAAAAAAACAACTCAGTATCAAAACCTGATAGCGTAAAGGTATTTCAAACTGATTAAATGTTCACGTCAGTTACCTTTGAATGGGATCATTTTGTATAAAATGTCAAAGTATTTCATTATCTATATCCAAACTGTTTATGACATTTTAAACAATTTTAAACAACGTTTGATACTGGAGTTATTACCTGCAGATAATGTTTCTTTCTTTGGCTTAAATGATAATGTGTCAGTGTCAACACATGTCTGTCTGTCTGTATGTCGCTCTCTCTCTCTCACTCTCTCTCTCTGTCTCTCTCTCTCTCTCTCTCTCTCTGTACAGTCTCACTGTCTACAGATAAACAAACAAAGGTGAGTATACAAAATTGCAGAATGTGTGGCATAGTGACATCGGTGTTTCCAATTGCAGATTCAGATGGCGTGACATCGTGCATAGTGATACAAAATGGCTTGTTCACTATCAGACTGTGTGTACAGTGATACCAGACTTTTAATAACGATCTCAGCTTTTACCGGTTCTTTCAGCGGTTTGTTCATTTATTTTATATTAACTTATCTTCTACGCTTCTAAGACAAGTAACATGCAGATCAATGCAAACGTTTTGTGGAAAACAAGATAGTCTCTAAATAAATTTTGTACCTTGAACGGTAGACCACAAATATATAAGATGGTTGATTCTGTTTGGATTTTAAAAAGACGCTCACAAACTTTATCTCTGCATACTTTAGTAAGGTATTAAATTGAGAATTTTCTCAATGGACGTACTTTAGTAAGGTATTAAATTGAGAGTTTTCTCAATGGGCGCTAAGTAAATACTAATTTCCACTACATAACACTCTCTAGAATTTCAAGTTTAAGACAATCAAGAGAAGGGGGTGGGGAACAGTTTTAGTTTGGGTAGGAAGGGAACGTTGGTTTTCGGATTAAGCTGGGAACTGTACTTGTGTTGGTTCATTCAAACTAAATGTTAAATTGGTCTGTAATTCTTCTTGCAATTCAAAAGGCACGTCAGATATCGATGGATCAAAATTTTCAATATCATCATGCGTGAAATCTATTTGATAAGGCAAAGTTAACGAAAAATCTCCAAATTCTGAAATTTTAGTTTCAACGTTGGATAGCCACAGTACCGGCGACCTTGACCTAGCGCACTTTAAACATTTTTTATCCATACTTTTCACAAATTTCATCAAAGAAAGAATGGTTTTATGCAAAAAATGAGAAATATCTTTTGCTTTACCCTTTCAAACTGAATTTATTTAATTATTGTTAAAAAAAAAATGTAAAAATGGTTCTTTTCCTTTATGTTTTCTTCGTGTCTCCTTCACTAGCAGTGTTTATCTTCTGCTGTACACGTGACTCTATTTATAGACGTGGGTATTTTTAGAAAAGTAGTTCTCCTTACAGTGCATACTGAAATGAACGCAAGTCATTTTGATCATCTGGTAACATTGTGACCAATGAAGATATTACTTTCCTCTACCAGCTACTTGGATTGTAATTATTACATCTACAACACATATCACAGCTTGTTTTCGATAATTTCGTCAGCAACGCTGTGATCGTCTGATTAACATTTAAGTAACATAACCAAAACATATTGTATCCGATTGATCACGCTGAGAGGTTTCAATATGGCTCGTTTCACTCTGGCGTGATTATGGTCAAATAAATCATCGAGAAAGAAAAGAAACATAATAATTATCTAACTGTACACTAATTAACCTGATACGTCACAACGTTTCGCATATCATAATGGTATCTTAAATAAAATATTTCCAATATCTGTTAATGACTTTTTGTAGTGAAAGCATGATGTTGTTGTATGCGAGTTTTTTCAACGACAAGTATAAATCGTCGACGCCTGTTGCGTCATCGATGTCCGTGATATATCTACTCGTTCATAATTCGCTTGATTTGCTGGAAAATTTGAATCATTCTTTTCTGTTAAAGAGCTAACACCGTCGTTAAAAATGCGACGTACGTTGAAACGCAATGGCCTGTCTGCAGATTGCGCGACCAAATATTTTTTAAACAAATCCAAAAGATTCAACAACAATGAAGTCTGCCTGACCTGAATGGACACGTAGTAGTAATTAAGGTTTTAAGTGAAACCGGCCACGAAGGGTCATATGTTCACTATTTTACTCTACCAATTAGTTTGGTAGTGATTCAGATTTCCCCGAGGGGAAGGAATGGTGCCACATCCCCACAGGCATTTATGCATACAAAGTATGCTATTTAATTTGGTCGTCATGTCGCGCCCCAAGAAGGGGCTATCGACATGAATGAGAGACCTAGGGGAGTGGGAATAGAACAGCCACGCACTCAACCCTATCAACCTATCGAAAGCTGCAGTGCTAGAGGTGTAATGGCACCAAATGATGACTAGTGAAAAATGGTTTTCACGTCTAGTCTTTTGCTGGTGTTGATGTCTGGCCGAGGAAAAGGATCTGTGAACTGGCACGCCCTAGCTTTATCAAATCGAGTCCAGTTGTTGCTAGTGAACACCCTATACCGATGTTGTGTAAGCCACCTGTGCAATTGAGTCAATCTTTCAAGTTATATTTTTTCCTAATCATCCTAACATTCTAATTTTTGTTTAGTACAGAGTGTACATTTGGTGTGTTCCCTATAAATTTTGTAAACTAGGTATGTCAAGTGACATGGGTAGGTTGGTCAATGTCAGGTTAAATGGGTTGTTAATTTTGATGGTGGAGAGCCAAAAATGATCAAGTTTGATTTTGAAGAACGAGATTGTCGAATAGAGTTTCTGAGCCAAAAGGAAACTCTGTAAGTATAAATAGCCCTAAAAAGGGCTTTTTGA
The DNA here is from genome assembly GCA_030141615.1 of Unio pictorum. Classification (NCBI taxonomy): domain Eukaryota; kingdom Metazoa; phylum Mollusca; class Bivalvia; order Unionida; family Unionidae; genus Unio; species Unio pictorum. The sequence goes on from JARLTB010000377.1 coordinate 1,649,694, forward strand.
TGGAGTGTTACAGGGTGTAACCGTAGTTCCCTCTTTCTTCTGGTCCCTGTGTCCTTCTTGGGTGTCTTGCTTTTGTTGTTGTTCCTCCATCTTGATGTTGCCTCCTCCCGTTGTGTCCATTCCGTTTTCTTCCTTAACAACTTGGAATACTTTGTGCTGTTATTAAAGTAGAGTATACAACCTCATATGACAGCCTATTCTCGCGTTGGTAGTTATTCAACGTAAAAAATTAGTTTTTAGAGTAATTAAGGTAATTGTGTGAATTTTTATTGCAGCGTGAGCTGTCTTGCTAGCTGGTCGGGTTTGACCATCTAAATCATGTTATAGGCCTTAGTTATTATGGCTTAGTTTATGATGCAGCCTTGTGCTGCGGGGCCTGATAGTCTGGGTATTGACTATTTTCTAATGTTATTAAGGATCTGACTTAGAGTAAATAATTTTATTTGCAACATTGTGTCGCCGGGCCTGATAGTCTTTGGATATTGAGACTACCTCATAATATCTATTTGAGGCCATAAAGCGGGAGACTCTTTTAAATAGTCACGTTTAGACCATAAGGATATCCCGAATTTTTGGGGCTCTAATCTGAATTGTAATCATAGTTTAGTTGTATAAATGCTGTCAAAAGTTGTAAGAGCAAACAAAAGAGAGGTGGTTTCCTAGACACTTGTTTGTTAATTTTATATTGTTCTATACGTTGTTATTTTGGATATTTCAATGTTTATCTTTTTGCCTGGTAATTTCATTAACGTTACAGCATCCTGTTAGGTTTGGCTAGCACAGGTATCATCCATGGTACGTTTTACCCATCGTAGCGTAGGTGGGCTCCCCTTACGGAGTAACGGAGTCCCTTCTGATCCTTTACATTCCCATTCCGTGTGGATGTGATTATTTGAAAATATAAGGTTAAGAACCAGGATTATTGTGTTATTTGGTCCTGGTGTGATTTAATTTTTTAATCTTATATTTTATCGATAAGCCCTGATGTTCTGTGTAATTCTATTATATTTTGAATTGTTTTTTGAGGGTTAGTGTTATTTAATTGAATTACTTCTGGGTATGTACTTGGTGCAGAGATATTTAGCTGTTTAGATCTAAATATTTTCCTTTCCTTTTGGTTCTTTTTACAGTTATCAAATTTGTGGTGTAAGTCTTCAAGTAGTTTACAGCTGAAGCAATTGATGCTGTGTGAGAAAGGTCCTATATATTTACCAAAGCTGTTCGACAGTTTTGATTTTCCTAGAATTATTCTGTTTATTTTAGTTTGTTCAAAACTGCTGCACCTAGGCGTTAAGATGTTTCTATCAACTTCCTTAATGATGTTATGTAAACTCGCTCGTATGGAAGTTGAAAACGCGACGTGATGTATATTTGGCGGTATAATTTTTTTGTGTGTGTTTAGGGTTTAACGGCATTTTTCAGCACACGATAATCTATACATGGCGGCCAGTATTAATGGTATATGAAGAACCCGGGAAAAGTCTCGGAAAGAGCCAACGACCCACGAGAAGGTACTGGCAAACTTTCTCACATATCCACATTAGCCGAACTGAGACTCGAACCCACGCAGACAGAGGTAAGATGGTATTGCTACGTAAAGTACAGCACTTTAGACGACTCGTTCCCTCGGTCACTCGGGGCCCCTGGGCGATATAATTATTTGAGTCGAGTAATCGTTCACTTTGCGATTGGGGTCATTTCTTTGTTTCATTTAGCTAACAATGCGCTATAATCACGACGGACGTCATAAATTTAAAACAATTGATCATCTGGGGATTGCGTGATCAAATAGTATGTATCCCAAGTAAATCAACCCATGATAATGTTCATTAACAATGAAATTTTTCCTGACATACAATGACCAATAACAATCGCGAGCACGGTATTTGGTAACTCAGAGTGATGGCTCTTCGGCGATGACGTTATTTGTGTTCAGCCATCGTTTATGGTGAGCGCATTATGTTGTTTAATTGGTTTTATATGATTCGTAGGACTAATTGTCTGGCAGACAGGGGAATGGCCAACACCAAGGACTCAGTCACTCATAGTAACTCTCCCGAAAAAAGGCAATTTGCAGCAATGTCAGAACTATCGTACGATCATTCTTATATGCCAAGCAAGCAAAGTCATGCTAAAAATAATATTAAACAGACTGAAGCCGCGGACAGAGGAAATCAAAGTTGAAGAACAGGCAGGCTTAAGACCAGGGCGAAGCACAACTGAACAGATTTTCAACCTGATAATACTATGTGAGAAATACCTCCAGCACCAACAAGACCTTTATCATGTCTTTATAGACTTTAAGAAGGCGTTTGACAGGGTATGGCATGCAGCCCTTTGGTCCACCATGAAGCTGTACAACATCAACGCTAACCTGATCAAGTCATAGAAAGCCTTTACAGCAAGGCCACCAGTGCAGTATGCTTCAACGGTCAAATAGGAGATTGGTTTAGGACAACTGTGAGAGTCAGACAGGGCTGCTTGCTTTCACCTATTCTCTTCAACATCTTCCTTGAAGGAATCATGATAGATGCTCTGGAAGACCATGAAGGACCTGTCAGTATTGGAGGCAGAATAATAACGAATCTGCGCTTTGCTGATGACATCGTTGGCCTTGCAGGAACTGAGGAGGAGCTAGCTCAGTTGGTGGAAAAAACTGGACAGGACAGCTACTGCTTTTGGTATGGAAATCAGTGCAGAGAAGACCAAATTGACGACCAACAACACCAGTGGCATCAGCACTGATATCATGATTAGAGACCAAAAACTGGAAACAGTTAATAGATTCAAGTACCTAGGTGCCATCGTGACAGACGAGGGATCGAAACCAGAAATATTATCCAGGGTTGCGCTGACAATAACAGCAATGTCAAGGCTGAAGACAGTTTGGAAAGACAGAAACACCTCAGTCAGCTCAAAAATCAGACTGATGCGCTCCTTGGTTGCATATGTATTCCTATATGCCTGTGAGTCATGGACCCTTGCAGCGGATATCGAAAGGAGGATACAAGCTGTTGCAATGAGATGCTTTCAAAGGTTGATTGGCATTACATACAGAGATCATGTCACAAATGAGGAAGTGGGAAACAGAATTAAGCAAGCCATTGGGCCCTATGAAGAGCTATTGACAAATGTGAAAAATCACAAAATGAAATGGTATGGACATGTCATACGATGAACAGGGCTTGCTAAGACAATCATGCAAGTTACTGTGCAGGGAGGGCGAAGGAGAGGAAGACAGAGGAAAAGATGGGAGGATAACATCTCAGAGTGGACAGGACTGAAGCTGAGTGACACAGTCAGAGTGTCAGAGAACAGATTGGAATGCAGGAAGCTGGTTGTCAGGTCATCAGTGGTGCCCGAACGGTCGGCAAGACTATGGGATAGATAGATAGATAGATAGATAGATAGATAGATAGATAGATAGATAGATAGATAGATAGATAGATAGATAGATAGATAGATAGATAGATAGAGAGAGAGAGAGAGAGAGAGAGAGAGAGAGAGAGAGAGAGAGAGAGAGAGAGAGAGAGAGATAGATAGGACTAATTGATTATGTCATGAAATATAATGCACGAGCATGAACCACACATGCAAATTTGCCCTCCATGTTTCATGTGCACTGTGCTGAATATTCTGTGGATCGTCCGTGTACTGAATCCAAAGACATACGAGAAAGGCACATCGCTGGCGTAAATTATATTCATGATTGCACTAGCTGCACAATTCGTTAACGCGTATTTATAACGCATTATGAGTATCTTTTTTAACGAGTATTTATAACGCATTATGAGTATCTTTTTTAACGAGTATTTATAACGCATTATGAGTATCTTTTTTAACGAGTATTTATAACGCATTATGAATATCTTTTTAACGAGTATTTATAACGCATTATGAATATCTTTTTTAACGAGTATTTATAACGCATTATGAGTATCTTTTTAACAAGTATTTATAACGCATTATGAATATATTTTTAACGAGTATTTATAACGCATTATGAATATCTTTTTTGACGACTACGCGAGATACTTTGGTATTTAAATGCTAGCACGCTATAAAATAATTTCTCATTTAATACACTAGCATCTCATATGTACAACACGTCACTTTCAAAACATATGTGATAACTGAAATTCATTGCAATCCATGTGATCATTGACATGGGTATAGATACCATTAGCACACATATAAGGTATATATTCTAGCTTCCATTGGCATATAGTATTTACCGTATTTGACCATGCACACACACACACATACACACATTGTTAAATGAAACATAATTTTTCATACCTCTAGAATGTCTAATTTGGCAGTGGTGGTGGCAATTGGTAATGTAACATCAAACTGTTAACATGAATACTTACTTATTAAATGCTCTCCTGAAAGAAGTCAGCTATATTTGTTGGTAAACAATAGACAAAACATTTTGTACTAACACATATTACATCGACCTTACTCTGAAACTTAAGAATAAACACTAACAACTTTGGAAAATACGATCACACGTTCTGCCTGAAGTGTTCAAACTTTTTTTAAAGTCTGTTTGAAGCCATACCCTCTGGAAAAAAGTATAATTGTACAGTGAAGTACTTATGTTGGCTCAAAACACTGACACACTCCAAAATTAAAAAATATATCAATGATTTATGTTTGTTCTCTAAGGTATTGAACGATATTTATATATTTATATTATCGCTTGGATAAGTAATATTTGACGGCTGAGTGCATTTATAGATACGAACAAAATTTAAACATCAATGTTGTTTTATACTGTTCTGGTCCACAGTAAGATGTCATAACCGTTAGTAATCGCTCAACTAAATTTCATGCAAGTCGTGAAAACGCGCGTTACATTGTTTTGATGCAGTTTGTCTGTTCTGACATGTTATGAATTCTTTGAAACGCGACAAAACAATACAAAGAAAGTTAAAAGGCTGGCAAAAATTAGCCATATTTTTCCAGTGACCCCTATGTTAAAGGTTATACATGGGGAGTAATTGTATTTAACAATAATTACCTCTATTTAGATATTCGTTTCCAAATTATACCAATACACTATCTTTCATTGTATTTAGATATTCGTTTTCAAATTATACCAATATACTGTTATCTTTCATTGTATTTAGATATTCGTTTTCAAATTATACCAATATACTGTTATCTTTCATTGTATTTAGATATTCGTTTTCAAATTATACCAATATACTGTTATCTTTCATTGTATTTAGATATTCGTTTTCAAATTATAACAATATAATGTTATCTTTCATTGTATTTAGATATTCGTTTTCAAATTATAACAATATAATGTTATCTTTTATTGTATTTAGATATTCGTTTTCAATTATAACAATATACTGTTATCTTTCATTGTATTTAGATATTCGTTTTCAAATTATACCAATATACTGTTATCTTTCATTGTATTTAGATATTCGTTTTCAAATTATAACAATATAATGTTATCTTTCATTGTATTTAGATATTCGTTTTCAAATTATAACAATATAATGTTATCTTTCATTGTATTTAGATATTCGTTTTCAAATTATACCAATATACTGTTATCTTTCATTGTATTTAGATATTCGTTTTCAAATTATAACAATATAATGTTATCTTTCATTGTATTTAGATATTCGTTTTCAAATTATAACAATATAATGTTATCTTTCATTGTATTTAGATATTCGTTTTCAAATTATACCAATATACTGTTATCTTTCATTGTATTTAGATATTCGTTTTCAAATTATAACAATATAATGTTATCTTTCATTGTATTTAGATATTCGTTTTCAAATTATAACAATATAATGTTATCTTTTATTGTATTTAGATATTCGTTTTCAATTATAACAATATACTGTTATCTTTCATTGTATTTAGATATTCGTTTTCAAATTATAACAATATACTGTTATCTTTCATTGTATATAGATATTCGTTTTCAAATTATAACAATATACTGTTATCTTTCATTGTATTTAGATATTCGTTTTCAAATTATAATAATATACTGTTATCTTTTATTGTATTTAGATATTCGTTTTCAATTATAACAATATACTGTTATCTTTTATTGTATTTAGATATTCGTTTTCAATTATAACAATATACTGTTATCTTTCATTGTATTTAGATATTCGTTTTCAAAGTATACCACCATACTGTTATCTTTCATTGTATATAGATATTCGTTTTCAAATGATAACAATATAATGTTATCTTTCATTGTATTTAGATATTCGTTTTCAATTATAACAATATACTGTTATCTTTCATTGTATTTAGATATTCGTTTTCAAAGTATACCACCATACTGTTATCTTTCATTGTATATAGATATTCGTTTTCAAATGATAACAATATACTGTTATCTTTCATTGTATTTAGATATTCGTTTTCAAATTATAATAATATACTGTTATCTTTTATTGTATTTAGATATTCGTTTTCAATTATAACAATATACTGTTATCTTTTATTGTATTTAGATATTCGTTTTCAATTATAACAATATACTGTTATCTTTCATTGTATTTAGATATTCGTTTTCAAAGTATACCACCATACTGTTATCTTTCATTGTATATAGATATTCGTTTTCAAATGATAACAATATAATGTTATCTTTCATTGTATTTAGATATTCGTTTTCAATTATAACAATATACTGTTATCTTTCATTGTATTTAGATATTCGTTTTCAAAGTATACCACCATACTGTTATCTTTCATTGTATATAGATATTCGTTTTCAAATGATAACAATATAATGTTATCTTTTATTGTATTTAGATATTCGTTTCCAAATTATACCAATATACTGTTATCTTGCATTTTATTGTCTTTGTAATGACGTCCATTGTTCTCGTATAACTTAACATAATTTTAGACAAACATCAACATGGTAAACATGACACGCTTATATAGCTAAATGTCAGCGGCAAAACCTGGACTTCATTCTTTTTGATTGAACTAAAGAAATGCACAGCTTTAGGCGTGATTTATAATTGAACAGACCATATGAATAAGGACTCAGGTAGAACAGGCCCTATCAATATGGATTCAGGTAGAACAGGCCTTATCAATAAGGACTCCGGTAGAACAGGTCTGTCAATAAGGACTCCGGTAGAACAGGCTTTATCTTTAAGGTCTCTGATAGAACATCAATAAAGACTCAGGTTGAACAGTCCCTATCAATAAGAATTCAGGTAGAACAGGTCCTATCAATAAGGACTCTGGTAGAACAGTCCTCAGTAAAAATGACAGGTAGACCGAGCGCTAATTGTAATGACACAGGTATACATTACCCTAACAATAAGGACAATAATGCCATGATATACGTGTGCAGCAGAGAGGGCGCCTCGGACAACTTTATAGAAGCGTCTATTTGGCAAACCAAGGCTTCCTCCAAAATCGAAAAAAGATTTTTACACCATAGCAGAGAGGGCGAATCGGACAACTTTATAGAAACGTCTATTTGTCAAACCAAGGCTTCCTCCAAAATCGAAGAAAGATTTTTTACTCCATAGCAGAGAGGGCGAATCGGACAACTTTATAGAAGCGTCTATTTGGCAAACCAAGGCTTCCCCCAAAATCGAAAAAAGAAAGTTTCCTTTGGAGACACAAAGTCGTTGTCGCGCCCTCTCTGCTGCTATGGGGGTAAACCTCTTTTTACGATGAAAGTCTTAAGACGAAAACCCTTTAGGATTTCACAAACAGACTAATTTGTAAAACCTCGCCTCGTAAATCATTCAGATTATTGGACTGGTCAGTGAGTTTGAAATTAATTCTCGTTAACGAATCGTTATGACATCGCATATAGACTGGATTATTTGGATCTTCAAAAATTAGAAACCCTTGAGGAGCTGTTGGTGCAAATGAGTATAAAATATATCCTTGTTGAGCTTGATTTGATCTTTCGAGATTTATTTGGTAACTTCCTTCGATAATATCACATACTCAATTCACTACAATCACCGAGGACATATTGACGTTTTGAGAAGGGATATGTCGTTTGGAGGAAGCCTTGGTTTGCCAAATAGACGCTTCTATAAAGTTGTCCTATTCGCCCTCTCTGCTATGGAGTAAAAATCTTTATTCGATTTTGGAGGAAGCCTTGGTTTGCCAAATAGACGCTTCTATAAAGTTGTCCGATTCGTCCTTTCTACTGCTACGTGTCTAGTAGGCCAGGCCCTAAAAATAAAAACTCAGGCAGACTTGTCTATAGTAATTAGGACCCAGTAATACATGACCCCATTAGCAAGGACTCAACGAGATCATGCGCTAGTAATAAGGACAATACATACACATCATATATATGTCTCTAGCAGAATTGGTCTAAAAACGATAATGTTTAGGGATCAAGCTGACAAGTCATTCTTGCTAACCTGTAACAGACAGATAGATAACAGAAACTTTATTGGGTGGGGGAGATGAAATATGTTGCTTGGTGGTTTTCCGTTGGCCAAGATACTTCATAGCTTTACTTGTAAGCATTATCAGTTAATTAAAATTATAAGACTAATCAGAGATTACAAAGCTTGTCTAATGCCCTGTTGGTTAATTGTTTACGTTACGTGTTGGTTAATTCGTTACATTACCGTGTTGCATAATTCCTATACGTTACAGAACTGGTTAATTCTTTATGTTACATTGCTGTTTAATTATTTACACTACCGTGTTAGTTAATTAATTACGTTACCGTCTTGATTATTTATGTACGTGAACGTGCTGGTTAATTATTTACGTAAACGTATTGTTTAATTCCGTATCTTACCATACTCTGTATTTCCTTGTTGATTCCTTACGTTACCATGTTGCTTAATTCATTATGTTACAATTGTGTGTATGTGTGTCTGTGACTTTGATTTTAAACATAGTTTTAACAAATTTTCAGTCATATCGCTACGATGTCTGTAGTGTGATGTCCAGCAACCTAGGCATCATGCCACATGCATGTAACATGATGTCCCGCCCAGTTACATTATCCTGACAGCAGACCGACGAGCACAAACACTAACATCTTAATGCTGAGCGTCTTGCGAGGCAGCGCTACCATTCTGGGTGACCCGATTACAAAAAGAGCACACGACAAAAGCGCGCCGACAAAAGAGCTCAAGACCAAGGAACTCAATACCAAAAGAGCGCCGACAAAAGTGCGCCGATTAAATTATACTAAAAAAGGTAGGGTAGAGATCAAGTACAGAAGTGTTCAAACATTATTGAGCAAAAGAAATATGTTTGCAACTATACGGTCGAGTATAGGAGATAAAATAGTTATATAGAGAAGTTTTCAAACGATAGAAGCTTTGATCCACATACGTTGGTACAAACAGATTAGCGATCAAAGAATATGTTGGACGTGTATAAATAGTTGCGAATTCCAATTTAAGTTCACCATGTTCTGCAGTTGTACAACATTTACAAAATTACAGTATAATAGTTGCACAAAATATTACATGGAAACAATGGAGTCCCAGAAAGGAAAGATAGTGCTATTAATTCATTTTAAGTCATTTTAAGTAATGATTATAATTTAGTTAAAGATTTGCCTAATTTATGCAGAAGTGATTTCTAATTTAAATTTGAATACACTTCATTTTTTTTTTGGGGGGGGGCACCAGACAGATGCCCCCCCCCCCATCAAAAAAATGAAAAAAGTTTTATTTGTAAGTGTGTTCCCCCCAAAGTATTATTATGTTGTTCTTTTTATTATTCCTTTATTAGAGTCTAAATTTATTTTCCCCCTAAGGGGTTATAATTGAAAAGGGGTATTTTTTCCTTAGTGTTATTATATATGTCCCCTAGTTGGGATTGGATCTACCCATTCTGTAGGGACACTTCGTTTTGTTGACCTTAGCTAGAGGTCCTTTAGATCCTGATGTGTGCTATATGTGTAATGCTATATGTTTGTAAAGTAGTACATTTATTATGTACTTATTTTTGTGTACAGGATAGCCTTATAAAGTTCAAATCATTCCCAGTTGTCTACTATTCATAGAAATTCAGATATTAAAATAATTTAAATTTTTAAAATTTGTTAAAAATTTTTGAATTTAGTATAAATTGAGGTGTGTGATTTATAGATTTTTATGAGTCTCAATTTATATAGTAATAATAAATTTAATTTGTTAAAATTGGTCCGTCTTCCTTGAGACAGAAAATCGCACAATTTTATTTGTCTGTGCTATTCCTGTCTCAATTTGTTCGGCCATTATATTTATTTATTGAATTAATTCATTAAAAAAAACTTTCCAAAATTGTTTAGGTCCCCTTAAACGGGGGTCAGGGCTACTACGGGATGTAGCCCTGACAGAAAAAGTATGGAAAGATTTCCAGAGAGCTAGTAGTCTTCAGATCTAAAGATTTAAGAAATAAATATAAAATATTATCATTAAATGTTTTTATGATAAAATGATAAAGTTATTATTATGAAAAATCTAAATATATAGATTTATTTTTACTTTTGTTGGGGTTTCCTTTTCCACACTCATCTGCAGGCCTTCCCACTTCGCGTGGCGCCATGTGGTTTAGCCCTGCAGCGTCCTCATATGTACTTTTATTTCCCCCCTTTTTTTTTTATATAAAAAATAATTCATAATGGATTATTATTATAAGGTTTTTGAAACATTTCTATTGCATAAAATTTTTTGAATTCCCCTAACCTTCATCAGGGGACCACATTTTATTAACGTCGCCGTAATAAAGTCCGTGATTTGTCTAACCAATAGTTTGTTGAAGTTGCCGTCCAGGAAGAGTAGTTGCCGTTTGTCATATATGTCGATCTTAGTAATTTCATTTATTAGTTTTGTTCTCTCTTCCTTTGTCTTATCACATTGAGTTATTACGTGGTCCTTTGTATATGTTGCTTTATTGCATAGTGGGCAATTTATTTGTTTTTTAATTATCCGTCTTTTGTAAGCCACTTCACCCGTTAGCCAGGTGTCGTGGATATAAGTAAACATTAGACTCTGTATTTTTGGAGAGTTAATACCTGTCCAGTTTCCCCAAACCCTATTCCAATTTATATAAGGCCTATCAATTTCTAATTTTGACTTATTCTTAATAGTATATTCTTCTAAAATCAGTCCATACGTGTCGTCCTTGCTTAGTTCCCAGAGTTTTTTATTACCACTATATCTAACTAAAAGCCCCTTTATTTCTCTATATATAGTAGGTATTTCTATAGTCCTAACTAGTTGATTATTCCTACATATGTCTTGTCTATGTTTCATAGTAATTCCTAACCAAAAGATGTATATGGCTTCCCAAGGTGTTTGGGGGGTACTGTTAATTCTTTTAAACCTATTTAGGATACTTTTGTGTTTTATTAAAAGAGGGTTTGGCAAGGCTAAACCCCCTTTATTTTTTGCCCTATATAAAAATGACTTTTGTATATAGTGTAGTTTTTGATCCCATATGTAATCTATTATATCATTGTCTATTGTTGCTAGTGTTTTGTTTTTTATGTCCACAGTGTTTACTAAATATGCCAGAATTGAGTACATATATGTTTTTGCAACCTGTGAACGTTCGATTAGACTAAGTGGCACTGGGGCCCAGATTTCAATTATTTCCTTTATTTTTGTTTTAATTTTATCTAGATTCTCTTTTTCCTCATTTTCCCCAAAGTAAATCCCTAGGGCTTTGACCTTTCTCTTTATAAGATCGGTGGGCAAGCCGCAGAGGCTCCCCTTCCAGTTTCCTATCAATAATATCTCTGTTTTATCATGATTTATTTTTGATCCTGATGCTTTGCCAAAATCTTCATATTCCTTTACTAGGTATTGAAAGGAATTAGGATCGATTATAAAGTTTGTACAATCATCTGCATGTTGGAGCATTTTAAATTCCTGTTTCAGGTTTGGAATTTTTATGCCCTTTATGTTAGTATTATTGCGAATCTTAATACTTAGAATTTCAATTGCTATTACGTATAATAGCATGGACAGTGGGCATCCTTGCCTCACTGACCTGTTTATTCCAAATTGTTTCGTAACAGTTCCATTTATTTGTACTTTTGAAGATATATCATTGTACATTATTTTGGTCCAATTTAGGAAGTTTTTCCCAAAACCAAATTTCTCCAGTACTTTTTGTGTATAATTCAATTCAAGTCTATCGAAAGCTTTCTCCTGGTCGAAAAGTACCATAGCACATTTCTTATTAGACGTTTTTACATAGTCTATTATTGTCCTAATGTTTAATATATTGTTTTGTATGCTCCTATCTTTACCTCCGCATGTCTGGTTAGTGTTTACTATGGTGTTTATCCCTTCTTTTATCCTCCTAGCTAAAATTCTACTTAAAATCTTATAGTCAGTGTTTAGGAGAGAGATGGGTCTCCAATTTTTTAAGTCCATCCTGTCCCCTTTACCCTTATATATAATTGTAATCACCCCTTCCCTCATAGTTTTCGTCATTTTGTCATTTTTGAGAAGTATATTATTGTAAAGATCTGCTAAAATTGGTGCCAACTCAAGGCTTTATTTTTTGCTAGTTCTTTTATTGTGGTAAGCACTTCCTCCACAGAGATGAAAGCATCACACCGTTTCTTGTGTTCAGATGTAATCGTCTCACATTGTATAGAATTTAGATATTCTGTGATTGTGTTATTGTCTATGCATTGAGAAGTGTAAAGTGTGGCGTAGTATTTGTGTACTTCATCTAGGATTTCTGCTTTAGTAGTTATTTCAACCCCATTAACTGATAAAGTGTCGAGTGTTTTATTTTCCCCTTTTTTCTTTTCCTCCCTTTGATACATTTCCCTAGCCTATGTGTATATGTGTTGAAATTTACCCGCCCTTTGTTCATTCCCTTTGTTTGCTACATTTTCTAACTGTTCCAGATATTTGGAACAGTTTTCTTTATCCCTGATAGATGTGTGTGTAGAATTTAGCACATATTTACATTGAGTTATTGCTATGTTTTGAATTTTCTTTCGTTTATTTGAGTGATATATGGCTATACTTTTAATTTTTTTTCTTTAATTTATCCCAATCATTTGCTATATCAGCTATTTTTGATTCCATTATGTTCTGCATAATTTTTGGAATTTCATTTTTTATTTCTTGAATTAGTGCTTCATCTTCAAGAATTAAGTTGTTGAGTTTCCATAGTCCTTTCCCCCATCTATTGTTTTTTATCACTGTTTTTAAAGTTATTAATTTATGGTCCGAAAGTTTGAAGTTTAAAATTTCCGCTTTTTTATACTTTTTATGGTCAAAATTTGAAACATAGAATTTATCTATTCTACTAGCCTTTTTTTCTCCATATTTATCTTTTCCTATATATTCGTGTGTATATTCAGTTCTCAAGAGATTGAGTCTCCTATACACATCTGTTAGTTTATGAGTGTTTAGAAATTTTTCCATAGACGCCATGGCATGTAAATCATGAGTTGTGAATGAACCAGTTCTGTCTACTATCTCTCCAACCCAGTTAAAATCTCCCCCCATAATCAGTTGTTGTGCTGTAAATGAGTTTAGATAGTTATTTAGACTGTTTATAAAGTCTAGGTGACGTTCACGTTCCGCAGGAGCGTATACATTTAAAATATCTATTTTTGGAGTTCTAATATGAATCACCCTCCCTTCTAAGGAGCTATCAACTTTCACAATTTCCCAATTTTGCCTAGTTTTATTCCTAATAATTACCATTACACCCGCCTTTGTGTCTGTGTTTTTTGCTACACTATTAACTACTATAGCATCCATCTTTGATTCAATTATGCCAATCATGTCGTTTGTAAGTTTGTTGTGTGTCTCTTGTATAAGTATTATGTCCTGTGTTAATTTTAGTGTCTTTGCAATTTTGTCCCTATTTAAACCATTAGCGTTTATTGATGCAAGATGAAGGTTTAATTCCTCCATGATAGGTCCAGGTGGCTGTTATTAAATTAGTTATAAGTATAGTAAAAATTATTAAAATTGATATTTATTTATTAATTAATATGATACTAAGGGTTTGGCGGGCATTTGTCCCCCGTCTATATTTTCCCTACTGTCCGTGGTCTCCCTAAAGTTTGTCTCAGTTGTTGTATACAGTTCTGGGTCAATTTGTTCTGTTTCGTTTGTCATTTGTTCGTCTGTTGGTGGTTTTTCCTGTGTCATTTCCGTTTCCATTTCCAGTTCGGTTTTCCCTTCATTTTGTTCGTCCTTGTTTCCTTCATTTGAGGCCGATGTCTCTAGAGATAGATTTTGTTCTTTTAGTATTTCTCTCTTTTTTTGCTTTCTCATTTTCCGATTGGGTCTAGCTTCTCGTAATTTTTCCTCCTCTTTTTGGCTCATGGATGAGGATGCTGATAGTGTTTCCGTTGGTTTTCTCTTCACCCTTTTCCGTTTAGGTAGCGGTGTTGACGTTATCGGTGTATTATCAAGAGGTTGCAGGTCACTCATCCCCTCAATATCTACCTCTTCTTCCTCCTCCTCTACTCCCGATTCTTCTTCCTCAATTGTCAAACAACTAAATTTATTGCTTGTTTTAATTGGTGCGATTGGCGTTTTCCTCTTAGCTATCTTTTTAGGGGTCGTATACGGTTCTTCTAGAACTATCTCTTCTTGGACCCTGTCAGTTTGTACTTCGTTTTCAGGTTCTGTTGAATTTTGGCCTGGTTCTTGAGGTAAGTTTCCTCGTTCATTTTCTTGGTCCTTATTTTCTTCTTGTGTGCCAGATGCCTTGGCTGCATATGAGTTTGGGTTTCTCGTTGTTGCTGGCTGGGTGCAATTTTTTGCTGCATGCCCAATTTGCTTACATCTTGGGCATGGCCTATGAAGTTCACATCCTCGGTACCATGATTTGCATAAGAAACCGAGTATGTAAAAATAAGGTGGTATCTTTCCCAGTTGCTCTGGCGGTATCATTATTGAGCGTTCTCCTGTCGTTATCCCATAGTGTCCAAAGACTGGTCTGTACCTATCCTCCCCTGGGGTCACTTTATATTGGTACATTATTTTCTCGCGGAAAACTTCAGATTTCACTTCAAGTGGTATCCCCGAAATGACAACTTCAACCATCATACACTTCATTTTAGGCATTTACAACTTTCAATTACTAAGTTATTTACGCTATTTTGTCTTGCGCTCATTTGTCGGCTCTCATTTGTCGGCGCATCCTTTTGCGCTCTTTTGTCGGGTTGCCACTATTTTGTATTATTCTTTAGTATCATTCGCTGGGGTCTGCACCCGCGATGTCCCGTATCATTCGTGGAGAACAACCTACCATGAGTTGTAGAATCCTAGGAATTTAATTATAACAATATGACTCATTCTAAAATTTATATTTTCATTTCATGATTTGTCTGATTAAATCAAACATTATTTTAGTGTATTTAAATATTATTTTAATTTTAACATAAACCAATTTGAACCATCTTTTTCATTTTGGCCATTAATCCAGATGTTAGACCCTGAATAAAATATTCAGAAGTGAAAGGGACCATAATTAACGAATTAAATATTCTAAAGATAAATAGATCGACAATAATATGACTAAACACGTATTTGCAATTATAAACTTTAAAACTGCCTAATGTATTTGTTAAATGAGAAACATTAAAAAAATAACCCCTTAACCCTTTAATCAGTTAACTTATTACCTTCATTTGAAACTTCATCGAGGGAAAAGAATTGAATTTAGTAACAAATACAATTCAGTTTCAAACCTGAATGAGCAGAATGATTCAACTGTCATTAGATAATTCGGTCTGTTAGTTTTGAATAGGCCCTTAACAAATGATTCAACTGTCATTAGATAATTCGGTCTGTTAGTTTTAAATAGACCTTTAACAAATCGAAGCAACATATATTAGTATTCAATTGCATTTACTGACATTGCATATCACTTTTCTACGCAAGGTTTGACATGGCCACTTTTACCTGAATTAGAATTTCTTTTTTGTACATGTCGGCATTACCTATTTTATCTAAATTACAAATATGTGGTGTCGTCAGTGTTGTCAAGGAGAGAGAGAGAGAGAGAGAGAGAGAGAGAGAGAGAGAGAGAGCATATGCTCAAAATCAAGGTGGGCCAGTAAATATTATAAACAATTGCTAAAAAACTTGAAAATATTAAGAAGACATGAGAAAAATAGAAAAAGGCCATTCTCTTGAAAATCGTAAGATGATTCAAAGTCTTACAAAGAAATGAATGTTCTTAACAAATTAACATACATATTAAATAGCTAAAAAAAATATGACATTTGTTTGTCAAACTTAAAGTTGCCGGAATATCTAACAGATGACATATATAATTATATGTATGCAATATTCAAACCTAATTTGTGTAAGGTACGACTGTTTTATGGAATACGACACTAAATGTATGAACTACCATTTTGAATAAAACACGTTGATAATATTAACATCCCAACCCCCATTCCTTGTTATTCAACGCTGAGATCATATTAATCATACAGTTTGAACTTATGATACAAACTATGTATTTTCCTGTTGTATTTGACAATGACATATAGAGATAATTTATCTTTATTCACAACTAATTGATTTTTTGTCTTTGTATATTTACTAAAATATGTTTAATTTACATACTACACATTGACATGCTTCCATTTGGTTAATATTAAAAACATCATAATGATTCATTGGAAGGGAGAATGTTGTATAATGGACCCCCAAACAGTTACTATGTATATAGTTCCTTATAACAAATAATAAAACAATGTAATGGGCCAGACAATTAATATATATACGTATATAGTTCCTAATAGCAAATACTAGAACAATATAATGGGCCAAACAATTAATATGTACACAGTTCCTTATATGAAATACTAAAACAATGTAATGGGCCATACAGTGAATGTGTATATAGTTCCTTATAACAAATAATAAAATAATTTAATGGGCCATAGAGTTTATATATATATATATATATATATATATATATATATATATATATATATATATATATATATATATATATATATATATATATATATAGTTCCTTATAGAGAATACTAAAACAATGTAATCGGCCAAACAGTTAATATGTATATAGTTCCTTATAGCGAATACTAAAACAATGTAATGGGCCACTCAGTGCATAACATTGTATAATGGACTACCTTCAGCTTAAATTTGACCGGATTGAGCCATCCAGTTATTTCCAACCTTAATTGTCTTGACCGTGGTTGCTTGTGTAGTTTTAAATTTTTTAAAACAATTTATGTGGTGTACAAAAACGTTTTAAGTTGCTTGTACTCTTCAAATATAACTGTGTGAGTGCATTTCTAGTACAGTGTATTGCACATACATACCTGTAGTCACTTATTGATATAGCTCTCGATTGGTAGCACGATACTAATTCATTTTCTATATACAGTACGCCTATTCATATACCAGGATATTAAAATTCAATACCTCATGATCGTACCATTACCTATCAGTAGAGATTCACCCGGGATTACTGCTTCTATGTCGAAAAGGATCTAACATTGCATAATCTTTACATTATGAACCAATCTAGACCAATCAAACTCATATATACTCAATTTTATCTTCACCCACTTCCAGACTGGTCTCCAATTTTACATACATTAATATCGTGTGTCATTGAACCATCTCGGCAGTAGCCTCCATTATACGCCTCGTAAAAGGGCCTAGCGGGCCCATTCTACACGAGCATACTCTGCACGCGGCGTGAGACCACGTGGCCTATCAGTCTTAGTGTTCATGACTACCCCCATGACCCATTCTTACATAGGACCCTCTCTATCATACTATATAAAAAGAGAAGGTTTGTAACTTCCGAATACTTGGTTCCACCTATGTTCCTCGATTTCATTCAGATATTTCCGTATTTAAAAGCACAGGACCATTCCTTATGACACGTTATACTCCTCAGATATTTTTCTATTCATTAAGCCATCATTGGCTTTTCTGCGTTGTAGCTGAAGTTACGGCTTCCAAAACGTGCAATTTTCGCGAATTTTTTCTCTTGGGACAAGCGCGAGCTCATATGACAACCGGTGAAAACAGCTACATGTACTGTGTTTGCGGCTCTACGATAAATTAATTCTTTAATTACAGACAAGTGGTAAATGTAAAAGTAAGTTTTTGCTTAATATCAACTCGATTCAACTTTAGCGCACTCGTCAACGCCGAAATATCGGATGCGTGGATATTATTTAAGAATAACCTTATGAGTCAACCATATTTCGGAGCTGACGTGAGTGCCTATTAGTTGAACTGTTTTGAAAATAGAATCGATTGTTTACGATATGTGAAGCGAAGTAGAAAATGTCTAATTCCTTCCATGAAACAGGATTCCTAAAGTTGAATAGAGTTAATATTAAGCAAAAACTTAATCTTGCATTTTATCCTATATTGTGTTGAACAAAGGCGTTAAAACATAAAAAAAAATAATAATAGGAGTCATAGACTCTTGTCAAGGTACATTGACCAATTTAGGAGTTATTGACTCTTGTCAAGGTATATAGACCTATCTAGGAGTCATTGACTCTTGTCAAGGTATATAGACCTATCTAGGAGTCATTGACTCTTGTCAAGGTATATGGACCTATCTAGGAGTCAATGACTCTTGTCAAGCTATATAGACCTATATAGGATTCATTGACTCTTGTCAAGGTATATAGACCTATGTAGGAGTCAATGACTCTTGTCAATGTATATATACCTATATAGGACACATTGACTCTTGTCAAGTTATATAGACGGATATAGAGGTCATTGACTTTTGTAATAATGTATATACTTATTCAGGGTTCATTTAATCGTGTCAGATTATGTAGACAGACAATGAAGTTTTTCATCTTCTAAGATTATTAGACCCTATATATGAGTCATTGAATTGTGTCCAATTAAATATACCTATTTAGGAGTCTTTGAATCGCATAAGGTTATATAGACATATATAGAGGTCATTGAGTCGTGTCAGGTTCTATAGACGTGTATAATAGTCATTTAATCCTGTCTCATTTTATAGTTATATAGACATATATAGAAGTTATTCATCCATGTTAGATTATATAGACATAAATATAGACGTCATTTAGTCATTTCAGGTTGCATATATCTTAATAGGAGTCAATGACTCGTGTCAGGTGATAGTGACATGTATAGACATGATATGATCCCTTACCTTGCACTCCATAGAACGAAGTCATGTGACATATATCGTGTGTGAGAGATGATTTATAGAATACTCTTCATGTGATCCTTGCCTTGCACTAAATAGTACGAGGTCACGTGAACGCCATCACCATCCCCCCCCACCCGTCCAAGACAAAGCGACCGCATCAGGGTAAAGATAAGGAAATTAAACCGTGGACATTGTATTTCTTTAATGTTCTCTTTATAAGTGAAACAAGACAAACTTTATGAATCATTTTTGTTTGATCTATGGCAGTCGTTATCTTCTGTTCAAACTTAACCAACGGTTTATAATCAATTTTAGAAATATTTTACTGGTAGACGAAGACGAAGGAAAAATATGCACAAAATTATATTTTGTTCAGACTGCATATTTGCATTGATACGTTATGCTGAGTCAAACATATCAAATATGCCCGATACGATATGCTACCTCAAACATATCGAATAGGTTCGATCCGTTATGCTGCCTCAAAGATATCAGATAGGCTCGATACGTTATGCTGCCTCAAAGATATCGAATAGGTTTGATACGTAATGATGAGTCAAACATATCGAATATGACTTCTTGCAAGAGATAACTAATGGAGTCAACCCGGGTGGCTAAATGGTGATTGTGCCGGCATGTGTTGCCAGTAAAGTCCAAACTAAGACCTTCAAGTCAACTTTTTTACGTACATAATGCTATAAAGATAGGACAATGAAGAGGTTATATATATATATATATATATATATATATATATATATATATATATATATATATATTGATATGTCATTTATATTTATTTTTATTGTTTGTTAGATTCAAATTTGGCATTTTAAGTTTAAGATTCGTTCATTGGTGGGGGGGTGACGTGTACTTTACAGAATAAACACCAGGTGCAGACCTCATTTCTGACCTGGCTTCAGAGTTGTAAACAAGCTTTGAAAATGATTGGTTGGTTCCAAGGACATTATGGAGCTTTATATAAACAGCTTTATATTTTTAGTTGGGTCACACGGTGGGTACGTGAGTTTTTTAACGTAAATTTGTTCTAGAAGATCACGTGACCCCTTTCTTGTTTACGTAAAATCAGATATATAAATTATGTTTTGGAGCGAGCTATTTAGTAGAAGTTGGGTTGTTAGAATATTAAGTTGTGTTGTTTTGAGTTATTTTAAATTACCTTGTACTGAAACTTATTTCAATTCGTTTGGATCAAGAGGATTTATTTTGTTATTTATCTGGAAAACATTTGTGTTCATTGAATTTCATAAGACAAAAACTGACTTCATCATGTGACATCGTCTTCCATCTTGGATGCTTCACTAAACTTCGAAATGGGAATTATTAGGACAGTTTAATACCAGGATTTTTGCAATTTCACTAGTGGATTATATTTTGAATTATTTTTAGATTAATTTTGGAATTGACTCTTAAAACCTTAAGTTTATTTTTCTTTTCTGGAAAATATTTGTGGTCAATAAATTGCTTATTAAGTTTTTACAAGCTTGTTATTTTCACTCTTTCTATGTTACTGTTTATTCGAGCATAAGCACGCAACAATATATATATATATATATATATATATATATATATATATATATATATATATTATTTAGAAGACTGGCTGAGATTACGTATGATGAATCTCAAAAGACTCAATGTCCCTTAATCTGTACTATAAATTTACATTATCCAGACGAGAGAGAGAGAGAGAGAGAGAGAGAGAGAGAGAGAGAGAGAGAGAGAGAGAGAGAGAGAGAGAGAGAGAGAGAGAGAGAGAGAACTGAAAATGATGTTTGGCAAAACGTTTCTCTTCGGACAAAGTTTGAGGATAACATTTGATTAATCTATGCTTGTGTGTGTGCGTGCGTGTGTGTGTGTATGTATGTATGTATGTATGTACGTACGTACGTACGTATGTATGTATGTGTAACGTTTGAAAAGAAAACATTCTCGTTCAATGATCTCACGATTGTATAATGGAATAGGGGTATATAGGCCAGTCCAAACTAAGACCCTTCAAGTCAACATTTTTACGTATATAATTCTATAAAGATATGCCAATGCAGAGGTTATATATATATATAATTTAGAAGACTGGCTGAGATTACGTCTGATGAATCTCAGAAGACTCAATGTCCCTTAATCTGTGTTATAATTGTATTTACATTATCTAGACGAGAGAGAGAGAGAGAGAGAGAGAGAGAGAGAGAGAGAGAGAGAGAGAGAGAGAGAGAAGCATTGTGTATACCATTTGGCTCTGGCATGTTGACATTTTAACTGAAAATGATGTTTGGCAAAACGTTTCTCTTCGGACAAAATTTGAGGAAATCATTTGGTAAATGTATGCTTGTGTGTGTGCGTGCGTGTGTGTATATATGTTTGTACGTGCGTGTATGCATGCATGCGTATGTATGTATGCATGTTTGTGTAACGTTTGAAAAGAAAACATTCTCGTTCAATGATCTCACGATTATATAATGCAGTAGGGGTGATATAGGTAGATGCAGACAAATGGTACAATGTCCACATTCAGTATAACAAGGAGGAGGTGACATGTGGTGTGACAATATCAAAACAAATCACTCGAATAAAGTTGCATAACTTCAATGTATCAGATATATCAGCAGAAATAAAGTCATAAAGAGATAAATAATTTGCTCAAAACAAAAATGGATTTGAGGTGAAATATACATATAAAGAAATTACTAAGTTTTAGAATAATACGAAAATTAAAACCCTCCATTCAGTTAGTGAAAATATAGATCAAAATTTTTGTAACTAGGAAAATTCAACTTCTAAGTAAATAATTGTATAATACACACCGAGTATATTTATCAAAGTAACTTTAAAGTATAATTAAAGTGGAAACATATTTCATTGTTTTGAGGCGGCGATTAGCCAGCACAAAAAAAAATCATGGACGGAACATGCTTACAGCTAATGATTAGAAATACATATACTCGGGAATCTCTCGTGAGTCTGTTTGTTAGATACAGACACGAACATTCTCAGGTCTTAAATGTGTACAGTTGAAATTTAGCTTAAAAACATTTGACATTTGGAAGAGTGTTAAAGAACTGTTGGATATTGGAAAACACGGACAAACTGTACAAAACCTTAAATCATCATTATTTACACACTCGTATAAACTGTATTGAAACCGTACTCATTCTGTAGCTACATGATAACAGTATGTGTTAACACTGTAATAAAATAAAATCATAATTACGGAATCGTATTCTGGCTCATTCGGACAATGACTAATACAAACCCATTTACGCTTTGATTTGGACCAGACTGCTGGATGATTTCTACCAAATATCAGGCTCATTTGGACAATTTGAAATTCAATTGTTTTAGTAGTTATCACTGCAGTCGCAATGGTACTAAGAGCATGCAAAATGTCGATTTTCAGGTTTGAAATTTAGTTCTTCGTGAAATTCTAACCGAAATCAGAACAAATTGAATAAAAGTTATCACAGTTATGTGTGGTATTCCTCCCTTAAACATATTTTCATTGTTGATCTTAAGGAAAACATAGTCTGCATTGTTCGGGCTACCTTGGTCACAGTTAGGTTAGAAATTATAAATAAGTGAATCCAAGTTCTGACAAGTGTCTTCGAAAAAAACAATTGTTTTCTTTATTCTAATCGTTGGTGGGAGGAGGTACATACAAAAGGGTATTAATGCAAAACGTCTGCATTTAAGTGGAAAAATAATTTACTCTTAACTTTACAAAGACGATACCACTACCAAGTCTTGTTACCTTGTTCTTTTCTTTATTATGATTGTTACAACCACATCCGCAAGAACAGCAGAGTAAACAATAAGGTTTTCAGGGGTAAGTTTGAAACCCCATGTTATTTGTGGGCATTTGTCCTACCTGTAGCTATGATAAGCTATCAGCCATGACGTGTCCCCCCCCCCCCCGCCTTCATGGCGTCCGAAAGCTTTTTTATATATGGATTTATCCCCTTTGATTTCATAGTATATGTTTTGTCCTTCAAAATCAATATGAACTTTGATTAAACAGATTTATTTAAATATTCATTTTCACGTAACTCTCTCTCTCTCTCTCTCTCTCTCTCTCTCTCTCTCTCTCTCTATATATATATATATATATATATATATATATATATATATATATATATATGATTTAAAAATGATTTACATATTCATCAATCAATCTTTAGACCCATATATATATATGTATATAGTTTTCAGGTATCGCTTTTTAACAATGGCGTTACAGGGCGATGTTGTAATAAATATATTGTACTCTGCATGGAGCTGCTACAGGATAACAAGTGCTATAATTCTCAGCTCACGTGCTCTGTTGTCTTTAAGTATTTAAGAGTTATCTCTCTTTTGTCATGATTGATCATCTACGTTCTATAAGCATATTATTGGACAGGAAACTATTATATCGATGTACCTTGAAGATGTGTTCAACACCACACTATACACGTATACTAGATGCTATAATTTCTTTAGGGAGGTGGGGAATAAAAAAGTTTATAGTTAAAGCAGTATCAGGAAAATACAAATTATAACAAGGAGCAAATATCTGTGTGTATGTTATTGATGGATGGAATGATGGAAGGATGGTTGATTGTAAGGATGGATACATTTGGTATCTAACTTTGACTACATTTATAATATCACCGTTTTTCTCTTTCACTCTACATTTATTTATCTAATTATTTATTTGCATTGTTATGTATATTTGATTTATATTATATTTGAATTAATTTAACTGTTTGTTTGCTAGTTTTATATTTTTTTTTAAAATTTCATTACATGCTGTTGTAATGTAATTTTATTTACTGAATTTTGTCATTTTCCAGAAATTCATTTTCCGAAATTTAGTTCAGTCTGATCTGAGAGTTTTTTGTACCGACTGTTTTTCGTGAACACTAATAATATAAGCTTTGTATCTAATCCTGACCTAGATACAGAAATCATTGTGAGTTGAAGCACCGTTTTTTATATAAATATTCGCCTTAATAAAATCATTGGTTTTACTCAAAGCCATACTCTGAGTTAGTGTTGTGAAAAGCTTTTGTATTCTTCTAGAAGGGTGATCATGTGACCCTCATACAGGAATCTGTTTTGAATCTTAAATTAGTGTGCAACAGCTTTCATGACACCTTTTTACTGTGACCAGTATGAGTTGCATGTTTTTTTTTTTCTTCTTCAAATTGTTTTGATTTGTTTATTCCCTGGAAATATGTGTGCTCTAAATTAATTCTTGAAACAAAAAAGACAGTTGTCAAAATTTACAACGAATTGAAACATTGAATCAATATTTTGTGATTCAACAACGAACTGTTGACACATAACCTTACATTTTTTATTTCATCGGGATTCGAAATCAGTTACATTAATAGAACTTCTATTATTTCATTCTTGGATTATTTTTGGATATGATTTTTAACAACATAAGTTATTTTTCTCATTTTTATCTTGTTTTACTAGGGAAATAAATTATTTGTTAAATCTTACAAAGCTTGTTGTCTTAACTATTTGAATACAGCCTCACAGTGACACGTAATTACACTATCATTGGAGAAAGTGAAAAGAGAGGAGTATAAACAGGTCAAGGGGAGAAATAATTGGAGCAAGTCGGACGGAACAGTGGAATGAATTGGAAAAAATATGATATAACACACAGATGAGTAGAGGTGGAAAACTATCTCGTACTACATATCAAATGATGTAATAGGCTGTTACAGAGTCGAGAGGAAGAAGAGTGGTTGGAGAATTAGTATAATTTGACAATTGAATTGTATTAAATTGTTATTCATTTGAATTTCACATTTTGTGTACTCAATAATGTATATGTCGGCAATGCTGATTGAGAACTCGGAGCTTTCCTGTCCCTATCACTATTTTCACTTGCTACAACATCAAGCCTGTGTGGAACTTCTATAATAATTTATATAAAAATACAATATTGGGATCATCCCAATTAAAAAGCGACCAGAGATGTGAACATCTCAGACATTCCCGTAGAGATATCACCAGAAGCTGTCATTAAACATTTTGAAGAACAATTTGGATTAAAAACAGTAACAGCAAGAAAGAAGATGATCCTGACAACGCAAATATATGACGGAATACGAACAATTAAAATAAAGAAGATACACAAAGGTCGTATTTTACGCATGGATTTCTTGCAAACACATGGTACAGAGGATGCATCTATGAAAGAAAATTCAATAGATGCAATGAGACAGGACATACCTCTTTTCAATGCTCCCTAAATAATGAAGAGCAAAATGGGAGAACACAACAACAACAAAACATCAACCGGATCAGACACTGCAAGAACTAAAATAACAAGATATACGGAAACAGAAACAGGCAAAAATACCGCAACACCTAGGGAGAATAAAACAACATGATCAAGAAAACAACTACAAAAGAAGGATGAACCAATAAAAAAATGACGAGTTGTACTCGGAAATCTATAATAAAAAATCAACAACGCCAGGTATCAATATGAACAACCGAACAGGAAAAACAGAAGCGGATACAGAAGGAAACAGAACTTGTAGGGCCGAAAATAACAAGAAAACCAAGTAAAGAACCAAGACCAAAAGAATAAACAAAAAAGTGAGAGCACATGACAAAATAAGGAGGACAGAGAAACAAAGAACAGAAAAATATAAAAGAAAAGGAAAATTGCTGCGACAGTCAAGAGTTCCTTAGAAACGATGAATAATAATAATTAAGTAAAAGAAGAAGAAAAAACACTTATATATATATATATATATATATATATATATATATATATATATATATATATATATATATATAACTAAATTTTCAAAATAAAATATTTAGAAACAATAACAAAAACGTTATGCGGAAAATTCAAAAATGTAATGTATACAAACTTATAATAAAATCAAAAAAGCATACCTTAAAGCAAACACTTAACATAAGGGCAGGAGGACCTCCCCAAATGGTATATGAAGATCAAAATGGGAGAGGGCACCCTAAACAAAACAACCCAAAACAAGCAGTCTGAATACTAGAATGAATCAACTTGGATCAACCAGTCCGAATATTGGAATGAACCAATTTGAATAAACCAGTCTGGAATTAGTCAACTTGGATAAATCAGTCAGAATACTGGAATGAGTCAAATTGGATCAACCAGTCCGAATACTGGAATGTGTTAACTTGTAAAAACCAGTCCAAATACTTGAACGAGTCAAATTGGATCAATCAGTCCGAATACTGGAATGAGTCAACTTGGATAAACCAGTCCGAATACTGGAATGAATCAGCTTGAATAAACCAGTCTGAATACTGGAATGAGTCAACTTGGATCAATACTGGAATGAGTCAACTTGGATCAACCAATCGGAATGCTGGAATGAGTCTACTTAGATCAACCTGTCCGAATACTGGAATGAGTCTGCTTGGATAAACCAGTCCGAATACTAGAATGAATCAGCTTGAATAAACCAATCTGAATACTGGAATGAGTCAACTTTGATCAATACTGGAATGAGTCTACTTGGATCAAGCAATCGGAATGCTGGAATGAGTCTACTTGGATCAACCAGTCCGAATACTGGAATGAGTCTGCTTAGATAAACCAGTACTATCCGAATACTACAGTATGTCAAATATGTCAATTTGGGTCAATATTAAATCGTCTCAGAGCTATCTGTATACTACAATACGTCAAATAGTTCAACTTGTGTCAGTATTAAGTCTTCTCAGGGCTATCTGAACACTTTAATATGTAAATACTTCAACTTGGGTCAATATTAAACCCTTGCCCAGGTGTCTGAATACTTCAATATGTCAAATATGGTCAGTATTACTTCCGGTCAGATCAAGCAGAGTATTGTAACATGTCAATTTGTGTCATTATCGAAACCTAAATTTTCCTCTGGATATATATTTTTATATGTGTTGAATCATCTAAATGTAGATTAAAATAGAAAAGTAGTTTTGCTGATTACGTTGTTTGTTTACAGAGCATAACATCGGGTACAATTTCAAATAAAATGATCAGCATTTGGTATATTTGCTTGCTTTTGATTTGTAATTGTTTTGTTTACTTTGTTTAATCAACAATATTTCTAATTAATTTAATAACCGTTCCAATGGATTAAGTGGTTAGAACGCTCACTTTGGTTGCAAGACGTCACATGTTCGAACCCTTACTGAGTCATACCAAAGACGTATAATTTGGAACTGGCAGCTGCCTTTCATGGCTATCATTATCAAGGAATTAGTATACGGAGTGGTTAGTCTGGTGTCAGGAAAATGTGACTGGGTTGGACATGATGTCACACATCGGAGTGGTAAGCTTGGTGTCAAAATAATGTGACTGGGTTGAACATGATGACACACATTGGAGTGGTAAGCCTGGTTTCAGAATAATATGACTGGGTTGGACATGATGTCTAACATCGGAATGGTTAGCCTGGTGTCAGGATAATGTGACTGGGTTGGACATGATGACACACACTGGAGTGGTAAGCCTGGTTTCAGAATAATATGACTGGGTTGGAAATGATGTCTAACATCGGAATGGTTAGCCTGGTGTCAGGATAATGTGACTGGGTTGGATATGATGACACACATCTGTGTGGTAAGCCTTGTGTCAGGATAATGTAACTGGGTTGGACATGATGTCACACATTTGAGTGGTTAGTCCAATCATAAAATATTGTTCTAAATATGACTCATTGAATGTTAGCACTGTTTGAATCACACGTTTTATCAGTTTATTCTGAAATGAGGTAAAAAAAACAAACAAAGAAAATACAATTCCTTAGATGAACACTTATGAAACATTGAACATTGAACACTATGGTATTCCTATTTGTTCTGTTGTAACGTTGCACCTAAAATGAAGATATTGGCAAGTGTGCACAGTTATACCAAGATATGGTATGTTGGATTTAGACACTAGTTGTATTTGGAACATGTTCAGCAGTAAAATCTAAAGACTTAGTGTTATTTGTAACTTGGAATAAACTTTAAGACCAAAATATACAAATCAGCTATACGGTGAATGATAATATTTCATGTATGAAACATGTAACAACAACAAATGTTTCAGACAATTTAATTCAGATATACCATCTTAAGATGTTAATGACTTTTTTCTGTTTTGTTTTCAATAAGGTTACAGATGTGCAATAAATACGCACAGTCAATATATACCTATATTTTTAGACACAACCAATCAAATTAATTTCCAATAATATAATGCAATGTTACTGATGTGCAATAGAGACATGCAATTATCCTAGTAATATGGGAATAACAACCACATGTTAAGACTTGATAAAGGAAAATGGAGAAGACAATTGCATAAGCTCTTTGGATAGAAACATAAATGGACAAGTATTGCGTATACTTGTGATGCTGTACTTGCATTAAATTATCTCGGAAAGATAATTGTAAGGAATATTTACATTTGCGTTTGCAACAAAACTGTTGATATTATGATGATTTTGGTAACCAAGTAAGAAAAGTACATAAACATATGGGATTTTATATTGATTTCTTTAACGTGCAGGAACATATGAGAGGTCTCACGTTTGCAAGGTTTATTTGATCTGATGGAAAATGTAAACATTGAGCATATCTCTACAAAAACTTGAACATACAATTCACATTTATCTGTCTCTATTGTCTTGTGAAGAATAATAGACTTGATACAAAGCTATAGGTCAAGGGTGCACATCTTTTTCGGCCAAGCGCCTGATTGCATTTTCTAAGACTACTCGAGGGCATCAATTTACCCTGATGGCAGGAAAGAACACTTTTATAGGCATAGGATTGTTCACCCTGGCTATAAGTGAAATAACTTTAAAAAAGTTGCAATACATCATATATGAAAAATCCATACAATCTAGTATGTGGGCAATTAATTCAAGTCCATTTTGAATTTCTGAAGAAATCCTGTTGAAATAAAACAATCGTTATGACTTGGTACAGTATTGATTTATGACACGTTAGTATACACGGTGCTGAAACCTAAGTATATCTGACAAAACATTCTTTGTATAGGATTTCGCATTTTGGAGGCGACTCGGCTGGTACATGATATCCAGTAACACACTTCTCTACAGCATGAGAAGTAACCTCTGATCCAGACAAGATTCCTATTTCATAAGGGACGTAACATCTGATCCAGACAAGATTCCTATTTCACAAGGGACGTAACATCTGATCCAGACAAGATTCCTATTTCACAAGGGACGTAACCTCTGATCCAGTCACGCAGTCATTATTCCTCATATCATCTTCTCATAGATCATGCCTAAAAAGCAAAAAGTAAATGTCATAATTGACACATTTTAAATGCAATTATGCAGAGTTTAATCTAGGCACAAGAAATGTATCATGATGAACTTTGCAAATATGTAATTAAACCAATGCAGTTGATTTCATATGATACAATGAATGAAATCCCAATTTAGATCACATTTACAAACTCAAACTCATTACAATATGTATATATCCCTTGGCTAATGGATACCAGATAATACATAAGCTCTTCTGTATCAATCATACTTGTTCAACTATCACTTTTTCAGCATAGTTAATATGATGAAGAATTATGTCCTTGCCAACCCATTCATTGGGAAAAAACACGACTTATAACAATTGTCATGTGCTTCTGCCAAACATATTGAAATTATAGTTATTTAGCTGTTGGTGCTGTCACTCAATTTATCTACTAGTGTTGTCATCTGATTATGTTGTTGATGTAGTCAGCTTATTAAGACATGTATGCTGTGATCTGAAGAAAAGATAACAGCTGATCCATACTTAATAGGTATAACAATTTCAAATTCTTTTTAAACATGTAATAAAAAAAAATCCATAAAAGTAGGACAAATTTAAGTTGAAAATCTCAAGTACTTGGTATAAGGTTGAAAATCTCAAGTATTTGGTACAAAGTTGAAAATCTCAAGTACTTGGTACAAAGTCGTTGAAAATCTCAAGTACTTGGTTCAAGGTTGATAATCTCAAGCACTTATTATAAAGTTGAAAATCTCAAGTACTTGGTACAATGTTGAAAATCTCAAGTACTTGGTACAAAGTTGAACATCTCAAGTGCTAAGTATAAAGTTGAAAGCTGGATAAGTCCTTGAAAACAAATGTCACTAAGGTGCTCTTTACATGTTTCCTGGCTGTATAATCTCAAGTGCTTACTATACAGTATTAAGCTGGTTAATTCTCTGAAAACAAATGTCACTCAGGTCCTTTCTATATTTTTCATGGCTGGATGGTTCCCTGAAAACAATGTATCTACAATTACCAGCAATATGATTATCTGTTAATCATGTACAACTAAGCTGATTACTAGAGGATTAATCGTGCTTCTAAACCAATTATAACATTTCAGCAATTAGCTAATACTACATTACTGGGTAAAAACCCCATTAATGAGTTTAGAATATCACTAATAGAATATGACAACTAATATATATTTTTAAATCTACATTACTTAAAGCTTACTATTTTCTTCAGTGAAATGAACTCCATAATTTTGACCAGTAATATTAACCCATCTGGTCAATACTATAATTGTCTCGTGTTCATCCATACACAAACGCTGTGTTTGTGACTTCTTTATATCGAAATGACCCGTCACATGACCACATGTGTTTGTCAATTAATTCAACATGGTTCTCGTTGTTTGATTTAGTATGGCCATATACAGAAACCAATATTTCAAAGGTACCAATCTCATTAATTATGGCGATATACAGAAACCAGTATCATAAACTAGAAATAGAGAGAGAGAGAGAGAGAGAGAGAGAGAGAGAGAGAGAGAGAGAGAGAGAGAGAGAGAGAGAGAGAGAGAGAGAGAGAGAGAAAGAAAGAGTGCATTGTTAATGGTTTGGTGGAAGTTGCTGAATATATTTCAGTTTGGAAAAACATAATCAGGTAAGCCATCTTGAGAAAAAGAAAACATGTTCGCTACTTACTAAGTAACAACTAGTATATTGACTTCATCCACATTCATCAGGTATTCACCCAGTTTGTCTCTGCTCAATGAAACGTATGCCAATTTATCATTATTGTATGCACTCGTCTCTTTATGCGGATACTGCTGAAATATCAATAATAACAGTAGTTGCTTACGACGCTACAAGTACTGCATCATAACATCAAAAGCATGGCGTGCTTTGTTGTTTTTTACCTCACATTTTACTCAAAAAACAAAATCGATTATGTTGCATGTGGCTGGTAAGAACGAACTTGATGCACAGTAAGAATATGTTGTGGCCGTGTGGCCAGGAGATTTAATTCCCCTTATAACAATTCACATTTGTGGTTTTGTATCTGCTACAGATACCATTTTTATTCATTCTTCTCTATATTTTTGCAACTTATATTTTCAAAAATAAATTAGGCACTTGGCGATATCTAAAAGATATTGAACTGTCTTGTAAAAATAGACAAGTGACGTATGTACATGTACTAGCATGCCTAGCTATATACCATGCGACTGTATCATTGGACGTATGTTTAAGCTTTCAATTATTTAGATAAATTTATGTGAACAGTTTATATATTATACAACTGTTATTGCAAAATTAAAATCAGAGGCAATCATTCAGCTATGCATGATTTTCAGTAACGAGTTATTTGTTGCATTTTAGTTACGTATTTGTTTGTTGGAATATGGTACGTTTGTATTACTTTTCTTAATATTCTTATATTTTACCTGTAAGACCACAGTTATTAAGATTGCATGTTCCCCATGTACTCTTGAATTGCCTGTACAGTGTTCAGTCTTGTGATGGGAAAAAACAAGAACGCAGAGACGTCACCTTCTGGAGAAAGAGGTTATCTAAAAAAGCAGGATAAACTGATTTACTACTTTATTATTTGATTATTATTATTGTTGGTATTACTATTAATATTATTACTATTACTATAATTAGTAGTAGTATCATTATTATTAATTTCCAGTAGACAGGTTACATCTACAATGTGAGATGGTTACACTAATACTTGTTATGGGTTTGCATATAATTATCAGGATCAATGTCTACACTGTAGCACTATTAATGTATTTGTTGACCTGTATGTTGTTTTGATGTAATAATATTTCATCCCACACAAATATGATTAAACTTTCAATCAAAAATACTTTATTTTTTTATTTTTTCTAAATGTATACAGGTAACCTCCTTGAAGTATAGATGATATTCGTACAACTAAATGACAAACCTAAATAGTTTGGTTTTGTATAAAATTAGGTTATATGACATGACTAAATCATTTAGACGCCATATACGTACCTATGTATGCTGCTTTTTTGGTGTCACAATTCAACAGGCTGAAGACATTTCTTGCATTGTCAATACTAGAGGACAGTGTACGATAATATATTCATGGTGTCATCTTAAAGCATTGATTGGCAGCATCGTGTGCCCTCTTCACCGAAATACACATCTTGTATGTCATTGCCATGTCTGGTTGGTAGGAGAGAAACACGTCTTTTATATGCAGAATACATGCGAATATGTGACTTTGGTCTGACATTTGTTTCTCACAATTCAGAATAAACCAAACCACAATAATTTTATATCACATTGTCCAATGAGTCTTAATTTTCAGCAACACTGCTCAAACTGACAAATGTGAAAATATAATACTTCCTCTGACTGGCTAGTAATTTATTATAATTCATATAATTGGCTGATACATTTATAATACTTCCTCTGACTGGCTAGTGAATTTATTATAATTCCTCTGATTGGCTGATACATTTATAATAATTCCTCTGATTGGCTGATACATTTATAATAATTCCTCTGATTGGCTGATAAAATTAGCAAATATAGTAGTAGCCTATGATTCAATAGAACATAACTACTATGAGGTAGTTGATAAATGAACAGTCTTATAAAGAAGTTGTACAAATTAAAAAAATGCAGTTTCTTGTCACTAAAAAGTGTATTGTAATTATTACTAAAAAGTGTGTTGTAATTATTACTAAAAAGTGTGTTGTAATTATTATGTGCACATGATACGATGAAACATTATTTACATATGAGGAAGAGTCCATTTGATATACAGTACTGTGCTACCTGACTGTCCTGCACTACACACTAAATATTTATATCCCACTGTTAAGTATCCTCATTAAGTATCCAGAATCCACTGAACACTAAATATTGAAATAATTCTGTGAAAGATCCTTATTAAATATCCAGAAGGCACTGAAGTTTAAACCTCATATTAACAAATATGGTGATTAAAGTTGAAACCATCACTTTTTTGCCATGTTACATGATAAGATGCTATACCATCACACCAAACATACATGTTTATTTTAAATCCATTGATCTATTTTCATAATTTTTAGTTGTGGTTAAGATGCATCAAATATGGAGATTACTTGTCGCTTTTGCCTTTCTAACTCCTTACTGTACACTTTTCTATTAATGACAACTTCAATGTCATCCAGCACATCTTTAAACTTTTTCCAGTAATCCTTGAAGTTGTTGTCGCTAATTTTTGCATCTGGGGAATGTCCACTGATGCGATTCCGGTATGAACGAATTCGTTCTACACAAGCTCCGAGACTTTTATCCGATGGTTGTGGATCATTTCCCCACCCTGTTGATGGAGCATTAACTGTACTGACATTTCGTATCAATGTGTAGAGCAAGGAAAGGTCGAAGATTTCCACTGTTCCTGTTTTCTGACCAAGGGGATCTATAAAAACCATGTTAATTTGTTCCTGGTTAAGAAGAGGTCTTCCCCGTACCCCAATTAATCTAGCTTGGTTGGCCAAAATTGCTTGGTAGATGTCCCTATATGGCACATGAAAGTTGTCAAGGAGCATTTCCCTTAGGGCCTTTCCACAAACAGTTGCAAGTGCAATGCAGAGACGAGCATAATTCATGTGCTCACGATGTATGGGTGACTCTGGATAAAGTTTCTAAAGAAAGAAAAAGGTCAGTATTATTTTCAACACGCGTGACAACAATGGCTAAGCATACTGCTAAATATCCAATGGCACCGATCATTGCATTAGTGTCAAGAATATATTCTTCTAAGATGTTCGTTTAGAAGAATAAAACAGGATTTAATTTACTTCCAATCAGAATCTAGTATAAAACCAGAAATATGACCAGTACAGTTGCAAAAAGCTCTGCCAATAAAAAGTGGAATATCACTTCATCAATATGTTTTCGATCTCATTTCTTATCATATGTATTCTGAGATTATGATCAGGTAAACTTGCATTTTAAGTTAAATATAAATCAGATATCTTTTATTGACTCCATAAGAGTAGAAAGTTCAGTCGATCAAATGAAAAATACATCATTAATATGCACATATTTAGTTTGTTAATGAACCGATTGAAATATTTGAAGACCTATGACCATTGTTCAAATTTTATTAAAACAATATCAGCATAAGTGTCTCATCCAAGTATAAACCTATTCATTTAATCAGATACAAGATCATTCACTGTCGAAATTGTTTGGATCTCATATAGATCTCAAACCTTATCAAATTATTCTGATCTCATGTGAATCTCACTCCATATCAAAATCTTCTGATCTCATGTGGATCTCATTCATTTTTTCAAATTATTCATATCTAATTGGATCTCACTCCATCTCAAACATTTTTGATCTCATGTGGATCTCAATCCGTATCACATTCTTCTGATCTCATGTGGATCTCACTCATTTTCATATTTATTCTGATTTCATGATAAGAGTCCATACTAGATTAAGATTCTAACGTTAATTAGCATGGAATTATCAGTTTAGAAACGCGTCTATAAGTACTTAATTAAAAGAGTCTACATTCCAAGTTTGATCCAAAGCAGATCAACACGACTCCCAGATTGGCAACAAAATCAGCCATTCACACGCAATATTACACTACTAAACAGCACGATTCCAGCTAAGAATAAATCCTGTCCAGGATCATGATGAGATCAACTAATGTTTAAAGTTAGATCTGAACATTATCACAAATATTTACTCCAGGGTTGTGAGAAGCAATTGTTAATGGATGGATAAACAATGGATGAATAATACAGGCAGCTCCATATCATGAGCTCACTTATTATCATATGATCCAAATATTAAGATAAAATCAAAGTAGACTAAACACGACTTCAAAACCAATGATAGACGTAACTACATGTTTCTTTACTAAAAAGAGGATAGTAAGACATGTTCTAAATACTTTAAACTGAAATCAAACATTAAAGTGGTAAATCCAGGTTATAATAAAGTATGCTTAAATAAATGAATACAAAAGGGAAAGTATTTGCGTTATAATTAAACAAGCAATGCAGCTATGTACATTTACCCCTGATTTTAGTTTAACTAGCAAACAATGTTAGTAATCCCTGTTCAAGTGCTACTTACTGAAGTGACTCTAGTATTTTAGTACATCCCATGACACATTTTGGTTCACATTAGCTAACTTCGAGGATATAATTTAGTATAGTACACTGTAACTCTCGATTCTGAAATCTGATGCCAACAACCATCATTAATTTGGATCGAACGGGATTAGTACCACACGGCAATATTATATTATGGTGCATGATATCATGTGACATACTAAATTTATTATTGTCACGTTAATAGCTAAAGAGACAGTACTAAATGAGACTAATAAACTAATGATAATACAATACTATCATCATAATAGTCTTGCTACATTCCGTACTGCTGAAAACAATAGCCTAATGATAAGACTATAATAATAATAATAATAATAATAATAATAATAATAATAATAATAATAATAATAATAGTCTACCTTTCGTTCTGTAATGCTGATAACAATAACCTAAGGATAATACCGTAATATAATAATAAGTCTTCCTACATTCTGTAATGCTGAAAACAATTTACCTCATCTTCAAACCATATCTGAAATGGTGAAAAACAGATCCTGCTATCTTCAGAGACATCTTGCGATTCTTGGCTCTGTACATACAGCTGATATTTTAAGTTATATTTCAAGGAATTGGTAATCTTGGAGAGTTTCCGAGAAATGAACATCCTAACTCCGGTGCATAACTTTGCATCAAGGGTATTAATGTCATCAAGCACCGATGAAGATACTGTAGCAAATATATCATGGTTATCAAAATTCAATGTCAATCTATGAGTAAGATTAACTTCAAAAACTGCAGAACCAGGGGATATTAGATGTTTTGATGCATCCTTCTTCTTTGCAACTGGCCAGCGAGCTAAACAGGCTGCAAGGAGCCCATCAAAAATGGAAGCTGGCACAAATGTTCCTGTAAAAACCCAGCACAACACTGATGTGCTCAACAGACAAGGATCTTGTTCAAGAGCGACAAATTCTCTTGAAGATTCCAGACGAATCATACAAGGGGCAAAATAGTAGTTGTCCTCCTAAAATAAATAAATATATAAATACAGATATATAAAGAGCAAGATACATGTACAAACACACAATATACAGTTCTTCTGATAGTTTTCCTGAAATTAACTACTCAGCCTGATCTTAGCAAACCACTATTATTAGGAAACTATTATGAAATAAATGTAGAAACATTAATAATAACTTAAGAACAACATACTTTCAGTATTATTATTTATTATTATGTACATGAAAATGTGGTATACGGATTAATTAATGTTGTAATTCCATACCAAGCTACATGTTTCTTCTGTAACTGTTAATTTATAATAATTATCTCTTTCAGGAACTAACAAACACCATTATTTATGCAAATTGCAACTGCATATAACTTTAATAATGGAAACATATGGTTAAGTCCAACAACAAGGTATAATTTGCTGATGTCTTTCAAGGTGTATTGGATTATTATAAAGAAAAACTGTTGTTTTTCGTTTAAACATATTTTACGAGGTTGTTGGTGTCTGAGTGGTCTAAAGCCTGTATTAATCACTTCTGTCACAAATGCCCATGTGGGTCTGTGTCCTCGATTCGGCCAATGTAAGAATTTTATCAAGATGGTAGGTAGATGGTCCATGCGGGCTTTTTAGCATTAATACTGGATACCATGTATACCCTTTATTGTTTTGTTAAGAAATTGTGTTATACCCCAGAACAAACTCCTACATACCTATTGCATTCTAAAGGTCTGATCTGTGCTGACACACTGACACATTCTCAAAAGTGCATTGTGTCATGGATTAAAAATTGCAATGTCTATTGTATATCATTATTATTTGTTCATTTCCAAAATTGACAATATTGTAAGCGCTAATGTGCCAAATCTTTGAATTTTGAACATGTACTGCCGAATTCATTGTGGCAAAATGTAGGAAAATATAGTTTTTAAAAATTAGGTGTGATTTCTAGCATGGCAAAAAAAATAACAACGATACACTTTTGACTTATTCAGGAGTAAGACAATTTTAAAACTGAACACTGCATGCCATAACAAATTAGAATTGCTTCAAGTTAATTGGTACAAAATGTTATTTCATGTTTTGAAGCAATCATTAATTATTTCATTTGAAAATACAATTGTCATCATGGTCAAATCATTCATTTTATTACAAATAACTGTTAAAAATTACAGTCTACAAATTTTGATTTTGATAACAATTTAGAAATAAAACTGTTCACTATGTTGAGTTCACTCTAAACCTTGAAATAATTCGGACTATATTGAGTACATTATCATTTCTAGATGACGTTGCAATAAAAATGATTCGGAGAATGGGCAACGTAACCATGCCGTATATATGAGTAATTTGTGTTTCAAAAAAGATGTTGATCGATAGTTGGCGTGTTCATACATACAATCATTTAGTGATTAGGGTCTTCTTTTCCTGGTTTGTACACGATATAAACAGTAAGAAATCTTGCACAATAATGCGTCACCAATCTAAATCAGATTACCACTCTCCTATGTTAAATTGAGATATGGTTTTAATGAGACTGAATTATAGTGTGTCATGCTAAAACTATGACTGCATATTAGAAAACTCCCAGACAACGCTGTGTTTCCAAGAAACGCAATTTTCAGTAATCTTAAAAAATAGAAAGAACAAACACCACTTTCAGCATATGCCTGTTAGATGTAGTATGCATAAACAGTAAACAGTCATGATTGGAGCTGATGTAAAACTATCACTGGAGCAGTTTAAATAGTGGGAATTAAAGGCAAAGAGGTAAAGTACAAATTATCATTTCACATCTAACTTAAATGGGTGACAAAAGCTAATTAAGATATTTTGAAGGCTGCAGTGGGTGAGCCCATTATGCTAATTTATATAGGTAGGATCAGGAAGTAGAACCCATTTTATACAAGAACAAATATGATTAGATATCATTACCTGGAACAAAGAATTTTAAAGCCATATGTATTATATTTTTCAAACGTTTGTGAACAGCGGTATTGTTTATTTGAAATGAGACTATTGCATATTTAGAATGCAAAACATGAATATGTCAGTTACAGGAATAGTGTTCAAGTGTATCTCATTTCTGAAGCATATTTAGGAAGTAATCAGCATAACCAGACATAAATGCCAGTATCAAACATAAAATGGGCGTAGCCAATTATTTGCACATACTGCAATCGACATTTGTTAACTTGGTTCTGACCAGGATACTCAGAGAGTTCCTAAGATACGTTTGAACAACAGGACTATCCAATCCCTAGTGAATGTTGTGATATAAACTAATGATATTTGCCTTTCCTTTCAAACCCTTTCATCCCTTTAGAATTCATATTCTAACTGTGACAATTGCAGCATTGTTTGACAAAATTATTTGATGCTTTACAGTTTGTTTGAATGCTTATTAATTTTCAACCAGTTTGAATCTTTTTCAAAACTTTTATTCATTCAGCGGCAGTATTCTTATTAAAATGATTTGGTGTCTGACAGCATTTGCAAAGAAAAGAGAATATTTTGTCATTAACTGACCTTCACACCATTTTCATCAAACGACCTTGCCTTTACAATGATGTTTAAAACTTCCATCTGTCCCAAAATTTCAACTTTCTTGTTGTGTAGTTCTGGATTCCTCTCCTCTGAATAGATGACATCTGGAGAAGATGGATCATAAGTTTAGATTCACACAATAGTTCCGATAACACGTATTGTGAGATAGTTTTGAACCCAATCATTTTAACGAATTAGGAAAACATATATGCTCAGCGACTCCTAAATTGTTGACATTCATTCCATTTTTATGATATATACAATTTATCAAACTTAATCGATGCCTTAGTGAATGTTTATGTCACTGCTGATTTTACCGAGTCATGTTTACATGAATATCAATTACACTGAAGCCGATGGACTAAAAATAATTTGCAATTATTTTGTCTGCAAGGTGATGATTCTTTCCTGGCAACCACAGTAATTTTCATTTTATGTGAAATTGGTAAAGACAGTTTACGTTAATTATCCTAGACAAAAACAGTACTTGTTTTGGACCATAGACATTTTACAATCACCATCCCAAATATAAACAGATTATGATTCTTGTTTATGAGCGAAAACAGTTCAATATACTGGTTAAACTCATCATGGTTGAGTATTCATACATAATTGGAACCACACGCACACACACACAAACACACACACATACACACACACATATATATATATATATATATATATATATATATATATATATATATATATATATATATATATATACATGTAACAAAACTTGCAAGTATTGCTCTATAGAGAACCTTGTAAATAATCATGGATAGACTGAGAATTACAAATGAATCTCTGTTTCAAATTAGGTTTTCTGAAACAAATATTGATTTCGGTTAATTAACATACAACGTTCATAGTTGTAAAAATATGCTTTGAAACATAATGTTTGGAAAAATCGTTCTTCTAACATGAAATGCTATGCATTATCTGACAGGTTGACACCTAGATAAAACTTTGAACTGCATTTGCATTGCAGAGTATCAATAAAAAATGTTTTCTCCTTGGTATAGCAGTGTTAGGGACCAGCTTTGCACTGTTAAAAGACATCGCAAAAAGCAGAGACGCTATGGCTTTTCACCAGACTCACTATTCATAAACAAATCTACGAAGCTGCTAAGAAGAACGTGACAAACATAGTCCATTTAGCCAAATCATCCCACTACAGTTCTAAGATTACGGAGCGTTCCAGCTGCAAAGAGCTCGTCTAGATAACTAACAAACTAATGTCAAGGAACAAATGTACATCACTTCCAACAACTTTCTCTCCACTAGACCTATCAGACCAATTTGCAAATTTCTTCAATGACAAAGTTCATACCATTAGAGATTCTCTTGACAGCACAATTTCAACTGATTAGTCACCATACAGGTATGATGCAAAATTTCAGCGACAACCGTTAGAAGCATTTGAACCTGTTTCTAAAGATTTAGTACGGACAATCGTGATGAAAAGTGCACCAAAGTCTTGTGAACTTGACCCAATTCCGACATCACTGCTGCTTGAGTGCTTAGAACCAATAGTGCCTTGACTAAATGATGTTATTAAAATCTCTCTGATCAGAGGAATTCCAATCATTTTTCAAAACTGCCATTGTAAAGCCACTGCTGAAGAAACCAACACTGGAAAATACCGATTTAAAGAACTACCGCCCAGTTTATAATCTCCCTTTCATATAAAAAAATCTTGACATTCACTCCGCTTTGGATAGTGGAAAGATTACAGTCCTCACTCTCCTGGACTTATCTGCAGCATTTGACACAATAGACCATGATATATTACTTCACCGTCTCCAGCATGTATTTGGCATTAGAATATAGCCTTACAGTGGTTCAAGTCCTACTTAGTCAACAGGACACAAGTTATATCTGCAAATGGAATACACTCCAGCCCAGTTGACGAATGTTATGGCGTTCCACAGGGATCTGTTTTTGGACCTGTTCTCTTCGTTCTGCACACTAAGCCGCTCTCAGCCGCTCTCAAGTGTCATAGATCATCAGCCAGTGTCGCACCAACTGTACGCTGATGACACCCAAATATACAAGTCTAGCCACCCAACTGAAGTTCATGCTACCATCCATGGAGTAGAGAAGTGCATTTCGTATGTGATATCATGGATGACATGTAAACAAGCTGCAGATACATGATGATAAAACTGAGGCTGTTCTGATTACAACAAAAAGGCTTTCTCATCCACACCCTTTACCTCAGACAATAAATATCAGCAACACCAACATTAAATTCTTACAGTCAGTACGGAATCTAGGTGTTACTCTTGACAGTACTCTCACATTGCACCAATATGTCATGAACATCTGCAGGGCTGCATATCTTGAATTGAGACGCATCAGTTCCATTAGTAAATATATTTCTGTTGATGACACGAAAATACTCGTGTGTTCATTA
Source organism: Unio pictorum (assembly GCA_030141615.1). Lineage (NCBI taxonomy): Eukaryota > Metazoa > Mollusca > Bivalvia > Unionida > Unionidae > Unio > Unio pictorum. The sequence continues at coordinate 1,691,190 of JARLTB010000377.1, forward strand.
GTACTTTCAAGACTGGACTATTGCAGCAGCAGAGAGGGTGAACAGACCAACTTTTTATGCGTCAACGATGCTACCTTCTATTAAAATTTACTAGGAAGCCTCAATTTGTCAAATAGACCTTCCTATTAAATATTAACTACAAGGATTCTATTTGACAAATTGAGGCTTCCTTGTAAGGGTCCATTTGGTAAAAAAAAGGACGCCAAATATATGGCGTTCACACTCTCTGCTGCTATGCGCTAACTGAAACAGCTATAGATACAATGATGAATTAGCGATATATTTTTATATAAATGTCAAACATCGGAGAGGCACAAATAACTAGATTAACACGAGAACGGTTGGCCGCGATTAAGAAATTTCTCCCGGTGAGAGATTCTTTCAGAGATAATCTTCAAGCTCGTCAACAAGCAAAAGAAGATTTTACCACCGACACTAAAGAATTATTTAAGCCGATAACTACAGCAACTGAAAAAGTTGTTGCCGCTACTAAACAAGTTGGTATAGAGACAGCAAAAGTCGGTACAGAGACTGCAAAGATAGCACGAAGATCTAAAACAGTAAAAAAAATCATTGAGAACACTCCCTGGTGATATTGTAACTGCTGTTAAACAGCGAGAACAACAAGAACAACAAGAACGAGAACAGCGAGAACAACCGGTGGAGGAACCGGTGGAAGAACAACAAGAGGAAGCTGCCGCTGATATTCAACAAGAATATACACCTGAAGTTTTATTTACGAATGAGGCGTTAAATGAAATTAGGGGAATTAAAACATTACCTAAATTAGCTAATTTTGCTACCGATAATTTCAAAGATAGAAAAAATTACCTCAATGACGGGTATGAAAAGGTTATAACAACTAGGGATATTTGGGGGAGAAAGGTGTTTTTGGCAAATAAAGGTGAAACCAGACTTATATCAAAATTAAAAGATAGTTATAAAACATATGATGGTATATTAAAAGGAGTAATACAACCAAGACCAAAACCGCCGCAGTATACAGCAGATCCGATTCCCACAGAGATAAAAATAGCGGCAAGTGGAGATTCACAACCTACCAAACAATCTCCGGTAACTGGAAAGGGGTTGGGTGGAATTGGAAATTCAATACCCTGTTCAAGAAGTGTCCTCGATGATATATCACGATTAGAAGTTCTCATTGGAGGAGCGCGGGCTGGAAATAATTCTCCGGAAATAATTAACGAAGCGACTGAAATCCTTCAACGGTTATTTCAAGGACATGTAATGGATATCGGACTATATCGAAGTTTCATCGATGAACTTACCGATGATTATTACAGCGATTGATCACCGCGATTAGACATATAGCATTTAAATAAAATGATAGTACATCGTAGTATGAACAGAGCAAGACCTGTTTACGTTGTAAACTCGCGACTACCGGTTTACAAACTTACGTATGGAAATGGACTTGGTGATATTGTCACTGGATTATTTACTAGAATTGCTCCAAAGCTGTTACCAGTTGGTAAAGAAATAGCGTCAAAGGCTATTGGGGTTTTGAGTGAACGAACTGGTAAAGTTATCGGTGATAGCGCATTTGATATGTTAGGTACCGCGAAAGAAAAACTTATGTCGTTGGCGAGAGGTAAAAAGAAAAGTGGAAATGGAATTTCACAAAGAAAGTTTCCATTACAGTCTACGGAACAAATGCCACCAAAAATAGGTAACGCGATTAATAAAATTGCAGTTGCACGGTTAAGAACAATTGCTGGTTCTGGGTTGGCGCGGTTAAACATTTAGATCAACTACGTTAATATAAAATGTTTCGGGATGAGATTGATGATGCTTTTAAAGTAAATGATCCCGTATCAAGGAATAATTCTATACGCGATTATCAGTATTTTTCATATCAAGCACAAAATCCAAATGTAAAGTCACAAATTGAACTTAGATTCGATGACACATCTAAATACTTTTTGCCGTGTGAAGCATTCATCGAAATAGAAGGACAACTGCGGAAAGGTGACGATACTCCATTTGCAGCCGGCGATAATCTTAAAGATACCCGGATTGGGTTTGTCAACAACGGAATAATGGCGTTATTTAGCAACGCCCGGTATTCGATTGGTTCTTCTAAAATAGAATCCATCGATAACGATGTTGATATTGCAACAACGATTATAGGTTTAGCCAGATACTCTGATGATTTTATTAAATCAGCTGGTCATTCGATGATGTTTTCCAAGGATACTACCAATCACGCTGATCATCGTCAATTTACGTTAAGACGACCAAAGAAGGTTTCAGCTGCTGCTGATGATGCTGATGTTGAACCTGTTGTTGTGAGTGATAATCCTAATTACAACGCAGGATTTGCGTTACGAAAAAAGAACATTGACGCCGATGGTAGATTTTCATGTACGATTCCTTTGTCGCATATATTTGGATTTTGCCGAGATGTCCGGCGAGTGATATTTGGTGCTAGTCATACAGTAACGCTTACACGAAGATCAACTGACGATTATGCTCTTTGGCGTGGTCCTGCTCCTGTAACAGATGGTATTGTAACGCTGACAAAGTTAGCGTTGTGGATGCCAGTTATGACTCCATCGTTGACTGTTGAGACTCAATTGTTATCGTTTATGGACCAAGGAGGAAAATCGTTAATGAGTTGGGGTGAGGTTACAACGGCTACTACGTCTAGTCCAGGTCCTGGAGTTTTTACTTGGCAACTTGCGTTGACGAAAAATATTTCCGCGCCAAGACATGTTTTTGTTGTATTACAACACCAAAATAGAACTCAAAAGACAGCTGCAGATGACAGTCTACAATTACGATCTCATATGATATTTGACAAATTTAATGTCCGTGAAGTATCATTGCGGATATGTAACCAACAAGAACCTGTAGAAAATCTTATCATCGATTATGAACATAATCAAATAGGACGAGTTTATCATCTATTATGGTCGTTTATGGGTCGTGATCAAAACATCGATACTGGACTTCAAATATCACAGGTGGATTTTAAAGAATTATATCCGATTTATTACTTTTCGTTGCAACATCTTGATTTTTCTAAACACTCAACCGTTGATGTAAAATTCCAAGCTCGTGTTGGTCCTGCCCCTGACGGATTTAGAGCAGTTGCTGTTCTTGTCAGTGATAAATCAATGATGCTTGAAGGTGGTGGTGGAAGAATGAGAGTCATTGATGCACCAGTGGAAAACCTGTAATTGAAATCTTGAAAAATTCTTCAAATTTTCTTTGAAAATCCATAGGATTTCAACGACATGTAATTGAATCAATCGGTGTTATATAAAAATGTCGTATAACACTATTAATGTCACATTGACACCCGGTCAGATAAAAAAACTTCAATCGAGTTCAGCTAAAAAATGTGGAACTACGATTACGCTTAAACATAATCAAATGACCGGCGGATCAAATAAACTATCGTTGACGAAAACTCAGGTTAATCATTTCAATAGCGCTTTTAAAGAAAAAAAAGGGGTTCAGATTACTCTATCTGCAGCTGCAATAGCAAATATGATAAAAATTGGAGGATTTTTCCCGTTGTTGGCTGAATTCCAGGGTTGATTGCATCAGCGGCTCCGGCACTTCTTGGAGCGTTAGGAACTGGTGCAGCCGGAGCACTTGCTTCTGGTGTTGTCAATAAGATAATGGGTAAAGGTCTAAACGGAAAATCCACTAGAAAAAAAAGGTTTCACCAATGTCAAATTTTGATTTACTCGACGTAGTAAAAAAACTCCCAATAAAACATTTCAGAGGTGTATTCATGAAAGATCAATTACCAGCAAAACCACAAATACCAGAAACTGGAATAATTAATCTTGATGATAACACTGGACCTGGAACTCATTGGGTTTGTTACGCAATATTTCCACGTTGTATTATTTATTTTGACTCATATGGATTACCACCTCCGATTGAATTTGTCAAATACGTGTCCACGATTTCATCGAAATCGCGAAGTAATTCAATTTCGCAGTCAATTCCAATTTGGTATTCAACGTTACCAACGCAGACATTAACAGATCCTCCAATATGTGGACAAGAAACTCTTAACGCGTTAATGGTTATCTCGGCAAATCCTAAATTACCTCACAAGGCTATCCACGAGTACACAATGATGAATCATCGATGGTTTTAACAAAGAAAAACGTGTATATATAACATGTCAGATACTTTTGGAAGATCAGTACCACGTGTTTCTGAATCGGTTACTATCTCACAGGTAAAAAAAATAATCAACAAAGCTATCTCATCGATAGCAAACTTAGATGAATTAAAAAAAATATATGATCAAATAGATGATATAATACAATTACAAAAAACCATCGATGATATTAAAGCCACTGGTGGTAACTCCGTCAGCGATATAAAAAAACTACGTGACGATCATAACGATCACATAGCCAAGTTTAATCAGCTCCAACAGAATATCATTGACGCCATTGAAACTCCCATAAATAACTTTTTGGGTGTTCCGGTTGCATACCCTAATTTACATATCGCACAAGTAAAAGCAACCGTTGATAATTTACCAAAATTACGAACTGATTTTGATTCTCATGTTGATCAGTTTACTATGCTACGAAAAAATTTCCGAAAGGCTGATGACGCCGTTGACAAGTTTTTTGGAAAGAATGCAAAACCAGATAATATTAAAACAACTCTTGAAAATATTATTGCAAAACTCGATGAAATAACCTCGTTTAATACCAGGTTAGGTGTTATCAGGGACACGAAATCAATTTCAGATTTAATCGCGATTAATAAGAAATCCATCGATGATCTTACCACGACCAAAAATGACATCGTAGAGGATGCAACAAGGATGATATCAATCATCGAAAAGGTAAAAATCCCTCATGATAAAACTATCAACGTAGTATACACGATTCAACATGGATCATATACGTGGACACCTACAAATAATATTTTGCATATTACTGCAACCGTAAAAGGGTATTTATCGATTAACGTTAGTGACACCAACGCTATTTACGATATCCTCATCGAGTTCATCTGGAGTCAATAATACGATATCAACAATTATCGACAAGGATATGATTGAACAATTCACGATTACATCCACTGATAATAATCTAGCTAGGGTTTCAATGACATGGTATGCTGAATTTGTAGCTGATTTAAGTAAACAGTTAAATTGAAAGGGGAAAATCTTTGATTGAAATCATTTGGATTTTCCATCAAAGAATTGTTGACTGCGTTAATAGATAAAATGTCAACAACGTCATTGGCGATGATTTCATCACCGGCGGTATTTGAATATCGTTATAACACTGTCAAAGAATATCAAAATAAACTTGAAGCGTTAATAGCCGAGTATAGCAATAAAAAGAAAAAATACCAGCGTAGAATCACCGTGTTAGATGTAACTGTTTACTCGGTGTCAGGTGTAATTGCCGGCGCTGGAATAATACTATCTTCGGTGGTTATGATATCCCCCGTTGTTGTACCAATTTGTATATCCGCGGCTGCAACAATCGCTGGAATATTTACCACGATAACAAAAGAAATATCATCGTGTTCTCAACAAAAATTACACGATTACGCTGTTAAACTTATTACTGCGTCAAACGCTTATTCGCAATTGTCAATGTTGATCTCGTCATCGATTGATGATCAAATAATATCCGACGATGAGTTCTCTAGGATTGTACGATTATATGATTCAACGATTTCAAAGTTGGAAAACAACAATAATAATGTCATCGTCACAAGAAATCCTTCAACGAATAGCAACAAATACCGCCACGACAAAAACAAAGTTGATCTCCGTGGTAACGAAAACACCAGAATTCAGCGTTGAATTTAATCCTCCGTTGGCAGTATCTGCAATCGCGTTAACGCAATTAAGATACTATTATAGTTGGCCTAATGTAAGATCAGCACCGTTCAATGGTAAACCCCCCAATAACAGTTTTACATTTTCATGGAAAAAACCCAACACTGATAAACCAACCACATACACAATACATCTGCCAACGGGTGCATACGATATCGAATATATCAATGACGCAATCATAGAATCAATCCAGGCAATTACAGGACCAAATAAAATTGACATCAAAGATGAACCTGATAAATACCCAATTGAGATAAAAGGACATGAGCCGCTGTTGTCAACGGTCATTGAAGTAAATTCACCTGACTACGCCGTGGATATATACAACATCTCAATTAGAACCTTATTGGGGTATCCCGAGTTTATTCCAGGTACCGTCGATATAAAAGATTTACCAAGTGAGCCATTGAAATCCGATTATATATCAACGAAAGAAGATTATCATGAATACGACGCTCAAGGTGAACTTACTCATAGCCCATTCACATATTTAAAATATCGCCTACACACATTTAGGACAGGGGGGCAAATTTACAATGAACCGTTTTATACTGCTGAGTTTACAACTATGAACAATGAATTTAATCGATTTCTAGGTTATTTAATAACCGCAATTAGTGAAACTCCACCACGTCGTGATGATGTTATCAAGTATATGGAAGTGTGTAATAGAATTATCGCTGATATGGAACTTCTTCATTCAAATTTAATTCAAGCTATTCTAAATGAGAAGTTTACTGATCTTACAAAAATAGATTTTGCAGCTCATCGTAAAATCCGCGTCGAAGACATTCCCACGTTTAAGTTCCCAGAATATAACGTACCAGAGATGCGTAAAAAACTCAACGACGCCATCGATGAAAATTTCCCACGGGTCCGTCAAGGTTGGCTGGATAGTCTTCCCGCGGTTCATCACGCGTTGCCAGAACCTATCAAATCTGACTTCGTCACTGATGATTTACCAGCGATAGATCCTAAATTCAACTACAACTTCGATATTAGTTTTCTACGACCTCAAGATATTTACGGTAAATACTCATACAACGTCTACGACGGAACAGAAACTGATACACTTAGCAAATACGAATACAACGAAAACGGTAAAATAATATGGAGATTTGCTCTTGGTGATCAAGGTGTATTTGTAATCACAGAGAAATCCCTCACTGGGATCTTCAACTCAATGACACAAATGTTCCAGATGAACTTAAATCAACTTAGAGATTATCTACAACGATCTCTGTTGCTAGATTTAACAACTCAGCGTGATACAATCAAACAATAACAACAACAATTAAATCAAATTATCGCTGATATGAACTTCCTCAATGATAGATTACTTTCGTTTTTATACGAGGATAAATCACCAAACAAAGAAAAGTTCCAAAGAGTGTTTTCACGCACCAATGAAAATTTAACATCTATGAAATTCCAAGGATGGAATGTATCAGAGTTAAAAGCATCATTGAAAAAACTCATCAACGATTTCTTTCCTCAGATTCACGCGTTATGGTTTAAGATAAATCCTCCCACGGAAATCTTAACATCAACGAATTCAGTGTACCGCAATAACAAACACAGATCTCCCGGCAACGTTGATATATCATCTGTTATTGCAATACACGTTATCTGTGATGGTATCTTAGGAAGTTTCGCAGTTGATACTTCAAAATCAAAAAGCGCCACCCAAGGATATATCATGTACACGTTCTCACCAGACGTATCCCCGGGAAGTCTTATAGTGAAAATCCCACCTAATTTGACTTATCTTGAACCTGTTAATTCATTTCTGTCCAAGATTAATTTTTCAATAACCGACCAAGAATTTAACCTAATTGACCTTCGCGGGGAAACACTACAAATAACGCTAGATGTGAAAAGTTCCTGAAAATTCGAAGAATTTTACAAAGAACTTTCAGGTCTTAAAAAGACTTCAAAATCGTAAAATTGCTTTGTGAAATTGCTTTGCAATTTACATTCAAAAAGGAACTTTCAAAATCGTAAAATTGCTTTGCAATTTCCATTTCAATTAGAAAATCCAAAACATGTTCAATAATGTATCAACACGTGCTAGTATCTATCCATGATAAACACAGCAGCTAGATCCTTACGCTCTTCTGATGATAATCGTATACTCATTGTTCCCAAGGTGAAAACAAAGTCATATGGACAATGTTCGTTTGCACACCAGGCCCGGCGACGTGGAACGAATTGCCCATTGAAATTAGACACAAAGACACAGTTGTCCCTTTTAAGAGCGCTCTCAAGACTCACCTGTTTCGACCTCAGGGACAAACTTAGCGACCTAATCATGTTTTGTATCTTATATATTTTGAGCATGATTAATGTTTTCCAATTTCATTGTTTTTGTCATTTTTTCTTCTGTAGTTTAGCTATATCGTTATTGATGGTGTAAAGCGCTTAGAGCTTTTAAAGATTAATCGCTATACAAAGTCCTCATTATTATTATTATTATTATTATTATTATTTTCGAATAAGATTCTCATGGACTAACTGATGTAAAGACAGAGATGACTGAATCAAGATCAGGACGCATGTGATAGTACAACCTATATTTACCTGTGACATGGACCTCTCAGATATGACAGCAATTTGGCACATGGCACAACTTAAGAGCCATAACATAAATGAATACCATGTATATCAAGCTGTCATAAACAGTTTAAACATAAACAGAATGATGTGAACGTTAATACATGTTACATACAAAATCCAAACTGGATCCTCAATTATCTGTATGATACACCAGTTAGTGATAATCTGTACAAATGTTAAATCAAGTTTGAATAATTTATATCAGCATATAGTCTAAATTCCATAATAAAAAAAAATATTCTGTTTGAGCAATTTGTAATTTGCAAACAACGATACTTTTGTAGGAAAGTAAACATTCTGTTTGACTAACAAACAATCCAGGGGTCCAATGTGGCCAAGTGGTCCAAAGCGCTCTCCGTTACGAAACAATTCCATCTGACTTCTGCCTGCGTGGGTTCTAGCCTAAGATACGGCTAATGTATTTATGTGGGAAAACTTACACAGTAGCTTCTCGTGGGTCGGTGGATCTTTCCGGGGATTTTCCCGCATACTTTTTCCACCAATAATTCTGACTGCCATGTATAGCATATCATGTGCTGAAAATGGCGTTAAACCCTACAAGAAGAACAACAACTATCCAACTTTTATAGGAAAGTAAATATTCTAAGTGACCAACAAATAATCCAACTTTCGTAGGAAACTAAACATTCTGTTTGACGAGCAAACAACCAAACTTTCAAGAGAAATATAACAATCTGTTTGACCAATAGACAATCCATCTTTCATAAGAAAGTAAACAATTGTTCAACCAACAAACAATCATGCTTTCATAGGAAAGTAAACATTGTGTTTGACCAAAAACACTCCAGCTTTCATAGGAAAGTAAATATTATGTTTGACCAAAATCAATCCAGCTTGCATAGGAAAGTAAATTTTATGTTGACCAACAAACAAAACAGATTTCATAGGAAAGAAAGCATTCTATTCTGTTTGACCAACAAACAACCCAGCTTTCATAGTAAAGTAAACATTCTTTTGGACCAACAAACAATCCAACTTTCATAAGAAAGACACATTCTAATTGACCAACAAATATCCAAATTTTATAGGAAAATAAACATTCTGTTTGACCAACAAACAATCCAAGTTTCCTAGGAAAGTAAAGATGTTGCTGTCCAACACACAATGTGGAATTTTCAAGTTTATTCTGTGTTAACAAGATCATCTTAAATATACAGCTTTCACCATTCTTGATTATTTCTTAATGTCTGCACATATGCCACCCCAGAAGAGTTGGAAACATAATTAATATAATTATTATTGATACAAAATTCAACAATCTTAATTCATGCATAGGATTATATATATATATATAATTATAATTATTATTGATACAAAATTCAACAATCTTAATTTATGCATAGGATTATATATATATATATATATATATATATATATATATATATATATATATATATATATATATATATATATATATATATTACATGCCATGAATACAATATCTATCAAAAAGAGACATTTACAATTGATTCGACAAGTATGTTGAAACATTTTTTGCTTTCAGCACTCACTTTATTATACTATTATACAGGTGTAAATTTTGCTGAATGACTGAGATTGACGTTGTGATTGAAGTATCCAATAAGGATGATACTGTCTGAAGGAATGGATATTAATTTGTACCATGCATTATTAGACTAATGTAATGGATATATATTTGTACCATGCATTATTAGACTAATGTAATGGATATTAAGTTGTACCATATAGTATTAGACTAATGTAATGGATTTGAATTTGTACCATGCATTATTAGACTAATGTAATGGATATTAATTTGTACCATGCATTATTAGACTAATGTAATGGATATTAATTTGTACCATATATTATTAGACTAATGTAATGGATATTAATTTGTACCATATATTATTAGACTAATGTAATGGATATTAAATTGTACCATGCATTATTAGACTAAGGTAATGGATATTAATTTGTACCATATATTATTAGACTAATGTAATGGATATTCCATTACGCAGTCTGATTTGTCCTTTTTCTCATCTGACATATTTTTAAGTTTGAAATGATCAGTCTGCTCATTTTCAGTATATAAGAGCCATAAATTACACTGTAAATTCTGTTTCACTTAATATCTGGTGTCATTTTGTTTAATACTACAGACTGGTCTACTATCTAACTGCCCAATCAATATAATAAATATGAGAGGCAAAGTTTTATATTCTTTCACTGTCTGCTTTCTTGCAAATCTGTTATATACAGTTGCTAAAATAGAAAATAAGGAAACAAATGGTATGACTATGACATATTGTACTTGTATGACCCTCTTATACAGCTATCATTAATATTCTCAGATTTATAAGACACTGTGTAGAGATGATAATAAAATTGTCAAACAACTGTTGACTGCATTAAATGTATTTAATTTATAATATACAAAACAAGAGTAATCCATATAACATTTAGCGATATTTGATTTCAGAGAATAATGATTGGTATGAATGAGTTTATGTTCAGTCTCAGCTCACCCTTAGTATGATCGGGACAAAATAGCAAAACAGAGATTGAGCGAGGTAATGAATACTCAAGTATCAAGCCATTGACTCATTTCTAAGACTTAATTACATGGATCTTTGGTTACAAAATATAGAAGAGACCCAAACATCATCAACGTTATATATCCGAAGATTCAAACTACATTAAACTAAGGTAAATAAATTACATGTTGAAGAAAGAATCCAGAATGTTTGTAAAATGAGATAGAAACTACGTACCTATCAGTTCAGGGGTAAGTATTCCCTGACCTTTGTACTCAAGCCATTTGTCCTTCATATCAGGTCGTGTCTGCTCAATGAATATTTCAGTAGCCTTGAGGGTCTCCTGGCCATCAATTAACCTATGTGTACCCTTACTAAAAATTAAAAAACATTATGCTGTAAGTAAACATGATATTATAGCTCCCTTATCCTACACGTCATTCTAAAATAAAGAAAGCACCACTTTTGTTTCCAAGTAAAAGTCATCTAACTCTACTGTAACTCTCACCTGCCCTAAATGGATGTGGCACATTATCATTGTGTGAGAGTGCTACTTATACATTAGCTTGGGTCATGCTTGCTCTATCCAAAATGGTGCTGATAATACCCTAATGGGAATACTATTGCTATCATCCAGCTATTTTGATAACCTAGATGACCTATAAGAATCAATTTGCAATTGTGACCCCTCATTTTCAGAATTATTTTCAGGTTTTAAATTATGAGGGTTTATCAGTGCAATGTGTGCACTTGATGTCAAAGCATTATATTTGAACAAAGATGTAATTAGGAGTTCACTGCTGAAAACAGTAATGCGCTTACTCATTTTTCATATACTTCATAGCTAAGGCATTTTATTTCTATCTATTTTTGATGGAGAGTTGCACAATAAAAGGTTTCTTGTAATCAAGTTGCTTCAGTCAATACTGACTCTGTCTTGATGGATGGTATTGGTGAATATGCAAAACGTTCAATCCATCAGGTCTGCGGGGGGGGGGGGGGAGGGGATGAGGCTCTCTAGGGATCCTGAAAGAGACTGAGCTCAGAAGATGCTACTGAAATACTCATAGTAGGGTGTCAAAGCTTTATGACCAGTCTGCAAAGAGTAAGATAGCTCATATATGCAGTGCATAATCAACACTTATTACTTAATACTGACAGTGTGCATGGAAACAATGGTTATCAATGGTACCTTGTTAGAGCACAAGGTAAAAATAGTAAAATCCACAACAGTACTGCAAAATCAGCCAAGTTATTATTTTGGTTTCTTTACGCACATTACTCCATATGCCCCCAAAGGCATTTCAGTATTATCTTTGAATTTCTGCTGACTGAATCTCAATGTTCACTACAGGAAATCATACATTAAATAAGCAATGTTTTCATTGTGATTCTGATCAGACACATTAACGAACTGGGTTAGCTGTAATTTTACTTTCACTCAATGCTTTTCAACAATATAAAACACATGACAAGAATGCAAATGCATTACAATGTTCCTACATGGGCATACTCGTGTTTTCTAGTATACAAAAATGAAAAAGAATAAGATATCAGTATACATTAATGTTCACAATGTGACAGTTTGACATCAGTACTTATTTGTCATTTAGAAATGTGGAAATAAAGAATCTTTCATTGTGCTTCTGTGCAGGATGAGTGCCTCCTTTATTGTGCGGGGGGGGGGTGTTTACTTTTAACAAAGCTTTAACATGTTTAGTCATAGAGGTATTACGTCTTCATTGCAGTAGTTTTTTATAGTGATGATTGATCTCTATCACTGGGGCATCATGGAGCAGACATGTAGCATTGTGTACACCCATTCACATTAGCCGGACACCAGGCCAACCTGTTTCAACATTAACCTTGTAAAGCTGAGTGCCATGCAAGGGAGATAATAATAATATGTTTTGTAAATTTCTGGTATTAATGGTCATGGGTTCGAACCTGCAACCTCCCACCTCAGAAATGGGTGCTCTAAGAATGTTTCAAGGCAGGAACAAATTTAATAATAGGGTAGAACTTTACAATACTTGATGAATATACAAAATTCTAATATTCACTGTTGATTTTCTTGTTTGATCTATTCAAATTCAAGCATTTTGATTGTTGCAGTTGATGAAACATAAAACCACTTGGAAAAAATCGAATATATTACAGTTTCGACATAGGGTGCTTACAGATTACCCTCGTAGCAATAAGTGTAAAACTCCTACCCAAAATATTTTAGGTTCTTTTTGCAATAGTAATGGTTTAAAGAATGCATGCATTACAAAGGATGTCATCAGTGAAATAAGGAAAACACACATAATAGTAATATATATGTTTATATACATGTCCAATATGTCTATTTATCTGTAATGCATACTGCCTGAATTTATCTCCAATTCCTTTAAATAAATACATTTAATTATATGTAATGCCTGTAAATAAATGCCTTTAAATATCTTTATTCTCAATTTAAAAATTAACTTGGACACTGAGAGAAAAGCAATCTAATTAAAATCATATCTCCACTGCCTTACATAAACATCCAACAGTAACTGCTTGGGGATCATGTTATAGTGACCTTGAATCAGCCAATGGAAATGCAGCTTTCTGAAATTTGAAAGTGAATCAAATCATTCGGCAAATATTGAATTATCCTAATCCATACTGCTCAGTCTCCCAAATGCAAAGATATAAGATTTCATCTGATTGGCTTGTAAAATCAGCAATTATGGTATAAACCCCAAGTGGCTGTTGTCAGATTTTTCCATACAAATGTGGAGATCTGATTTTAATTAGACTGAGTAAAACGAATATTTTTTTTTATGGGAGACAAAGAAAAGAAATAATGCTATTTGTTACCTGAAGTAAATATCTGTGCCAATTTCATTCTGAAATTTAATAAACAAATCCCGCTCCTCTGTGGACATCTTAATTCCTGCCTGATTTAAGTTTTCCTCAACACTCTGCTCAATTGGCTGTAGACAAGGGTGAAGAAATGATTGTTTAGACTTGTATCACTCTTTTCATTTTGTTTCATATTTTCTTAATTCTGTAATTTGTTATGTCATGGTCTTCAATATCTTATGTAATAATATCACAAAATATACACGAAAAAAACAACGTTCCTCTAATTTAACACTTACTTATTGTAAATGTGTTATCTTACAAATGTACATACATGCATTATATTTAATTTGACAAAGACTTACTATATATGTGTTATCTTACAAATGTACATACATGCCTTATATTTAATTTGACAAAGACATACTGTAAATGTGTTATCCTACAAATGTACATATATGACTCATATTTAATTTGACAAAGCCTTACTGTAAATGTATTATCTTACAAATCTACATACATGCCTCATATTTAATACACTAATAAATTGCATGATGCATGTAAATTTGTATGGGCATTATTGCTCACATTTATCACTTGTCGTGTAAATGAGAACAAGAAGCCTGCATTTTCTTTAGTTGTAGCTGTAGGGCTTAACACCATTATTCAGCCCAGGTCAACTAGCAAAGGAAGAACCCAGAAGAAACCATGGCATCAGCCACCTACTGAAGGGAATCTAGTGAGAGGTTTATCACATACAACATTGTGCTTGAAACTCAAACCAATGCACACAGGTGTGATGATAATGTTTGGTAAAGGTGGGTGCATCACACCACTCGGCCAGCTAGAGCCCTTTCTTCCTTTAAAGACTCTTAACAAAAGTCATATATTTAAAATGTAATGCTGACTGGTACCATTACAGCTTGCATGGACTTCCATTAGATTTAAATGTGGAGGGTGAGTTTCCAAAGTTGAGACATTTATTTTGCAAACAATGTAAAACATAGCTAATATTTTTATATATCTATACATTAAATATCCTAATCATTTAATGAAGGTAAATTTATTTTAGTTTAGCTTGTCGCTTTGAAATTCATATACGTATTGACAATTTTAAATGTTTTATAAAGGAAACTGACCCACATATTTGTGTGTCACCATTATAATATTATGTTTACTTTCAAATGAAGCCCTCAAATCTAAAATAACAGTAATTTCGCCAACTTTTTGGCATTTAAAATCAAATTGTAGCTCTCAAAGGTCAACGACAGTAATTTCGTACATAAAATTTTAACCTGACCGTCGCCAACTTGTTGGCATTGAAAATCAAAAATTGAAGCTCTCAAACGTAAACAATAGTCATTTCATTCATCAACTTTTAACATGATTGTCACCAACTTGTTTCAAAAACTGCATTCCCTAATGAGTCACCCTCTAACAATAACTCATTATTTTTATTATTATTATTATTATTATTATTATTATTATTATTATTATTATTATTATTATTATTATTATTCCCTATCATCTGACTCCAGTCTGTTGACTACAGGATTTCAGTCATTTTACAGACTTCATGTAATTACTAAACCACGCTTGTTTATCTATTTTATTGGTTAAAAGAGTGAATTAAACTTTTGGTGAACTTCTCAGTAAGGCTGTCTGTGTTAAAATGTCACATCTTTCTGAAAAACAACAATTTAGGATGCAACAGTGCAATATTTGCTAGACAACTGACAATCTGCAATAATGTTAAGTGGTAGACATCATATGGTCATAAGAAGTCATATCTACATCAGCTTTAAACAAATTCCTACATTACTTTTATCTTATAATTTAGCAATATTAAGCTCATCAGAAATAAAAACCAGCATAAATTTGAAAACACCAAACAATGAGAAAAAATAAGAATACAACACCAAAATAAATTTCAAATCATCAAAAATGAGAAAATCAGAATAAATTTCAGGCCATCACATAATGATAGAAATACAGGATAAGGATAAATTTCAAGCCATCATACAATGATAGAAATGATAGAAATACAGGATAAATTTAAAGCAATCATAAAGCAATGAGAGAAAATCGGCATCAGTTTCAAACCGTCCAACAATGATAAAAAAATCAGCATGGAATACCAAAGTCAATTTCAAATCATCCAACAATGAGAAAAAAAGCATAAATTTCAAACCATCAATGATAGAAAAATAGCATAAATTTCAAACCATAAAACAATGATACTAAACCAGCATACATTTCAAACCAAAAAACAATGAGAGCAAATCAGCATAAATTTCAAGCCATTAACCAATGAAATAAATTCAACATAAATTTCAAACCATCAAGCAATGAAATAAAGCCAATATACCGGTACATTTTAAGCCATCAAGCAATGATAAAACCAGCACCATTTCAAACCAACAAACACTGACAGAAAATTAGCATAATTTCAAATCATAAAATAATGATAGAAAACCAGCATATAATTCAAACTATTAAACAATGATTGAAAATCAGCATCAATTTCAAAACATCAAACAATGATAGAAAACTAGCATAAAATTGAAACCATCCATTTTTTTAAAAAGACCAGGAAAGTAATATGTGTATCGTCAATCCTTATCAGATGATGCAAATTGTGTGATGTGATACAATTCACACTGAAATTGACTTAATGACACACAATGTGCTAAACTTGATGTGATGCATGAATCAAATATGGAATTCATGTACTTACAATTTCCTGTCCTATCTGTGTGGGTGTTCCCTCAATGACCAGCTGTTTACCTTCATCGCTAAATGAGACTTCTGAATCTGTATGCTTTCCTGCAACAAAAAAGTATCGTCACAGCTTTAAAGCAAAACCACCATGACATTGAGTTTTTATGTGGTATTTACTTTAAATACAAACAACCAAGAAACAAATTATTCTTCAATAATCCATACCCAATTATAACACCTTTAGGAGAGCTACCACTACCTTACAAATAAACTGCTCCTTTGACATGAATGGTTACGGATATGAAAGGTCAATTATAACTTTGGCAGAGTCATACCAAAGACTGTAACAACTCGCTTGTAACTCAGTAATAAGAGGTTAGTGTTAGGACTGGTCGACCTGGCGTCAGGATAACGTAACTGAGTGGGACACAATGCTATATGTCTGCATTATCCACATGCCCCAGTGATAGTCATCACAAAGTTGTATATCACAACGAAAATACTATACATATTGTTTATTAAGATCACATGCAAGTGCATATATACATATGTTTGCCCTTCGAACGGAGTTAAGATTTCCTACAGGCATCTGTGTACTGACCAAGTGAATTAATCTCGCACATCCCTCAGTGTGTCCGCTACAAAATGTAGTTCTATGACTTTTTAGCCATTCACAATCACCTTTGCATATTGATAAGTTAATTATTTTTATTTTGTAGATTTTAAATTTCTTTACATTGATAAAATCAATACAAAACACACTTGTGATTCAAACATGAAAAGATGGTTTTAATGATGAAATGTGAGCACTACAAATGCTTGGTTCACTACATCATTTACAAAAGAGTTTAGCCATTCACGTAGCAGTGCATTCAAATTGATTTGGAATAGAAATTGACAGAACATAAATGATGAACCAACAAGATGTAATTAAAAAATTGTCATATATTAGTTTATCTGAGTCACTATTCTGCTTTAGTAGCAGTACTACTGATGAACAACTTTCTTCTCTCATTGCTTTGACTCTCTCTCTCTCTCTCTCTCTCTCTTTCTCTCTCTCTCTCTCTCTCTATCCATCTCTCTCTCTCTCTCTCTCTCTCTCTCTCTCTCTCTCTCTCTCTCTCTCTCTCTATATATATATATATATATATATATATATATATATATATATATATATATATATATATATATATATAATCCTTTAACATTTACAATCATTCGCTAGTCCAGAGACATCGTGGGATGAAACAAATGAAAATCTACTACGCTCATTATTTCATGTATTTTAGCCTGCTTTTTGTGTGTGTGTGTGTGTGTGTGTGAGAGAGAGAGAGAGAGAGAGAGAGAGAGAGAGAGAGAGAGAGAGAGAGAGAGAGAGAGTGCACAGCTTTTGACATTTTCATATTTCATTAATAATAATCAATTTTTAGAACATTATAAAAAATATAGATGAGTAAATATAAAATAAAAACAACAATACCAATATATTAAATACATCACAACAACACGGAACCAAGAAATTTACAATATAATGTCGACATAGTTTGCAACATTGTATCGTTTATCAACACTATTGACAAGTATAATAATTCGACACACATATTACGATGAACCATATTCTTGTAGGTTACTTGGTATAATATATATTTAGAGATGTTAATCCATACCAAATTTCTTTTCTCTCTCACTCCACATTTCTGAGCAGTTGTCCATTATGCATGAGAGGAAGAGGACTAAACAGCAGAAAGGATTGCGAAGAAAATGTGTTCATTTAACAGTAATACTATATTTATATTGACACCATACACGCTAACCCCTGAAGACGAAAAAGCGCAATCCAAGTGGTCAGGCAGAAAAAACGTAATCCACATAAAGCGTGCTAAAATTTAAATAAACAATGATGTATTTGCCCCTCTCATCTATTAACATCAACTCATCTGCCAACATCGTTTACTGTTGCAAGTTTTGATATGTAGCACTTTTATCATTACACACACATCGACTAGAATCCATCTTAAGGCTTTTAGCGCCAAATAGTAAAATTCATTCCAAAATAGATGTCACATGATTCTGTAAAATTCGTTCTGAAATAGATGTCACATGATTCTGTTCATTTTTTTGTGCTTTCTTTAATTCAGCTGTGAAATTTTTAAAAGGAAATAATTTTTCTCTCATGTATGCATTGACTAAAATCAAATATACATTTTGGCACCACATTATACATTTAGACTGGTTCTGCAGTAAATATGAATTAGAACAAAGAATCTGCACAAAAAGATTAAAATTAAAAAATCAAAGTCAGTCTGTTCTCTCCTCACTAAGCCATACAGATGCTATAAATTGAATTTTCGAGGTTGGAAGTTTGAAAGTAAACCAGGTACACTATAAATAGAATATGATACTGTTAGGAAAGTGCACATAAGTCCACGGACAAGCGTACTCTTAGTCGTTTTCTAAAATATGGTGTGTGATTAATGGAATGCTAATAAAAACGAGAAAACAAACAACTGATTTTTCTGACAAGTGGATATACCAAAAAAGCGTAATCCATATGCATTCATGCATAATTTAGTGAAGAAAAAAAACATGATGATTACACCAAAAGCATAATGGTTGGCATGTATGCAGCACTGTCATAGACTTGTACTGACATTGCCAGAGTTGTACACACATCACCATCAAGTTATTCTGACATGGCCATTTATGTCAAGACTCGTTTTGAAACAATTCATGTCAAAACTTCTAACCACATTTTAGAAATCTCATTATGTCCCTCGAATATTGAATACTAACTAGACATCATGTGAATATTTTTAGGGAAAAACTGATGCTAATGTGGCTTTCAGAAAGAATAATAAGTTTTAAGACTTTCAAAATGGCTGCCATGATAGCAATGTTGGATGTTAGAATGGAATCATGCATAATGTTTTCTTAGGATCAATAATATATTATTAGAAAAAAAAATATAATGTCCACTTTGATCAATAGATGTATAATTTCATGGCAATCATCCAAGTAATTTTGGAGGAGTAATACTAACAAACTTGTGCTAATGTACCAATCCCAAGGCTTGTTGTGGGTTTAATGCAATTCTTAGCACACCAAAGATTATACATGGCAGCCAGTATAACTGATGGTGGTTACATGGACCAGGATGAATCCGTATAAGAACCAAAAGCCCAAATGAATCTATTTGTAACAGAATTGTTACCGAGTGGATGGTGGATTAAATGAACAACACAAACACAATATGTGAAAGATAATGTAAATTTATGAAATAAATTATTAATGAAAAATATTGATGTATCAACACAATAACTCATGCATTCAACCCACAATCACGCTACACAACTATTCACAATTCAAAAATAAATTAAATATTAATATAAAATAAACACAGATACAAGGAATCTCCTGGACTATACACAGATCCAAGGAACCTTTACAAAAGTTATATTAACGCAAGTATAGATTGCGATAATAAATACAAACATCAAACTATACTATCGCACGTATGGATTGCGACAACTAGCACGAACATATACATGTATTTAATCAAGTTGCTAACTTTTATTGAGATTCATGTAATCCCTTGAAATATTACTGTGATTTGAAGTAACTATGTAAATATAACAATGTATTCAATTGTACTACAATTGCAACACACACATGTGTCTCGACCCTGTATAACCGTACGATTCACCAACTACTGAATCGCCGCCCAGCTTCTCCGAATACCTAGGGTTGACTCAATACTTGTATCGGTCACTTGGCCTTCACGGATTCACCACAGCTATACGTACAGACAGCATACAGCATCTACTAGAACCAACGTTCCCAAATACCTACATGCCACCCCGGATGTTTACACCTCTAGACAGCTCCGACACTCAGACTTCTAGATTTCCGGATATTTACACATCACGACATGTGTAGACGGACAGACAATCCGACAGACAGACAGTCAGATACCTCAATTCGATCGCACAATTAAACAGCACAATCACGGCACAATCAATCACATTCAGCTACAATTCAGAGACATTTAGAGACGTTCAGCTACAATTCAGAGACGTTCAGCTACAATATCAGAGACGTTCCACTACAATATCAGAGACGTTCCGCTACAATATCAGAAACGTTCCGCTACACTATCAGAAACGTTCCGCTACAAATCAGAGACGTTCCGCTACAATATCAGAGACGTTCCGCTACAAATCAGAGACGTTCCGCTACAAATCAGAGATGTTCCGCTACAAATCAGAGACGTTCCGGTACAAATCAGAGACGTTCCGCTACAATATCAGAGATGTTCCGCTACAAATCAGCCCTTTGGATGGAGAAAGAATGACGAGCTATCTTTTCTGTGATAAGATACTTTTGGTCTGGTAATATTATCAGAAATATTCTGCCTTATATATCCTCAAATAGGTGAGCAGAATTCACGGCAAAATTCCCGTGCACCCCGTGATTCTAATATTCCTGACTTCAAGTGACTCTTAGTCAGACACATGCAAATCGTTACACGCCGCTTATCTTTGAAAAAGCCACTTATTCACCCCAGGTAACGCATGTACGACGAAACAAAAAAAATGGTGAAATTAGTTTGTAATTCAAGAAGAAATAAATTCAATTTTCGCCTAATTCTGTGACCCTATTGACCATGGGTAAACACATATAAGTAGCAATATCCAAAAGAAAACTACTAACTTGGGTAAACCCATATAAAAACCAATATCCCAAAGGAAACTACTGACCCGAGTAAACCAAGGTGAGAACCAATATCCCAAAGGAAGCTACTAGCAAGCTTTCTAACCAATACTAGCCAAGCCTGAGATTGCTTCACTCACATAAGTAATTGAGATGGTATTGATAAGTAAAGGCAGGTGTTTAGACCACACACAAATGCACGGAGAGAGAGAGAGAGAGAGAGAGAGAGAGAGAGAGAGAGAGAGAGAGAGAGAGAGAGAGAGAGAGAGAGAGAGAGAGAGAGAGGGAGGGAGAGAGGGGAGGGGAGGGGGAATATCTTCAAAATCTTCAAACTGAAGGGACTTGTTTGTGTGTGAAAGCTAATTATGATTGCATTACTACATCAGTAAAAAGAAGTTCTAAAATGCTAGAGAATTTAGAGACTGTAACTTTCACAAACTATGTTTGTACATTATAATGCTTTAAATTGTGCATTTCGTTTGATTGTTTTTATGCAATAAACCGGCCATACCCCAACAGGTTTCAGAGTGTAAAAGCATTAAAACTGCTTGCTTAATGATTGTTAGTTGAAATGTTAAGGATTTTGGCTGCAATATTTATGTATTCCTACATATTTTGTTTTGGGGTAAATTGTGTTGTGTTGGCAGGCTTGCAGTTAATTTGAGTAAGAGATGCATGACCCCAATTTTGATTTGTCATTTAATTCTTGCTTAGCAATCTACATTAACCAATGGCAGATTTTTCTACTAATTGCAAATATGAGCACCACTGTGAATACAGACAATAATCATTAGTAAAAAGTTTTTAATATATTGGATGTACATGTAATTAAGAGTTTTTCTTTTAAAAAATGTACCATTTGTCATATAGTTAAAGAGTTATATTATATGCCTGACAGAGAATAAATATCAAATGGCAAAAGGCAAGTTCAATCACTGAAAATTGGAATGATTGGTGTGAATAGCTAATTTTTACAAAGTGAAAACAGCTTTTTATTATCTGAAATTGCATTATTAGTGGCACCTTGATATTGATTACATAAATGGGCTCTAGAAGGCCAACAGTCTTGACTCGTTTTAAGATTAATTCATTTTGATGGGGAGAAAGAGTAAAGAGGAGAAATATATTAGAGGAATTAATGAAATATACAAGTACTGCAATAAAGGTCTTACGAACATGCGCAAGGAAAGTTATTCTTTCTAAATGCAAAAATGTACAGCACATAGTTCCAAACGTGATACACCACTGGGACAATACAAGTGGCACAACCATTGTAGTTTTATCATTTTGCTCTCACTAATATATCTCAGCAAGAAACATACAGTATGCACTTTGAAATATAATCTAGAATACCAAATATGCAAAGATGCATAATGAAATGACGGCTGTCTAGGAAATCATTTATATACCACTGTATTCACACTTTACACTCATTATAGGTAAATTACAATGTCACATAAATGTACCTAATTGAGACAAACCTCTACAATTCTCAATTTGTTACACACGATTATGGTGATGAACCTAAATTCATTGAATCCTATACATGGGACAATTTTGTGTCATCGTTCTTACCTTGTTTCTCATCTTCAGAGTCCTCAGGACTTGTTCCAGATGGAGGCGTCTCTGTCTTTACACTTGACTGCCCAATATCAACCTAGATGTCCAACAGAAGAACTCATTGGTAAACTACGGCAAAACGTAATGTACAAAAGAACAATGCTTTTTGATACAATCCTGGAGTCAGCACAAATAATTTCAGTTGTCCTGATATAATTGACTTGAGACACAGACATTTAATAGGAACTACGAAAAGCATTACTCAACTGTATTTGACAAATTCATTCCATAGCATTTATTGCTGTATATTTGAAAACTGGATGACACTGAATTAACTCATTTACATTTTAATTCTGACAGTTCTCTAATTGCATGTAAACTGTACCATATATGATACACAGGTACTCAGTGTGAGCCTGGTGTTGTAAAAAGTAACAATCTGAAGAAAAATTAAGTTACAAAATTACCTAAGATTACCCCTATGACCCGTTATAATAAAAGACCAGGTCTATCATATTACAGTATAATTTTTATATCGTTATTATTATTACATAGTTGTAATTATATTATTAATTCCTGATAATTTTATTTAGTATTGTTGTTGATCTTATTAATCTTGTTATTAGGCATCAGCTCTTTGACTATTATTTCAGATATAAATAGAGACAATGAATATTGTGCTAAAACTAATAACCTCCCGTCTTTTCAATTCAGTGTCCAAGAAATATTAGTTAATTTATTTTCACAGTAAATAATGACCTCTGCTAGACCTCAACTGTTGTAGTAATACAATCTCATAACATGAGACCTGAGTAGACAGTAGGATAATAAGATTCAAGCAAGAACAGAACATAGTTTATTCAATCCCAAGTTAAATGATGGTAACATCTACTGTCCACTTCCATTATTGATAGTGAAACCTGATTAGCAGAGTGAAAAATGATAGTGTTGAAATATAGTATCTAGTGTTATAATTGTCCAGGTTTGGAACTGTCATGAGAACGAAAAAAACATGTTATGATTCATGAAGAGTACTGTCGACTCCGGTTAACTGCACACCCTCGGGACCGTCACGAGACCGTGTAGTTAACCGGAGTGTGCAGTTAACCGGAGTACGGTACAGTACATATTTAAGCATTGGGAAAAATCGGGACCGGCGTAATTACGTGCAGTTATCTTGAGCGTGCAGTTAACCGATGTGCAGTTAAGTGGATTCGACTGTAGTTTCCTTTTATCAGACCTTGTAAAAGTCAGTCACAGATATAGCAGCACCAAGGAAAGGTGTCATCAAGAATCATATTTAAAAAATTCATAACAGCACAAATAACAATGAGATAATACCAGCATAACTATCAAACCATCAAACAATGGGGAAAACACATCATACATTTATAACCATCAAACGACCAACCAATGACAGGAAATCAGCATAAATTGCAAACCATCAAACATTGAGAAATAATCAGTATACATTTCAAGCCATCAACCAATCAGAGAAAATTAGTAAAAATTTCAAACCATTAAACAATGATAGAAAACAAGCATAAATTTAAAGCCATCAAACGATGATGGAAAATCGGCAGGAACTCGAACCATCAAACAATGATAGACAATTAGCATCAATTCAAACCATAAAACAATGATACAAAATTAGAATAATTTTCAAACTATAAAACAATGATAGAAAATCTACTTCAATTTAAATCTATCAAACAATTGTAATAAACCAGCATAATATTCAAACCTTACAAATTTTTTGAAAACCAGCATAAAGATCAAACCATCAAAGAATTGAAGAAAACCAGTAACCTCATTTACAACCATGCTCAACCCTTATGTTGTCTATTAACTTTTTGTTTTCTTAAGAAAATGTAAGTCTTTCAGATACATAAAATCACCCAACCATAACATTTCAGTTCTACTGTCCAATTGATCATGATTTAATGGTTAAACTGACGTAATAACATTAACATGTCTATCGTCAATCCTGTTGCAAATGTTGTGCCGTGATACATATCACACAGAAAATGACTTAATAAGACACAATGTGCTAAACCTAATGTAATATTAGAATCAAATATGGAGCACGTACCATTTCCTGTCCTATCTGTGTGGATATCCCCTCAATGACCGGTTGGTTTCCTTCATCACTTATTGAGACTTCTGAATCTGTAAGGTTTCCTGAACACAAAAATGTATCTACCAAACTTTAACAAAACTACCACAACATTGAGTTTCAATGTGGTATTTACTATAAATACAAACAAGCAAGAAACACACTATTTTCAATAGCACTGCTATGCTGTTACTTCCTGTATCTTTCGATCAGCTGATTTTAGCGACTGCACGTTGTTGTGGTCGAGCGAAGCCATTTTGAGATTTCCCCTAGTATATCGATATGCTCGTTACCCATTCGCATATTTTGTACAACAATGCAAGATTTTAATATTAAAGTACCTGCACAAACATTCGAAGGTGAGAATATATTCTGATAGATTTGTCATGACTGATTATATTGTCTTACATTATGTTAAATTAGGAGAATTCAAACACGGAGTTGTGTATACTTATGTCGTGACGTCATGTCCCGCCCGCATGGTCAAGTTGGATTGGCCGACCGATTGCAATACCCACCAATCCATGCTTTGTTTACCAGAATGATTACATGTGCTAAACTTGTATATAAGGAGCGTCGCTGCTCCAAATCCAGATAGGGTTAGGGCAGATAGGAGTAGAAAGGTAAAGAGAAGACAGGTAGAAAAAGGACTGGTGAAAATTGATACCTAGAATAAGGATTAGTAAATCAAGAGAGAAAAATGAGAGAGGTAATTGTTTAAAGGAAAAAGATTTATTGTATGAAAATTTAGAAAAGTAATTTGGAACTTAGATTTTAAAGAACAAGTTCTCATAAGCATACGAAATTTCTAGACCTGAATTTCAGAATCCAAAGTAGGATGCTGAAATTCAGATCTTATAAATTTAAAAGAACATAAGATGCCCACTAAATGATTTTTAACACTCGGACTTGGTTTTAGTAATTTATGAAGTGTTTTAGATAATCGAGATATGTCAACTATGGTTCTAGTTAATGATATATTTCTCTACGTACAATTGGAATATGTAATCTGGTAAAAGGATGTAATTTGACTAACAAACGAGAAATGATGGAATAAATATGTCATGAATTTTTAATCTTTCTATATTGTTGTTTTATCTCTAATGCTAGAGTCAGACGAACCCTTGTAGCTTCAGGGTCTGAAAATGATAGCTTAAATCCCGGAATAATTTTCCAGACCCCTTGAGGTTACAATATATACCCAATTATAACACCTTTAGGAGAGCTAATACTACCTTACAAATAGACCGCTACCTGGGCATAAATGTTACGGATATGAAATGTCACAGTTTCCAACCCTGGCAGAGTTATACCAAAGACTTTAAAAAATGTAACTAACTGGTGACTCACTTGCCACTCAGTAATGAGATGTTAGTGTTAGGACTAGTCGACCTGGTGTCAGAATAATGTGACTGGGTGAGATACATTGCCACAAGTCTGCAGTATGCTAATGCCTCAGTGCTATACATAACTAAAAACTGCCACACTGAAGACTACTGAAGACAGTGCAGTCATATGACTGAAATATTGTTAAATATATGCTAAAAATCCAACACACACAAACACACACACACATACATATATATATATATATATATATATATATATATATATATATATATATATATATATATATATATATGCTTTTGTACTGAATTTTGTGTGTGTTGACATTTTACGCTTTGCTTAGGAAACAATTATGATGCTGCAGAAGATTAATTTTAATTTCCATTATTTGCAAAAGTCAGAGGTAAGAGAAACTTCCGCCAAGTTTATCTTTTTGGTCCGACTAGGACAAATACAGGTCCCAGATCTTGGACCACTGCTAATTTAGGCCCTAGTCATATCAAGTCAAAGACCTCAAATGTTTAAACAGTTGCCTAAATATATGAAAAAGACTTTCGTCATCACAAGCAGTAATACACTTCTCTGGTGTGACCTATATCACTACAAGCGCTTCAAGAGTTAATAGTTTGGGGAAATGTTATAATAGAGACAGTTTTCATATGCAAGACTGAAAACAACTTTGCAGGAGTTTGCGCACATCAATGCTCTCCAAGTGTGTAATTTTATAACAATTTTGCACAGTTCAAGAAATCATGCACCATGGATGGATCTGTGAGAGAGAGAGAGTGAGAGAGAGAGAGAGAGAGAGAGAGAGAGAGAGAGAGAAAGAGAGAGAGAGAGAAAAAGATATATATATATATATATATATATATATATATATATATATATATATGGAGAGAGGGAGAATAAACATCAATTAGCAAAAGGTCATTTAAATTCAATCACTCAAAATATGAATGATTGGTGTGAAAAACTAATTATTATAAAAGTGAAAAATGCTGCGTATTATCTGAAATTGGCACCTTTATATTGATTACATAAATGTGTGTCCTAGAAGGTCAACAGTCTTGACACGTTTTAAGATCCATTCATTCTTATGGGTAGAGAGAGTAAAGGGGAGAGAGATGTTAGAGAAATTAAAGAAATATACAAGTACTGCAATGCAGGTCTGAAGAACATGTGCAAAGGAACATATTATTTCTAAATGCAAAATTAAACAACACGCAGTTCCAACCGAGATATCACCACTGTGGCATAAGCGGCACAACCATTGTGGTTATGTCATTTTTCTAGCACTAGTATAGGTCATCAAGAAATATACATTATGTACTTTGAAATATAAACTAAAATACCAAATATGCAAAGATGTACATTGAAATGGTGGTTGTCTAGTACATCATTTATACACCGCTGTATTCCCACTTTCCACTAATTTTTGGTAAATTACAATGTCACATATATATACTTATTTGAGGCACAACACTACAATTCTCAATTTATTACACACACTTATGGTGATGAAACTAGCTTCATTGAATTCTATTTTTTTTGTATGGTTGAACTCCATTTTTCAGCACAATATAGGCTATACATGGCGGCCAGTATTAATGGTGGAGGAAGAACCCGGACAACGCCAGTAAAGAACCACCGACCCACAAGAAGCTACTGGCAAGCTTTCTCACATAACTACATTTGCCGAATCTTAGACTCGAACACACGCAGACAGAGGTGAGATGGCAGTGGTCCGTAACGGACAGAGCTTTAGACCACTCGGACACTCGGGGCCCCATTGAATTCTATACATGTAACAATTCTGTGTCATCGCTCTTACCTTGTTTCTCATCTTCAGAGTCCTCAGGGCTTGGTCCAGATGGAGGCGTTTCTGTCTCAACACTTGACTGCCCATTATCAACCTAAATGTCAAACAAAAGAACTCATTGGTAAACTATGGCACATCATAATGTACAAAACAACAATGCTCTGTGATAAAATCCTCGAGTCAGCACCAATAATATCAGTTTTCCTGATATAATCGACTTGAGACACTGGCATTTAATAAGAACTACAAAAAGCATTACACATCTTTAATTGACAAACTGATTCCTTAGCATTTACCATGAATGATAAAACCATCACTCGTCTCCCACATTTACTCATCAATGAAGCACTGGATGACCCACCGTCCTTGCTGGATACACAGAAAGTGATACATCTGCTCTCAAGTGGCAAAACACCTGATTCAGACTTCGTCCCAGATGATTTCTACAAGGAAGAGGACACAACTCTGATAGAAAGGCTCCATCAGCCGTTTTTACTGACTATGCAGCAAGAGACGACCCCCCCCCCCCCAGGAAATCAAAGATGCTTCCATAATCCACTTGTATAAGCGCAAAGGGAACTGACATACAAGAAACTACTGGCCAGCTTTATCACATACCCACATTGGCTGAATCTGAGACTCGAACCCACGCAGACAGAGGTGAGATGGCAGTGATCCATAATGGACAGAGCTTTAGACCACTCGGCCATGCTGCAAAACTTCCATGATGGCAAGCAGGCATGAGTCAGGGACACTGGACTGGACAAACATCTGAGCCATTCCCAGTAACAAATGGCATCAAGCAGGGTTGTTATGGCATCGACTCTGTTCAGTATATAGCTCTATGCCATAATGACTAATGCTTTCAGAGATGGAGATGTAAGCATTCGAATCAGGTACTGTGGAGATGGAAAACTATCAAATCCCAGGAGGCTACAAGAGAAAACCAACTTTATGATAGACACCATCAGGGATTACTTACTTGCTGATGAGTCACTTGGCATTACTCTGTGCACAAAGGCTCCAAGTTGTGAGAATCTAGCAGAACAGCAGAGGCAAGCCAGAAAAGGATGTGTCATCCTGGATATGTCCCAATCGTCCCCTGTCCCTAATGCAAACAAAAACTCCCTGCAAGAGTTGGCCTCATCAACCACCTGCGCACGCACAGAACAGAACCAGCCCCTCCAACCCTTGGATGACCAGAGAGGTGCTCATCGAATCGCCGGATAAACAACAACTGCTGAGCAAATATTCCAAATTGGACCAAAATCCTAGATGTGAAACCCATTAGCGCTATGTTAACTAAACATTGATTGGCTGACAATACTTAAGTTTATATATCTTTGATCATCATAACCAATAAGAGACTCAATATTTTGATTTCAGTTTTAATCGTAAACAATTAAATTTAGATGCACATGAAAGGAGTCAGACTATTTAATGGAACAAGCTGGAACAAACGAAATGCCTCAACAACAAAAAAGATAATACCTGAACAAAGACTAAAAAAACAAATGACGCTTCCTTTTATAACTAGTTATACTTTTATATTTTGATGTAGGGGAACAAACAAATATACCGGAACAAAAAAGATGATATTGGAACAAAGTTTGATTATGATGTTTAATGAAATATTGCGCATGGACCACTAAGCAGTGAAATAAAGAAGTCTAAAACTTTTTCCATGAATATCTGGTTTTAATTGCTGTTAATGTTGTACTGTTAGTTTATGTAGGGAGCCAAGATGATGCTCTAGTAGTCAGCTTAGCAACCAGTATCAGTCTTAGCATATGCTATGCTAACACTCAGCAGCAAGGAGGATGTACAACATGTCAGGAAAAAGAGTGAAGTGACAGGGATGAGTTCTGTCTGCATTATTGTATGTGACAACACTACTGACTACATGTAAGCTGTATAACAAGAAATGATTACAACTGGAATTCAACTTGAAGTGAAAATAAAATAATCCAAAAGTAAGATACTGCACCAATTAGAATAATACACTATCATATTCATTAGCAAAAAAAAACAAGTCAATGCATTAGGAGTAATATAACAGCAGCAGAGAGGGTGAACAGACCAACTTTTTAGGCGTCAACGAGGTTTCCTTCAATTAAATATTTACTAGGAAGCCTCAATTTGTCAAAAATAGACCTTCCTATTAAATATTAACTAGAAGGATTCTATTTGGTAAATTAAAGGCTTCCTTGTAAGGGTCCATTTGGTAAAAAAAAGGACGCCAAATATATGGCGTTCACACTCTCTGCTGCTATGCGCTAACTGAAACAGCTATAGATACAATGATGAATTAGCGATATATTTTTTATATAAATGTCAAACATCGGAGAGGCACAAATAACTAGATTAACACGAGAACGGTTGGCCGCGATTAAGAAATTTCTCCCGGTGAGAAATTCTTTCAGAGATAATCTTCAAGCTCGTCAACAAGCAAAAGAAGATTTTACCACCGACACTAAAGAATTATTTAAGCCGATAACTACAGCAACTGAAAAAGTTGTTGCCGCTACTAAACAAGTTGGTATAGAGACCGCAAAAGTCGGTACAGAGACTGCAAAGATAGCACGAAGATCTAAAACAGTAAAAAAATCATTGAGAACACTCCCTGGTGATATTGTAACTGCTGTTCAACAGCGAGAACAACAAGAACAACAAGAACGAGAACAGCGAGAACAACCGGTGGAGGAACCGGTGGAAGAACAACAACAAGAGGAAGCTGCCGCTGATATTCAACAAGAATATACACCTGAAGTTTTATTTACGAATGAGGCGTTAAATGAAATTAGGGGAATTAAAACATTACCTAAATTAGCTAATTTTGCTACCGATAATTTCAAAGATAGAAAAAATTACCTCAATGACGGGTATGAAAAGGTTATAACAACTAGGGATATTTGGGGGAGAAAGGTGTTTTTGGCAAATAAAGGTGAAACCAGACTTATATCAAAATTAAAAGATAGTTATAAAACATATGATGGTATATTAAAAGGAGTAATACAACCAAGACCAAAACCGCCGCCGTATACAGCAGATCCGATTCCCACAGAGATAAAAATAGCGGCAAGTGGAGATTTACAACCTACCAAACAATCTCCGGTAACTGGAAAGAGGTTTGGTGGAATTGGAAATTCAATACCCTGTTCAAGAAGTGTCCTCGATGATATATCACGATTAGAAGTTCTCATTGGAGGAAAACGAGCTGGAAATAATTCTCCGGAAATAACTAACGAAGCGACTGAAATCCTTCAACGGTTATTTCAAGGACATGTAATGGATATCGGACTATATCGAAGTTTCATCGATGAACTTACCGATGATTATTACAGCGATTGATCACCGCGATTAGACATATAGCATTTAAATAAAATGATAGTACATCGTAGTATGAACAGAGCAAGACCTGTTTACGTTGTAAACTCGCGACTACCGGTTTACAAACTTACGTATGGAAATGGACTTGGTGATATTTTCACTGGATTATTTACTAGAATTGCTCCAAAGCTGTTACCGGTTGGTAAAGAAATAGCGTCAAAGGCTATTGTGGTTTTGGGTGAACGAACTGGTAAAGTTATCGGTGATAGCGCATTTGATATGTTAGGTACCGCGAAAGAAAAACTTATGTCGTTGGCGAGAGGTAAAAAGAAAAGTGGAAATGGAATTTCACAAAGAAAGTTTCCATTACAGTCTACGGAACAAATGCTACCAAAAATAGGTAACCCGATTAATAAAATTGCAGTTGCACGGTTAAGAACAATTTCTGGTTCTGGGTTGGCGCGGTTAAACATTTAGATCAACTACGTTAATATAAAATGTTTCGGGATGAGATTGATGATGCTTTTAAAGTAAATGATCCCGTATCAAGGAATAATTCTATACGCGATTATCAGTATTTTTCATATCAAGCACAAAATCCAAATGTAAAGTCACAAATTGAACTTAGATTCGATGACACATCTAAATACTTTTTGCCGTGTGAAGCATTCATCGAAATAGAAGGAAAATTGCGAAAAGGTGACGATACTCCATTTGCAGCCGGCGATAATCTTAAAGATACTCGGATTGGGTTTGTCAACAACGGAATAATGGCGTTATTTAGCAACGCCCGGTATTCGATTGGTTCTTCTAAAATAGAATCCATCGATAACGATGTTGATGTTGCAACAACAATTATATGTTTAGCCAGATACTCTGATGATTTTATTAAATCAGCTGGCCATTCGATGATGTTTTCCAAGGATACTACCAATCACGCTGATCATCGTCAATTTACGTTAAGACGACCAAAGAAGGTTTCAGCTGCTGCTGATGATGCTGATGTTGAACCTGTTATTGTGAGTGATAATCCTAATTACAACGCGGGATTTTCAGCACGAAAAAAGAACATTGACGCCGATGGTAGATTTTCATGTACGATTCCGCTGTCACATATATTTGGATTTTGCAGACATGTTCGGCGAGTGATATTTGGTGCTAGTCATACAGTAACACTTACACGAAGATCAACTGATGAATATGCTCTTTGGCGTGGTCCTGCTCCTGTAACAGATAGTATTGTAACATTGACAAAGTTAGCGTTGTGGATGCCAGTTATGACTCCATCGTTGACTGTTGAGACTCAATTGTTATCGTTTATGGACAAAGGAGGAAAATCGTTAATGAGTTGGGGTGAGGTTACAACGGCTACTACGTCTAGTCCAGGTCCTGGAGTTTTTACTTGGCAACTTGCGTTGACGAAAAATATTTCCGAGCCAAGACATGTTTTTGTTGTATTACAACACCAAAATAGAACTCAAAGGACAGCTGCAGATGACAGTCTACAATTACGATCTCATATGATATTTGATAAATTTAATGTCAGTGAAGTATCATTGCGGATAAGTAACCAACAAGAACCTGTAGAAAATCTTATCATCGATTATGAACATAATCAAATAGGACGAGTTTATCATCGATTATGGTCGTTTATGGGTCGTGATCAAAACATCGATACTGGACTTCAAATATCACAGGTGGATTTTAAAGAATTATATCCGATTTATTACTTTTCGTTGCAACATCTTGATTTTTCTAAACACTCAACCGTTGATGTAAAATTCCAAGGTCGTGTTGTTCTTGCCCCTGACGGATTTAGAGCAGTTGCTGTTCTTGTCAGTGATAAATCAATGATGCTTGAAGGTGGTGGTGGAAGAATGAGAGTCATTGATGCACCAGTGGAAAACCTGTAATTGAAATCTTGAAAAATTCTTCAAATTTTCTATGAAAATCCATAGGATTTCAACGACATGTAATTGAATCAATCGGTGTTATATAAAAATGTCGTATAACACTATTAATGTCACATTGACACCCGGTCAGATAAAAAAAAACTTCAATCGAGTTCAGCTAAAAAATGTGGAACTACTATTACGCTAAAACATAATCAAATGACCGGCGGATCAAATAAACTATCGTTGACGAAAACTCAGGTTAATCATTTCAATAGCGCTTTTAAAGAAGAAAAGGGGTTCAGATTACTCTATCTGCAGCTGCAATAGCAAATATGATAAAAATTGGAGGATTTTTCCCGTTGTTGGCTGCAATTCCAGGATTGATTGCATCGGCGGCTCCGGCACTTCTTGGAGCGTTAGGAACTGGGGCAGCCGGAGCACTTGCTTCTAATGTTGTCAATAAGATAATGGGTAAAGGTCTAAACGGAAAATCCACGAGAAAAAAAGGGAAAGGGATTCAGACTACCAGGAAGTCGATTCACAAGATACTAAAAAACCAGTTAGTGGAAAAATCCAAAGGATTTTCACCAATTTCACCAATGTCAAATTTTTATTTACTCGACGTAGTAAAAAAACTCCCAATAAAACATTTCAGAGGTGTATTCATGAAAGATCAATTTCCAGCAAAACCACAAATACCAGAAACTGGAATAATTAATCTTGATGATAACACTGGACCTGGAACTCATTGGGTTTGTTACGCAATATTTCCACGTTGTATTATTTATTTTGACTCATATGGATTACCACCTCCGATTGAATTTGTCAAATACGTGTCCACGATTTCATCGAAATCGCGAAGTAATTCAATTTCGCAATCAATTCAGAGAATCCAAAGGATTCCAATTTGGTATTCAACGTTACCAACGCAGACATTAACAGTTCCTCCAATATGTGGACAAGAAACTCTTAACGCGTTAATGGTTATCTCGGCAATTCCTAAATTACCTCACAAGGCTATCCACGAGTACACAATGATGAATCATCGATGATTTTAACAAAGAAAAACGTGTATATATATAACATGTCAGATATTTTTGGAAGATCAGTACCACGTGTTTCTGAATCGGTTACTATCTCACAGGTAAAAAAAATAATCAACAAAGCTATCTCATCGATAGCAAACTTAGATGAATTAAAAAAAATATATGATCAAATAAGCGCTAACACACAATTACAAAAAACCATCGATGATATTAAAGCCACTGGTGGTAACTCCGTCAGCGATATAAAAAAAACTACGTGACGATTATAACGATCACATAGCCAAGTTTAATCAGCTCCAACAGAATATCATTGATGCCATTGAAACTCCCATAAATAACTTCTTTGGTGTTCCGCGTGCATACCCTGATTTACATATCGCACAAGTAAAAGCAACCGTTGATAATTTACCAAAATTACGAACTGATTTTGATTCTCATGTTGATCAGTTTACTATGCTACGAAAAAATTTCCGAAAGGCTGATGACGCCGTTGATAATTTTTTCGGAAAGAATGCAAAACCAGATAATATTAAAACAACTCTTGCAAATATTATTGTAAAACTCGATGAAATAACCGCGATTAATACCAGGTTAGGTGTTATCAGGGACACGAAATCAATTTCAGATTTAATCGCGATTAATAAGAAATCCATCAATGATCTTACCACGACCACCAATAACATCGTAGGGGATGCAACAAGGATGATATCAGTGCTTGAAAAAACAAAAATCCCTCATGATTAAACTATCAACGTAGTATACACGATTCAACATGGATCATATACGTGGACACCTACAAATAATATTTTACACGTAACCGCAAACGTAAAGGGTATTTATCGATTAACGTTAGTGACACCAACGTTGTTTAATATATCATCGTCGAGTTCATCTGGAGTCAATAATACGATATCAACAATTATCGACAAGGATACAACTGAACAATTCACGATTATATCCACTGATAATAATCTAGCTAGGGTTTCAATGACATGGTATGTTGAATTTGTAGCTGATTTAAGTAAACAGTTAAACTAAAAGTTTCAATTGAAAAGATTAAACAGTTAAACTAAAAGTTTCAATTGAAAAGATTTCAAAGAATTGTTGACGTCGTTAATAGATAAAATGTCAACGGTGTCATTTGCACCAACAGCATTTGAATATCGTTATAACACTGTCAAAGAATATCAAAACAAACTTGAAGCGTTAATAGCCGAGTATAGCAATAAAAAGAAAAAATACCAGCGTAGAATCACCGTGTTAGATGTAACTGTTTACTCGGTATCAGGTGTAATTGCCGGCGCTGGAATAATACTATCTTCGGTGGTTATGATATCTCCTGTTGTTGTACCAATTTGTATATCCGCGGCTGCAACAATCGCAGGAGTATTCACCGGAATAAGAAAAAAAATATCATCGTGTTCTCAACAAAAATTACACGATTACGCTGTTAAACTTATCACCACATCAAACGCCTATTCGCAATTGTCAATGCTGATCTCGTCATCGATTGATGATCAAATAATATCCGATGAAGAGTTCTCTAGGATGGTACGGTTGTATGATTCAACGATTTCAAAATTGGAAAACAATAACAATAATAACAATGGCAACATCGTCGCAAGAAATCCTTCAACGAATAGCAACAAATACTACCACGACAAAAACAAAGTTGATCTCGGTGGTAACGAAAACACCAGAATTCAGCGTTGAATTTAATCCTCCGTTGGCAGTATCTGCAATCGCGCTAACACAATTAAGATGCTATTATAGTTGGCCTAATGTGCGATCAGAACCATTCAATGGTAAACCTCCCAATAACAGTTTCACGTTCACGTATAGAAAAACTAACCCTGATGGAACAAAAACGGAATCAATCACACACACAATACATCTACCAACTGGCGTATACGACATTGAAGATATCAATGACGCAATCATAGAATCAATCCAGGCAATCACAGGACCAAATATCATCGAAGTCAAGGATGAACCTGATAAATACCCCATTGAAATAAAAGGACACGAGCCGCTGCTGTCAACGGTCATCGAAGTAAATTCACCTGACTACGCCGTAGATATATATAACAGCTCAATTAGAACATTATTGGGATATCCTGAGTTTATTCCAGGCACAGTCGACATATAGGATCTACCACGAGAACAATTGAAATCTGATTTTATTTCCACGAAAGAAGATTATCACGGTTATGATATTCGTATAGTTCGTCATTATAGTGGTTATAGTTGCCACTGAAACTTCATTAACGTATACTTTAGAAAGTTTAAGATCCAAATGATCCTGCAAATATTGCTAATGTGTTTAGATTGATGCATAATGATTTTGAGCGATTTATTGGTTATTTGATAACAGCAATAAATGAAATCCCACCACGTCGTGATGATGTCATCAAGTATACAGAAGTATGTAATAAAATCATCTCTGACATGGAAGAGTATAATCAGAATAATATTCTGATTATAACAGGTGATGATACAAAAAAGAATTTTGCAGCTTATTATAAAATCAAGGTTGAAGACATTCCCACATTTAAGTTTCCAGGATATAACGTACCATGGATGCGTAAAAGACTCAGTGATATCATTGATGAAAATTTCCTACGGATTCACGAAGCATGGGTGAATAGTCTTCCCGCGGTTCATTATCAATTGCCGGAACCTATCAAATCTGACTTTTTCACTGATGATCTACCAGCGACAGAACCAAAATTCAACTACAACTTCGACATTAGTTTTCTACGTCCTCAAGATATTTACGGTAAATACTCATACAACGTCTACGATGGAACAGAAACTGATGCACTTAGCAAATACGAATACAACGAAAACGGTAAAATAGTATGACGATTTGCTCTTGGTGATCAAGGTGTATTTGTAATTACAGAGAAATCTCTTACTGGGATCTTCAACTCAATGACACAAATGTTCCAGATGAAATTAAATCAACTTCGAGATTACCTACAACAATCTCTGTTGCTAGATTTAACAACTTCACGTGTTACAATCAAACAACAACAGCAACAACAATTGAATCAAATTATCGCTGATATGAATTTTCTCAATGATAGATTACTCTCGTTTGTATATGAGGATAAATCACCAAACAAAGAAAAGTTCCCAAGAGTGTTTTCACGCACCAATGATAATTTAGTATTTATGAAATTCCAAGGATGGAATGTATCAGAGTTAAAAGCATCATTGAAAAAACTCATTGACGAATTCTTTCCTCAGATTCATGCGTTATGGTTTAAGATAAATCCTCCCACGGAAATTTTAACATCAACGAATTCAGTGTACCGCAACAACAAACATAGATCTCCCGGCAACGTTGATATATCATCCATCATTGCAATACACGTTATCTGTGATGGTATCTTAGGAAGTTTCGCAGTTGATACTTCAAAATCAAACAGCGCCACCCAAGGATATATCATGTACACGTTCTTACCAGACGTATCCCCGGGAAGTCTTATAGTGAAAAACCCACCTAATTTGACTTATCTTGAACCTGTTAATTCATTTCTGTCCAGGATGAATTTTTCAATAACCGACAAAGAATTTAACTTAATTGACCTTCGCGGGAAAACACTACAAATAACGCTAGATGTGAAAAGTTCTTAAAGAACTTTCAGGTCGTAAAATTGCTTTGCAATTTCAAAAAAGGACTTCAAAATCGTAAAATTGCTTTGTGAAATTGCTTTGCAATTTACATTCAAAAAAGAACTTTCAAAATCGTAAAATTGCTTTGCAATTTCCATTTCAATTAGAAAATCCAAAACATGTTCAATAATGTATCAACACGTGCTAGTATCTATCCATGATAAAGAACTCCTTGAACAAGCTATCACAGAGGTATTCGGGGGTAACACAACAAGTGAATTCTACGTGGATATAGTCATAGATAACCTAGGTGAAAAATCCTTGTATTTTCAAGAGAAGTTTCTATTGACTGATTATCAAATGTTAAATCTTCAGCAAAACGTTATAACCGTGGTAAGATTAACCCGTGATCAAATAATGCAATACGCCCATTCATGCTTATCCGTGGAAGATCTTAAAAAAATCTTGAAAATTCTTTAGTGAAAAATCAAAGAATTTCACGAGAAAAAAAAATAAATCACTAAAAAATTACCACCAACCCACTACATGAACTTTTATACTTCCCTGTTGTTGACACATATAACAGGTATCACACAATACAATTATACTTCCTTGTTGTCATACACACTAACAGGTCAGGTTTACAAACTTTGTTCTAGTTGAGTGCGCGTGGAAACTCAAAGAGTGGAAATCCAAAGGATTTCACAAACAGGTAGTATACATGCGTTTTACCTGTACTAGGTTATATATACAAAGGAGGCTCTCTACGCGTGGGAATCAGCCTGTTCGATTAACGCTTTTAACTGTCTCGCTTTACAATTAATAAGTTTCCTTTGTTCATACTCAGAACTTAATTGTTGTCGTATATGTTCTACGATCTTACATAATGGTACAAACACATTAACGTCTTCGGTATTAACTAAACTCTCACGTGTGGATTTTTGAATTTTCTTAATTAAATAATACTGCTTAGCGAGTACATATTTTCCGTTGTTTTGTGCAAATTCTATATCGTCAAAATCGGTCATGATTTGATCACAATCTAACCCTGAACATAGTTTAATATTTAGAGTTTTGAGTTTGTTGATTTCCGAAATAATGCATTTGATATTTTCAGAATTCATATTATATAAAATATGTTTGTTGAATTGCTTGCAATTTCAATTGATGAGTTTCACAAAATGAATTCTGGACACGCTAAGGTGTTGGTCATCTTAGCATATCCAGAAGCTTAATGCGATTATAGGTGATTATGGTTATATACAATGAATGACGACGGCACATTCAACCCCATTGATCTAGTGTGTAGGCGTTTGTATTATACATAAGACGGCACAATTACACATCACCGTTTTGAACCCCCTTGGTGTACAAATATACATCAAGCGGCGTCCAACGGTTACACATATAATTACGAAACGTATTCCCCACGAGTAGAGTCTAACTCGGATATCGGGTTTGGCCTACAAGAGGATACGTTTAGTGCGTGGACACACACACGGACAGTACACAACAAAAGATTATAACGATTATGATTATATACAGATGCAATGGATGACGACAGCACAACAATAGATTATAACGATTATGGTTATATACAGATGCAATGGATGACGACAGCACAACAATAGATTATAGGCGATTATGGTATAATACAATGAATTGATTCAATGACAATGAATGACGACGGCACAACAATAGATTATAGGGTGACACAATGAATGAATTGATTCAATGACAATGAATGATAGTGGTATGTACAATGAATTGATTCAATGACAATGGATGACGCGGGCTATTCTACATTCAAGTGCAAAAACCAAACCACAAAATCCAACCCGGTTTGAATGTCAATAATAACATTCACACCACGTGTGACGGTGTGATTTGAGTTTTGCACTTGAACTTCGCTAAAGCCCAAATATAACACAGACGGGATTGTATATAACCACTCATTACAACGAAGGTAGATATAACACATAATACTTGAAAAACACACTAAAAAAAAGAATTATATACGACGTGTATATAAAACAGTTCTGTTAATACTTGAAAAAAACGAAAATTGATTATACTCCGTTGATATTTATGACAATTATAACAGCCAATTAAAAACTACTTCCCCGTTCACCAACAGTAACTCTGTCATTGGTGATTTATCACACGCGCGTTACCTAAGGGAGTTATTCCCCTTGAACAAATGCGTGATTATGACTTATACATAAATAAACTGAATGCTGTTTTTAAAACGCTTTGAAAAAGCCGTCTTGGTTATATTCTCTGCAACGCATTGAATAGAATACGGATAAATATCGAAATACCTACCAGCTGAATACAAAGATTGAAATACTATCTCCGTGTTATTTTCAGTATTAAACGACTTTACTGGTCTAGCTTTTTTCGAGTGTTTTCCAGTCCCACCTCGTTTGGTGTTTTCACTCTGAGAGATAGCTTGTAGATTCGATAAAAAATTATGAGTCCTAATACCATCAATGTGATCAATAACAAGGCCATCCTTGATCAATCCGTTATATACTTCGAAGACGAAACGGTGATTGAGATACATTTTCTTTCCAGCGTTAAAACTCAAATACCCCATACCATTGTCCAACCCAACCGGCTTCTTGAGTCTACAGTGTCTAACAACACCATCACGAGAGGCTTCATAGTTGGTGATCACTGGATGTCTTTGAAATTCTTGGTTCATTTATATACATAATATTTTATTTGTCTAAATCATTATTTGGTTTAGATATATTATTTGAAAATCTTTCTATGTAGTCCTGAGCAGTTTTTATGATTTTGCCGTTGGCAACGTCGCTGACAACGTCAGGAGTTTTTAATTTTTTTTTGTCATAATAACGCTTCAACTCTCTATAACGCTTACCACCGCAACTAATGCATAACTGTGATTTGCCTCTTACACCTACCCCACAATACAGGCACGGAAGAGGACCTTTTGAACCGTTTCTTACGCTTTGCATATGATACCCACATAACTCATTTCTGCATGATTTGTTACATGCGGTTACTGATCCAATCATGAGCCATTTGCAATGATTCATTATATAAAATACTTTTTTATTTAAATACTTGTTTTAATTATAATATGAAAGAATTCAAGAGATTAACGAAATTTAATCTCGATAGAGTCTCTGATATGAAGGAGTTCAAGAGATTATCGAAAATTAACCCCCGATTTAATCGGGATAGAGTTTCTGTTAAACCAAAACGTTTTATAGATGGTAGTATGAAGGAGTTCAAGAGATTATTGAAAATTAATCCCGGTTTTAATCGGAATACTAAATTCGATCTCGATAGAATCTCTGATATGAAGGAGTTCGAGAGATTATCGAAAATTAATCCTTGGAAAAATGCTAGGTTTAATCTCGATAAATTCTCTGATATGAAAGAGTTCAAGAGATTATCAAAATTACGCCTTGGAAAAATACTAGGTTTAATCTCGATAAATTCTCTGATATACCAAAAAGTCTAATAGATGACAAAACCATATTGAGTAAAATCAGCGACTGTTTTAATGAGTTTAAGCGCGATGGAGCATCTCATACGTGGTCGACATTTCGAATTACTGATGAAGATGTCAATGTACCCGTAATCGATGCTACCATGAACGACACAAGAGCAGCTGAGATACTTTCACACCTTGGCGAGCCAACGGGGAAATCCAAGGGTGTAGCATCCAAAGGTGTACCATCCAAGGGTAAATTGCAAAGCAATTCCCAACAAAGCAATTCCCAACAAAGTAATTCACAGAGGTACTTTTTCAGAGTAAAATTCATTATCGAAGTCGAAGGTGAATGGAATATCAGGGATAAATTTGAACCAATTCTCAAAGATAAAAAAACTGTCCTTGTGAGTCGAGATTCCAAACCAGGAATTCTAACTGTAATTGACAAACCATACTACGAGAGATCTTACCCTGTAACAGTAGTTGTTTACGGAATATATCCGCTAAATGATAAGCCAAGTATTGCAAAACTAGCACCTATGAAAACGGCGTCATCATTGACTTCGTCAAGGCTCAATTGTGTAGCAACACGGGTAATGGAACACTTCACGAATGCATCCCGAGGAAATAAACTAACTGAACAACGACGTAGGAAAATAACCGAATGGGAACTGACAGTGAAACAGCGCGGGGCAATGATTTCCGATATAGCTAAATTAGAAGCATCATTAAAATTTCCAATATCGGTAGCGACGATAACCGGAGAAGTATTATACGAACCGAAATATCAATCGCGAGGAGATCCAATTTAAATTATTGATCATAACAAACACGCATGGACACCCGCAGTAAACGTATTTCCACGAGAACGAATCGTGAGATATATCCCCCCGGAATTTTCCGTGGAATTTTCCGGGGAGTTTTGTAAGGATGTTTTCCACGAAGAGAAATTATTTGATGCTATTTATGCGTTGTGTAAAGATGATCCTGTGTCAGTGTGGCTACTTCGAAGTAGCTCAGATTCAGAATCAGGATTTGATCAGTTTGTAAGACCGAATGGTGAATTATATCGCACTGAAGAGTTACACTCGAAGATGAAAAAAACCGCTGTAAAATACTCGAATAATTTCCGTGAAAATTCTA
The DNA here is from genome assembly GCA_030141615.1 of Unio pictorum. NCBI lineage: Eukaryota > Metazoa > Mollusca > Bivalvia > Unionida > Unionidae > Unio > Unio pictorum. The sequence continues at coordinate 1,733,803 of JARLTB010000377.1, forward strand.
AAGAATTTTTCCATGAAAAACCACTCACGGATAGTTTTACGATTCCATCAGTGGTAGCTCATTTTGCACGAGAAAAGAACTCATGGCGTCCAACACCAAGTGATTTTCTCGAGGACGTTAAATTGAGTTGCGTCGAATTCGGTCATGGAGGACTGTGGAATACAAAATACCACCGCGAGGGTATGATTTCAATTGATATAGCTGCGTGTTATCCAGGGAGTTTTCTCGGATATGGAGAATGTGCCAAGTACTTTAAACGATTTGGACACCCCACACATGAAATGACTCGTGTTTCGGTTAATGGCCCATTGCCTGATTTGGACTTAACTGGATTCGCTTGTGTGGTATCATTTGAATTAGCGTCAGGATTACATCCGTGCAGTTATGTTTGGATTGGTAGACATATGTCTGTGAAACACTGGATGCCAATAGTGTTACTACGATACATGATTGATAGTGGTATGCTGATATCGCTGATTGTCGGTGAAGCAATTATATGCTATCGAGCTCAGAAAAAAAGTTTGGCTACCAAAACCAGATTTAGATGAAATAATACGCGAACAACGAAAATAGTTTTCTGATGGAAAATCGGAGATTTTCAATGAACAACAAATCATGGATTTGTCTAGGAAGTTATTTGAAATTGAAAATGGACAAGCAAAAGATTTTGGACGAAGAATAATCGGTAAATTTACTCAAGGTGGAAGATACAACAATGCAAAATACTTTTCACGGTTGATCACAGACAGCGCTGAATACGATTTTATCAAGCGGATTTAACGAAAAATGGAAAACTTGTAACTCGTAAAGATGCTTTCCTATCCAATGGGACTAAGTTAGGTACAGTTGTTACCTACTGTGATGGATATAGTTGTCAGTATACACAATTAAGATCATCTATGCTCGATTATTCTACTATTAATCTTTCTTCGATGATAAATAGATTTCCTAATACCGCGGTTAGAGTAGCTACTGATTCGATGTGTATCCACAACAAATACAAATCAGATGTAGCTAAATTCACATCCCCGGAGGAGGCGTGGGGGTGTTGGCGATTTAAAAAGGAGACGCTACACGAGTATTGTGAATCGGCAGATGTTACCAACGACGATAAATACTTGAAAAGCAATCAGTGTTCAGAATGTTCTAATGCACCACCGATATCAGATCCTGTTACGCGATATAGAATCGTTTATTTGAACGGTTGTGGAGGATCAGGAAAGACAACACGAGTAATTAATTTGTTCAATAGGAAAAGAAAACCAATTGAAAAATCCGTTGAAAAACCAATTGAAAAACTTACAGATGATCAAAAACAAAAACAAGAAATCATACAACAAATTCTACATGGGGAGTCTCCAGAAATCATACGACAAATCTTAGGGGGGGGATTCTACGGAAACCCCTATGGAAACCCCTATGAAAAAGTCTACAAATTTCACAAATATGATTGTGCTAACACCAACTCATAAACTTGCAAGAGAAATGATACAGCGTGGGGTAAATGCTTGTACTTATCACAGCTTCTTTCGATGGAAAGGTGATAAGTGGACCCCTGAAAGAATGGGAAATAAATATATTCCACCGGTGATAATCTGGGATGAAATTTGTACAGTACCGTTACAAGTATTAAAAATGTTTCTTGAATGGCTGTCAACGAAAAATACAAAAATTATTATGTGCGGCGATCAATGTCAACCACCACCATTTGTCGGTGCATCCCTACATGATTGGTTGAAGAATCATGTAGACTATTACGAAGAGATTAATACCGACCATAGATCACTTGATGAACAATTACTTGAGTTTAAACAACTAATCAGATTACAACCGGATAGAATCCAGTGTGAAATAGCGCGTGAAATAATTTCAGAAACTCCCATGGATGATTTTTGGGAAACGTGGAGACCAAACGATTTGATAATCGCAAGTAGAAAAATAGTCAGAGATAAACTTCAGATGAAATTATTTGAATTGCATAAGTGTAAATTTGCAACACTTCCAGTACCGCTCTGTTATAGACCTTCAGATACACGAAAGCAGAATATCGACGTTGACATTCCTGGACAACGTGAAAAGCAGAAATTAGTGTTAAATGATATTGTGCTGGTTGATATCAGCGTCGTCGAAGATGCATTGCGTGCTGATAAATCCCCGTGGACGTTAGGTTACGCAGCGACAATACACTCTTCACAGGGATTAACTATCACAGACACAATTGTTTGGATAGTAGATAATCGCATTGAGTGGTCAAATTTAGTTTATCTCGCAGTATCCAGAGTACGAAGAATAAACCAACTTCGAAGAATTGTTGTTGACGAAGTCAGTGACGATAATGACACTACAATCAGCGCCGATGATATCATCAAGGATATAATCAGAAAAAAACTCTCTGGTTATAAACAACAGGATAAAAAAAATAATAGAAAATTTGACATTGATGCTGAATTAATAATTACGCTGAAGCAACAACAGAATAATCACTGCGCGAGTTGTAATTGTATAATGCGTTGGAGTTGGTCGAATAAAGATCCTCGCCAATTTACCGTAGACAGAAAGAAAAGAAGCATTGGTCATACCAACGATAACGTTATGCTGACTTGTCTTGATTGCAACAGACGCCGGGGTGCCGGCACAATGCCTCTTTGGGGAGCTAGTTAAGACCACGCGGTGGTAATTGAGTATCCTCAGGAATTACCTGTAGTTGTTGTCGAGTAAATCCTCGCTGAGGAGCAGTTGAATCCAGTTTATAGATTGCTGGTCTAGAAACGCTAGCGTTTCCACCAGTTGATCGTGTTATACCGGATATCTTATGCGTAGTGACGCTCCAAATAGGATCAGTAGCTCTTTTTTTACCACCCTCAAGCTCTCCTGGTTCGTATAAGTACCTTACAGTGACATTACTACCAAGAATTGGTTCTTTTGAAAAATCTTTTTGTGGTTGTATGGGTATATACTTCTTTTTAATAGCGTTGTTAGGTTTCATGTTAATTGTTCTAGTAATCTCATTATTGATTGCGGTAACTACACCTGGTAATCTCTTAACCCATTCACGGGATCGTTCATGTTGGATGAATTCTTTCGCGTATTGATATCCAAATAACCGCTCAGCAAGAGTCCGATTAAATCGTTCAACAATTGCCTGATCGCGATGTAACGCAGTGTGTCCTCGTCGTAACGTGGTATTATGATGTTTCATCGTTGTTAAATCAGCGCCTTGAAATTTCTTGCCAGGATCAACTTGTAATAGATTTGGCCAACGCAGAGGACCTCGTCAATAAATTCTTTCAAACGCAGAAGCCACCTCAGTTGATGATTTTGTCTTCAGCGGTTCTGCTTGTTTGTATCTACTCGCAATATCAACTACGGTTAACGCGTATTTGTAACCGCGATCATGCGGCAGAAATAATATATCAGCTTGATGAACTTCATTAGGAACTGTCACATCAAAATGTGAGAAGTAAATTTGTTTAGGCGGTGGTAGATAAATTTGCCATATCGCCTGTTTAGATAACCAATCCGCCGCTGTAGTTTTTTTTACCGCTGCAGCGCTATCGAGTTTACTAATTGCTGCCTTACCTCTCCAGTATCCTCTCGGAGAATAGTAAATAGATTCCATGTTGTTATTAATTACCCGCACCAAATATTAATTTGCCTTTCATGGCGGATTTTATCAACATCGATGTTAATTTTTCTTTGAACGATTTATCTGGAATAGCATTCAACGCGTGAATCAACGCTACATCTGCGAGACGACGCTGTTGTAGATCACCACTACGGTAGGCTATATCATGTACACGACACGCTTCATCGATAGCGTTTATAGGATTTTCTCCCGGATTAGGATTATCAACGCTGTCAAGTCTTATATCTAATCGTGTTCCCGGTCCACAATAATTGTACCCGGGAAGGTGTTTGTCACCTGGATATTTTGACCATGGTAACCCCGGGAGTTTACTTAAACTGGCGGCGATATCACCTCCGAGTTTTTTTTTTTGAAAATTCGAAGAATTTTTCACAAATCGATATTTTTTTGTACCGCATATTTCACACTTGCCGGTGACCTCGCTTCTGTTATTGCTCGTGGTAACAGTCGTTGGGTCAAACGTCGGTGTACGCGCTCTACATTTCACACAATATAGATCCATAATTATATTTATGTTATATCAACAAATGGAAGTGATCGATTTCTCCGCGTTGAAGAAACAACAACCAGTAAAACATCATCCGATGTTACCAAACTCAATCAGAATGATTATCATTGGACCTTCCGGGAGTGGTAAAACCCAGTTGCTGTTAACGATGATAATGAAGTATTTAACCTGGGATAAGTTATATTTGATTGCACCCAGTGTAGATGATCAACAATGCTATCAAGTATTAAAAGATTATAACGAAACCGCTTCAGAAGCTTACGGCGAAAGCGTAATTGAATTATCACCGACATTGAAGAGGCACCATCCGTGGAAGACCTGGATGGATCCGTTAATAATCTTGTCGTGTACGACGATGTTATGTTGGACCAACAAAAGAATCCAGCTAGAATATTTTCCCGAGGACGTCACAATAAAACCGACGTGATATATGTAACTCAACGTTATACACAAATACCAAAAGTGATCAGAGACAACTGCAATTTGTTATGTGTGTTTAACGGAGTTGACACTCATACGTTAATAAATATTTGGCAGACCTGGTGTCCTGACATGGATTATAATCGATTTCAAAATTTCTTTAGCGGCGCCAGAGCTGCCCAACATGGATTTGTAACGATAAGTATACATGATCCTAAAACACGATATCGAATTGGATTGGATCGTATCTATAGCTAACTCGGTTAACGTAACGCATATTTCTTAATTGCAGCCAACCGTTCTCGTGTTAATCTAGTTATTTGTGCCTCTCCGATGTTTGACATTTTTATATAAAAAATATATCGCTAATTCATCATTGTATCTATAGCTGTTTCAGTTAGCGCATAGCAGCAGAGAGGGTGAACGCCATATATTTGGCGTCCTTTTTTTTTTACCAAATGGACCCTTACAAGGAAGCCTTTAATTTACCAAATAGAATCCTTCTAGTTAATATTTAATAGGAAGGTCTAATTTTGACAAATTGAGGCTTCCTAGTAAATATTTAATAGAAGGAAACCTCGTTGACGCCTAAAAAGTTGGTCTGTTCACCCTCTCTGCTGCTATAACATATACAATCAATTTTCAAAAGAGTATTCAAACAAATTTCAAAAATACATAATTAAAAGGAAACATATGGTACAATATGAGCTTAATATTTTCATAATAATCAACTATCCAATATAACAAAAAATAAGTATACAGGACAGGAATCCAATTATCTAATGAGGACTTTTGTAAAATAAGAATAAATATGGAGTCGATCTATATATTCCTAACTATTACCATTTTTATATATAAATCAATTGATAGAATAACAAGATCTGTGAAAATGAATAAAGAAAACATGGACAGCCTTATGCGCATTTTGGTTTGTGATAAACCTAAAAGAATTCCCATGAATTTACTTTACAAAACATTAACAGTAAGACCGTAGACCCACCACTCAGTTAAGGAAACATAATACTTTTTAAAAGGAAACAACTATTAACTTAATTGAATTTAGATCATACAATATGGGAGACAGAAAAATATGAAAATATATGCCAATAAATTAAAACTAAATGAATTTGTAAAGTATTCTACATAAGGCAGAATCTAAACACTTACCAATCTGAAACTAGAATGGACAAATCTTACTCAAATAAAAATCACTCAAATACAAGCAATATTACTAAGATGCGTACATGATGCATGGTGGACAATGTTACTAGTTTTCAGAAGGAACGTAATGAGATAAATAAATAATGACCACAGTGTAAGAACCAGAAGGATTAAACTGAGTGCTGTAATCCAATTCATGGTGGACAGAGGTAATAGCTTTCAGGAGTGTAATGAGATAAATAATGCATGGTGATATGGCTTAATAGTTTTCAGAAGGAATGTAATGAGATAAATAATCCACCTGACCACTGAGTAAGAACCAGAAGGATTAAACCGAATGCTGTAATCCAGTGCATGGTGGCATGGGGTAATAGCTTTCCAAAAGAATGTACGGAGTTAAAGAATTCACCGAGCGCATTAATATAATAGATTTCAAGGTTTAATTCCTGTACAAAAAGCTATGTCAAGTTTGCAAACACATCTTTCTGTTTTATTTCTTTGTCTTGTCTATGTTTTGTATTTGCCTTTGAAAAAACTCGTTAACAGTCAAAATTGCTCAAGCTAGTTACATACTAGTTTTTCACTGTTCGTTGTCAGTTTATTGCATTTATAATAATCAATCCCAGACAAATGTGATCCCTTGCTGGATCCAGTACACTTGAAAAGACTGCTATTCACCATAGCGTAGTTGTTTTCTTTATAAGTATGTATGTATGTGTATATATATATATATATATATATATATATATATATATATATATATATATATATATATATATATATATATATATATATATATGAAAGCATAGAATTTAGACAAACATATATAATGTCCACCGGACAAAGGACAAGTGTAAACGATGAAAACAATTTGTAACTTAGCCTAATCAAACTAAACTAATTCATGTGAAGGTTGAAATGGGGCAGTTGTATCTACCTAAATATGAGGCAGGTGTATTTACCTAGCTGCTCCATCTAACTAAAACACCACAATACTTTAAATACTACCCAATTACAAAATTAAACAAAAATGAGGAAATCAATAGGAATCAATAGATCAGGAAAGCAATGTAATACTTAAATTCAACAAAACTGAAGAAACATAAGACAAGCAAAGGAATGACAGTCATATCTACCTCCTTTAGAGGTAGGTCTGTTTAATGACTTAATGACAGTCATATCTACCTCCTTTAGAGGTAGGTCTGTTTAATGACTTAATGACAGTCATATCTACCTCCTTTAGAGGTAGGTCTGTTTAATGACTTAATGACAGTCATATCTACCTCCTTTAGAGGTAGGTCTGTTTAATGACTTAATGACAGTCATATCTACCTCCTTTAGAGGTAGGTCTGTTTAATGACTTAATGACAGTCATATCTACCTCCTTTAGAGGTAGGTCTGTTTAATGACTTAATGACAGTCATATCTACCTCCTTTAGAGGTAGGTCTGTTTAATGACTTAATGACAGTCATATCTACCTCCTTTAGAGGTAGGTCTGTTTAATGACTTAATGACAGTCATATCTACCTCCTTTAGAGGTAGGTCTGTTTAATGACTTAATGACAGTCATATCTACCTCCTTTAGAGGTAGGTCTGTTTAATGACTTAATGACAGTCATATCTACCTCCTTTAGAGGTAGGTCTGTTTAATGACTTAATGACAATCATATCTACCTCCTTTAGAGGTAGGTCTGTTTAATGACTTAATGACAGTCATATCTACCTCCTTTAGAGGTAGGTCTGTTTAATGACTTAATGACAGTCATATCTACCTCCTTTAGAGGTAGGTCTGTTTAATGACTCAAGTTTAAGTACCACCATAATTTTCCTATCACCGTGTTTCAATCAAGTTCATGCCAAAAACACTTTCTGGTCTCACTATCATAATGAAAGGTCCAAACTTATAATGTAATTATTTTAAAATCCAACTCGTAAACTGTGCAATCTTAATCTATTTTTTTTTCTAACCAAGTTTACATATTTCTCTCAACTAACATTATTTATTAATCAAGTTAATGCCAGAAATATTTAGTCTTTCTCAAGACATTTAGTAAATGTATACCAGCATTAACTGGACTATATTTTCAGTCACCAGTGCTTGACTGTAAGTGTCATACCCCTCTGCAAAATATCGATAAAAAGTCACTGGACCAAGTATTTCATCATATTCAAGCAGGACGTTCAATCTATTTGATGACAAAAAGCCTGAAAGATATAAATCGAAATCATGTACAGCGCTATTATCTAAAAATAGCATTATTGCTTGATCTATGTTATTTTCTATATTAATAGCCTAACAACTGGCTTTTAAGATATATATATATTGTCTCAATTTTCAACATTTGCAGTTTAAAAAGACATTTTTTTGCTTTTGTGATTGACATGTAATTCAGAAATTACAACATCTAGCCCTTACATTACATCATATGGTGATGATTTTAATAGGCTTACAACAGTGTTACAACTGGAGGGGGCTATCAACGCATGATGAGCATATTTTTCCGAACAATCAGCAATGAAATTGATTGGCAGTTAATCCAACCAACTCAGATGTTATCTGTATCTGTTAAATAAGTTTTGTAGAGAGTATTCTTTTGAGCATGCGGTTGGCAGTTGCTTCTTAGTCTAATGCAGTGTTAGATAGAGCTCAAATTATGTTCTTATATTTCTCCACAAAGAAACTGTGTTCTATGTCATGTAATTATTGTTTAATGTATATTTATTAGGTTCTTGTAAACATTATTCTGTATGAATGTTCAATTCTGTATGCCTTAGGAGATTTCTAAGGAAATTTAAACCAAAAGTGTCACTGAATCAGGAGTATTGTCAATAATTTATCTTAGGGAACCATCCCCATTTAAGGTCAGAAATAAAAACTAGATGTACATTTTTAAATTTACTAGCATTTCAACTTGTACTAAATAATAGTTGTTTGATTATAGTCTTTTTTGAGATAAAAGGTAATGGAAATGAATAATAACATTATAAGCATACAGCTTTAATTTTCATATAGCAAAGATTAACTGCCGGTATTACAAGTTTAGTGATTTTCATTTTAAATGCATCATCATATTTGTTTAACTAGTCTAACTGTGACATGTATTTTGACCATGACAATCAAAATGTGTATAGTGACTGGCAAAAAAACAAAACAGCTATAGTTCTCGTATTTTTTATTTCATTTGCTGTATAGCACTGTAATCTGTTGCACAATTTACCCATCTCCTGGGGTCATGGGTGGCTGAGTGAACTAATGTTCTCACCATTACAAATTACTCGCACATTTCTCCACTGCACGATTTGGCCTCAGCTCAGCCAATTTAAGTATGTGAAAAATCTTGTTGGTAGCTTCCCAGGTTATTCCTCCACTAAATATAATGGTCCGCACACACATGGTAGCAATACTTAAAAACAATGCTAAACCAATCATGTCTTCCTCTAACCTGAACCCCCAGGTCCTGTACTAGGTTTCCTGGCTAATGGCTTATGTGAAACATGGAACAGATACCACTCACCATGCAGCGATGTTACAAAGCAGGTTAGCACGAAACAGAGGGTGATTAAAAGCCAAAGGGTGCATAAGAAAGCAAAATCCAAAAGGCAAAAAGCAAGAATGCTGTAAACTGCATAAAATTGGCACAGTGTTTATTTTTTATGCTTAAGTCTTTTCAAAAATCAATTTGAAGAAAACAAAACACATTGTGCGGTTCATTAACTAATGTTCAACATAAAAGATTTTTTTATATAGCAAAATCAATACATCTTTTACATATCAACAAGGGAATCGTAGTGGCAGGCAAAATTCAAGTCTCACTTTTAGAAAAGTATATACAGAAAGATTTTGCAGTTATTTCTTTCCAAAAGGTTTGTCCCAATCATGCCATGTCTTTCTTCAACTTTCTTGAGCACTTTGTATGACGTTTATCTTTGTTTAGCAATTAGTCATACTGACAGTTTTTATGTTGCACTAACTACATATAAGAAGTCTGCTCTTGAAAACCAAATCTCAATACAATTTAATGTCTAGGATGAGTGCTAGAACAAGATTTCACAAATGCTTCAGTGGAACCATACTGGATGACAGAAGAGCACAAGTTTTCTTTTGTACCAACTACACATCACATTTCTTCTCTTTAAAACCCTACATCGATTCAACTTTCGTTTCGCATTAGCAGCAAGAACAATGTTTTACAGTACCTGCAATCAGGCAATAATGGAAAATTGGACCAACAATTCATCAAAGTAATTTTGGAAAAATGAATGTTGCTATTTGAGATAGCGATAACAAGATTTTCAACATGGCCAACATATTCAGTCAGATCAGCCCAGTTTTATTTAGGGCCAACTATAGATCACGAGTCTTCTAGAATAAAACCCATGTACATGTCAGTTATCACTTAGTATAAGTAACAAGAATATTGTCAAGATTTTACTAAGATGGTCATGCTAGATATCTGTTAAACTTCTAGTTAGTATCACATTACTATATGTTGAAATATTCTATGTGATGAATCTGGCTTTTCTACCTTGATGTGACAGCAGCAGGTTGTTCTTGGAATAAAGTTTGAAACTTGTGTGTCGTCTTATTATTATCTTCCAAATGATTCGTACAAACAGGGATGAATTTAAGGCCATTTAATTTTGCAAGTCTTGTTAGCAGAAAATTGACCAATTGAAATGCAAGCAAGGACATTTTTTCCAGCCCCATACTTATGTCTGCATTTACAACCTGTCCTATAAAATGTCTCCCCAATTTTCAAATAGTGAGGAAATTTACCTCTCCACACAACATTTCGGTTCTACTGTAGAATATACCATATAATTTGAAAGTAACAATGTTTCAATAGTATTAAAAGTGTATCATTAATCAAAATCACACTGCACAAGTTATGTATTGTGATATGTATCATATTGGCAGTGAGCTACCAGTACACAGTGTAGTAAACTATATGAAAAGCATGTATGAAGTACTTACATTTCCCTGTGATATATGTATGGCTGACTCCTCAATGCCAGGCAGTTTTCTTTCATCGCTCACTAGGACTTCTGATTCTTTATGACTTCCTACAGGAAAAGAAAAACATAATTAGTAAAATTAGCAATACAACCAAAACGTTGACTTTGAACAAGGTATTTATTAAAATATGTAAATCTAAAGACTGCAACAAAATATATGTCCACAATTCAATTTCCCTAAGAGCAGCATGGGCTCTACTGGCCAAATGTATTTTGAGAAACTCCAGATAAGACTATCATTTCTTGTTGATCAACCTGTGTAGTACTGAGAACTTCTCAGAATGACCATGTTGTGGGGTTGTCGATACAAACAAAGGATCATTTGTGTACAGATTGATTCCAATGCATTGCTTAGTCAAGTTTGTGTCTTCCTTTCGTTTTCCCTTTTAATTTATCCGGTCCAAATCCATGATTGTTTGTACAAATTAAATAACCAAGAAGTCTGTCGCCAAATAATCGCCAGATGGGACATTTTTGTCGCCAATAAGGGAAAATAATCGCAATTTGCGACATTGGCGAAGTCCAGCACGATCCCAGTAACTGGGTTCAACTTCAATAAAATGCAATACAAATCAACTTAAAAGCAATCAGACTTAATTTTACAATATTTAATTTCATTATGTTTATTTTCATACAATTATTCTTCAGTTTCAAACTTAATAAATCAGTAAATAAAATCTTTAAAAGTGGATGGGGTGGATTATGTCCTTCCTTCCTTTTCCTTCACAACTTGTTTTGCCACCCCACTGCAAAATTAGTTCTCTGGTTAACTATCTATAATTAGTTCTCTGGTTATCTATATATCTATCTGTCTGTCTGTACGTTAGCACAGTCACAATTGACTATTAAGCAATGGGCAAGGTGTGGTCAAAGATAAAGTAAAGACGGAAGTGATAGGACAATCAGAAGAGTAATGATAGGAAAGGCAGAAATAAGTAAAAGAGTGTCAGTTTACATTTTCGTCCTTTCATACTCAGACCAATCCGGCTAAAGTCCCGGCAATGAACTATAGAAACCTCGACCAACATAGCCCTGAGAATCACTAGATCTTACTTGTTTATGACTAGTTCATTAGAATTTGATCTTGGAAAGCTCCTGCTTGAGAGATACCATGTCAGGAGCTTCTGCAATCGTTGATGGCAATTTGTTCCAAGTCCCTATTTTATTTGGGAAGAAGCCGAACTTGAAACAATTTGTCGATGCTGACTTTAATTGGCACTTTTCCTTGTGTTTTAGCCTAGTTTGTCTGTATGCCTGGGTCAGGTATTTGTCCGCTGATATGTCCACTAGGTTGTTCACAATCTTGTACATCATGATCAGCTGGGCCTTGGTTCGCCTGGATTCAAGTGATTCCCACTGGAGATGGTTCAACATTGCATTGACACTGCTAGTGTTACGATATTTATTTATGGTGAATCTAGCAATTCCCCTCTGAACCATCTCTATCTTATTTATTAGATCTTTATTATGTGGGTTCCACACAGTCGAGCAATACTCAAGACCTGGTCAAACCAGAGTGAAATATGCTTCACTTTTTATTTCTTCATTGTTGAATAGGAGATTGCAGTGCAAGAAACCAAGGTTACTGTTCCCCTTTCTTTACTATCTTGTCTAGTATGTGCCTTTTGCAAGAGAAGTTTCTAGACAATTCAACCCCCATATATTTTGTTGCCTGATCATTTTAGAACTTGTGCCACATAAGAGTATATTCCTATTGGCAACATTTACCTGTAACTCTTAGGATGCTGCATTTTTCTGGGTGGAATGACATACCTCAAGTTCTTCTTGAAGGAGATCACAGTCCTTGGAGGCATTTATTTATCGGTAGACTATACAGTATATTTTCCTGGGGGGGGGGGGGGGGGTGAGAAATATACCCCCTTCCCCATTTTTGGATTAAAAACTATATTTTTAGTCGTACACAAGCTAAAATTATATCTTGATTTTAAAATGGAAAGTTTTCTGCCTAATTTGAGTGTGCAGATTTTAAAACTGAACCCATCTTTCTGATATATTTTGAAATAATTTCATTGGAAGCATTCAAACACATGTACCCTCCAGACTGGTTATTTCATGCTGAAAGTTGCATATTTTTCACATATCATTATATATAAACGTGTTGCGAACATTCAGCTTCAAGAATAAAGTCACTTTTTCTAAGTTGCATATTTTTCACATATCATTATATATAAACGTGTTGCGAACATTCAGCTTCAAGAATAAATTCACTTTTTCTAAGTTCTGGGTAATTCTGAAAACTTTCTGTGCCTTGTTATCACACACACCCTAACATTTTTACGTGAAATAAAATAATCACGAGTCGTACCAAATTCAAATTTTCATGCCAGCGTCTATAGATAAGAATAGTACATAAAACAGATGACCTGACAATGATAATATCTCAGTGATCACAATCACATACATATTATCAAATGTATCACTGAATCAGTGGGTGATACTCCCGTCGAGTCTCTAACCTCGAAAATATAAATATATTACACAATAAACATTGTACTATTATTTTGTAATAACTTTGGTATCATGAGAGATGGTGCGTCTCTATAATCCTTGCTATAAACGTATGCTTTTTCATACAATCACGTTTTCGTGTTGTTTTTTTTTAACCCAAATTATGTCGTATTTACGTATGCATGTGCCGGAAAGAGTTGTCGTTCTTGCTGGAATGGGTGACCTTTTGAAAAAGACGTAAATTGTGGGTTTTCGGCAAATATTCGCACATATTTTACCATTATTTTCGTAAAAATAATTCCAAAGTAGTTTAAGAAAAGGCGTAGGTAAGCGTATATGTTCGTTTATTAAGTTTTACAGCGTTTTGAAAAATGTGTTTTTTTCCGCTGAATAAGTTGTAGAAATGACCCAATGTTATGTACGCTAAATATAGACATTTGACTTTTCAACTAAGAATCTATATTATAAAGTAATAATGTCGGCTTTTAATATATTAAAGCGGAGAAAGTACCAGGTATAATGAGGTTGACATTTTGAGAAAACATTAATCTTAATCGCCAGTGCCCTCTAGCGGCGTTCTATGTTGCTAATACATTCATAGAAACAAATAATGCATTACATTTTTTAAATTAAAAGATTACAAGTTCCTTGAGTCTGACGTTCACATATACTGTTCCAATATTCCGACGCAAAAAACACCGAATAAACGAATTATTTTAGATGAAAAATATAAAGAGATGAAATAATAACAAAAATACTGATAAGTTCCCAATCTGGATCATTGTTGACATCTGGCTTATTTTTTTTTTTAATTTACTGACGGTTTTGCAGTGACGTAGCATGGATCTTTGGCGCCCAGGGCAAAACACCCAAATTTGCGGTTGCCCCTGTTGCGCAGTTATGTTGATACTTTGGGCCGATTTAGGCCCCATTTGGCGCCCCCTAACCACCGCCCCGCCCCACCCACCGCCGGTCGCTACGCCACTGCGGTTTTGTCGTGGTGTAACTTTTCAAATTAAAATAAAAAATGTATAAATATAAATTCATTGCTAAAGAAATGAAACATTTGTAGATAAGGTTAAACAATACCTTATTGTGGAGAATGAGAAATGATTCTATAACCGTGTCAAGCATCCTGTCCACAGAACAAATAAAGACGTCCAGCGGCCATCTTTAAAATCCCGATTGAATCAGAATTAATGGCACGCGGTAGGAATGTGAACTCGGCACGCGCTTAGAATGACAGCGACACCTGGTGAATAAAGTCGGTACAAAATGTCGTCGTCCTCAAGTCATTGACACATTTTGTCTATCAAAATTGTGTTATTTTTATTTATATATAAATGAATATATTATAAATAAATATTTTAAATACATGTAGATCACTTATCAATATGGAGGTGAACATAATATAAATTTTATAACAACAAATACAATGTTATTTACATATGACTTAATGTCGGCATGACAACTATGCTTGACGAATCCGTCATGTTTACATTTTTTTCCCTAAATTTAAAATGAAATCTTTGATAAATTTCAATAAATAAAGTTTTTAATTTTATTAATGACGTCATTAAAAGTTTTGTTATGTCGATAAAATATAAGAAATATGAATTACCTTGATACACGTGACGGAATACAGTAAGGTCATGACTCCCCCAGCATGTGACATACAATCGTCCATTGTCCCAGACCATGGCTTGGGGATTCAATGGAATTCCCTGAGTGAAAATGGCGACAAGTTGACAAGAAGCTGTAAGTTGATAAATACAGGGATCTCCATAGTTACCTACGAAAATATTCCCGTCTTCATTGATAACGATTGATCTCGGCATGTCTAGACGTTGATATTTGTATTTATATTTACATTGACTGGGATTCAAAATGTCGAATGCATACACACCAGTATCATCATTATCATCATCATCAACAACATGACACGAAATATAAATGATGGTGTCCTTTGTTGTCATGTAACTCCATTTTGACTCTTTACAAATCCGGTGAATCGTGTCCACATGTCCGTCATCAAGCGACGCGATACACCAGTACGTCGTGTCCCGTTTTACACCAACGACAACAATATTGTCATTGACTCTGACAACACTTCCATAACTGTCAAATACACGATGCAGACGAAAAGTCTTCATTCTTGTAAAAAAAGGCGACATGTCTTCAGATTTAATGGACGCCATTTCTATCAGACCGTTACCATGAAGGACACAAATTGTCGTGGCGTCCATTAGACAGATGTCACGTGGTGAGGAGTGACTGTCTAACATGTCTAGGAATGTCCCATCATGGAGTCGATAGATTTTGACTTTACCCTTGTAGTCATCGTCTTTGATGTCTAAGACGATTATCTTGTTTTGGCAGATGACAATAGACGTGTAGCTGGGTGTCTCGTCGGCTGTGGAAATAAAGTGATATAAACATTAATACACATCTACACAAAAATATTAAACTTATTTAATTATATTAAAATATGAAATAACTTGTACATTTGCAGTTTGTAAATATTAATACATTATTATTAATTCAATTAATTAAATGTATGACTTTAAATTTCATTGATGTTATATTTATTATACTTATTCTATTATTGTCAATTTAACTGTCCAAAAATTTGAAATGGTCGTAGTGGTTGTCGTCGTGTATATTACAAAATTAAATATGTATATTTATATTAAAATACCTAAATAACTTGTACATTTACGTGATATAAACATTACAATAAGGCATAATATAAACAACGTTGACATATCTACATAAATATACTATACATGTATAATTTAAATACTAAATAAATGACCATTACAACCGTCGTAATGGCGTCATTATTTATTATTTTTTATTCTTATTACAAGAGAGATTTATAGCAGACATCACACAGACCCAGTAATCACACTATTATAGTTCTGTACCGAATTTTAGTAAAATGAAGATAACAACAATAGTGTGTTGAACAGGTTCTGTCTGACCGCCATTGTCCCTCATTTTTAATCAGGTTATGTACGTGCATTCGTGCGTGTGTATTACTCGTATACACCTCCAAAAATGGAAAAGGTGTTGTAATAAATACACACGGTAATATGTCTGTAATATCCTTCAATTCCTACTCAGAAATATAACTTGGATATTTTAAAAAATCCTTTGAATGTTAATTATTTCGACACTTTTACAGTTTTTATCAAATTTATACATGTTCAAACAGTAAAATGGATTCAGAGATGGGGTCTAATCGTATCAAGTTAACTTTACACTTAACCGATATATACACCAAAATGAGGGGGGAAGGGGGGGAAGAAACATATATATAGATTTGAGTAAAAAATAAGAAATAATGGATAGACTACTGGTTTGGCACACAGAACGATGCCTTTTTAGTGGCAGTCGATTTAACAATTACAACTCTAAATAAGGCATTAATCGCACACTAAATCAGTCAATATAACTTCCAACTGTTAAGAAAACCGCAACAAAATTAGAAACACTTTGCTAGTTTACATCTACAAATCTCACTGAAGTATAAAAATTTTGTTTCAAATTGCAATAAAAGCCAAAAAATATTCTCGAAAATATCAAACATTTAGCATGATGAATGCCATTTATTACATTAAATGAAATGTTGTTTAACCATATTATTAGCGTTGGCTATGCAAACGGAAATAATGCGGAGGAATTCACTAAAAATAAAAAAAATAAAAAAATAAAAATAATAATAATAATAATAATAATAATAATAATAATAATAATAATAATAAAACATTCATCTAACATGTCCTGTCTTACTTAGCATTTAGTCGTTACCCTATATGTATGTGCTACCCTGAGCATTTCAATAAAAATCCGTGTTAGTAAATGTCTTCATTCATTTACTTTTGTCTTCTGTATTTTCTCACATTATGCTGCCTGCCTTGGATTATGACGTCTGCAATAACAAGAACGCTGGCGGAAACAAGAAACATGGAGAAACGTGCTTATTTGCAAATCCACGAAGCTCGATGTACTAAAGTTAACGTGACACAGAGGTCAAAACAGCGTTAGCGATGTATTCTGACAGAATTTGAATATCGAGGTTTGAAGTAGCGCGTGTCTTCAACTGTATCACACAAACTCCGCTAACTACATCACTGTCTGGGAATAATGAAAATGTCAGACAAACATAATTGAAAACAGTTGACACACAGATTTATGCTTTAAAGATTTCATTTGTTAGTAAATTAGATTAATTTATAGTATAAAAAAATACATCGTCAGTTTTGTCCAAATTTTATCATTGTTGTTAATGCTGCTATATGCAAACTCTTGGTAAACACTTGAAACGATCGAAGTAATAATTTGTAAAGAGAATTTAAACCTTGACATCTCGAATGTTTATGGGGTATTCATTTTTTGTATAGTGTTTCTTATGTTAATTTAAATCCTTTTCTGTTAGAACTATTTCGCAAGTTTGAAGATCCTAACTCCAGATAAGACTGTATAATTATCGATGTGTGTCTCTATAAAGGAAAGTCTTTGACTCAATAGATTTGTAGCTAAATAAGTTTGGGACATAAGGGATATACGTGTTCGCCTGCCTGCCTGCCATATTGTTGACTATTCTGCGAATATCACTACATAATTATGTTATTTCGTTTCTTGGTCAGTCTGGAGTAAAGAGCTACTCTATATATCAGTCAATATTAATCCCCTGATTCCTTCAATATATTACATGTTAAACCGATCGACAAAAGGGGAAGCTACGATTTCGAATAGAGCATCCCGCGTGAAATAAGCACATGTAATAGTCATATGTTTACAGCTGTTGAAACATGTACGGCTTAACATTGCAGTAATTCGAAAACGCTGTCAAACATGAAATCTTTATTACCAATAAAATGTTTGTAAAACTACGGTGCGATTTAAGTGATATATAATTAAAAAAGAAGTACTAAATCGAAATAACGACATGTCAAGTCTAATGGAATTATGTTTAGGTATGAAACAAACAATTTGATTATTTAAAATATATCGTGTCGATAAATCAAAATATTACCTCGTTCTTTCATCAGTTTGTAACCCATTGTTTTGACGAAATATGATCTTTATCAATATATAATGCATCGGATTCAATAATTACGTACAGCCGTCAATGGAGTTCCATCCTTTTGAGAAAGATCAATCTATTGCCTGAGAGATTCAATGCTTATTATTGATAAACGAACCGAAGTTGATGCTTGACATTTGTCTGTTACTGGTCAGTATTTTTCATTTTTGTTTTCTTCTTTGCAGCACGAATATTAACTGAGTAATCTTTTATAACGCAAATATGGCCCAACATATAATCATTTTTTTTCTCTCCAAATATTGTCGCGCGAGTTTAATTCTTTGAAGGTAACGAAGGGTATGAACTGGATCAGATTAACACACACACACACACACACACACACACACACACATAAATGAACTTGACTATTAGAGTGTTAGTACAAAACTATATTGCTGATTTGAATGCGCATATAATTATTATTTAAACACTTCATTATTTCTCTTGATAAGTTATACATTTCTATTTATGAATGCTTTATAAAAGAATAAGTAAGAAAGACAAGTAATTAATATTTACTGATTTAGAAATTTAGAAATTAATTTGGTCGAAATTTCCTCTGATTTCCCTTGTTACTTGAAACAATTTTTTTTATTTTATTGATTGACTGAATTTGAATCAATGAAAATGTTACAACTGACCTTACAACAAGTAACATAGATAAACCCGGGTCGTTATTATGTTAGGCGTACATTTTCCATGAGATTTATCTACAATTTTACAAAGTTGCAATAACGTCTCGAGATGAAAAACATCTAACTGGAAAATATTATATTTGAGTGTGTGGCATACGCATAAATGTACTGATTTTATGCCGAGCCATTGAATTGCTATTTTTTTTAAACGAAATATTTGTGAAAATATTATATATATATATATATATATATATATATATATATATATATATATATATATATATATATATATATATTGCCGCATCGATAATATTTCCAATAAGAAATATCAGCTCTATTCAGAAGCTAATGTGCGTGTGTGTGTGTGTGTGTGTGTGAATTTAACTGTTGACCTAACTTTAAAGATTTTCCCGTCATATCGCTACGACGTCTGCAGTGTGACAGTTTAGAATGATTTCATGCCGCGCAGCAACTATGTGAGAGGGAAAATTACTTGCTGCAGCCGGCGGAAGTTATGTGGGCGACCGATAAAGCAAGAAGTTGTAGTATGCTTTCATATTAAATAATAAATTACACACGCACATAATGTCCAAAAGAAAAGCAGAAGGATGTCAATATTCGTTGAAAAAAAAAACTTGTTCAAGATTCAAGGAAGAGTGGCTATCAGAACTGATCGTAGTGGATGTGTTGTCATCGTCTAATAACCAAAAGGTAAAACATGGAGATATTTTCACATGCAATGATGATGGCGCTGTTGTTTGCACTATTTGCTCAACTGCAAATGCTGCAGGAGAGTTCAGCACGGGAACAAATGGGATGAATGGAAACTTGATTACTTAAAGCGGCATCTCAGTCAAAAAGTGCACACTGAATCAGTTAAAAAGCTACGGAATCAGAAGAGTAGTGGAATTTTGCGTATGCTACAGGAGAGTACGGCAGATCGTAGCATCAGAGTAGAGATGGAAGAGAGAAAGCGGTCAACTTCAGATTTGGTAGAAGTGCTGATTGATAACGTTATTCTTGCAATTAAACTGAATTCATCCATGTTTTCTGTACAAGATATCCATGAGCATGTTGCAAAATAAGTTAAAATTCCACAAAGTTGGCGCAGCAAAAATTGTACCTTCGAATTTGTTGAGTGCATAAGCCTCGTCTTAAAAACTCAGCTTATGACTGAATTGCGAACGTCGGCATTCCACGCGTTGATAATAGATGAAAGTACCGATATTTCAGTTCAGAAAATGCTGATTGTATATTTCAAGTATCGGCCTCAAACAGAAATTGTTTGCAAAACAATATTCGGTGGCATCGTGAAGTTGTCCTCATGTGACAGCGTCTCTATTGTGACAGCAATAAAACAATTCTATTGTGAAAATCAACTTGATCAGCAGAAGATGGTGATGTTTACATCAGACGGCGCATCTGTCATGCTAGGGAAAAATAATGGTGTGGCTGCAATTCTGAGACGTGAGATACATCATTTGTGTGAACAACATTGTGTTGCTCATCGCGAAGACTTAGCTGTTGAAGATGCTTGGAAGCAAGTTTCATTAATGCACGATATTGAAACATTACTTCGGATAGTTTATACAATGATCAGCAGGTCGTCAGTTAAAAATGAGAAATTCCAGGAATTGGCCAATGCCGCTGAAAGTGATTCCGTGGCATTTCGGCCTTTGTATGAGGTAAGGTGGTTGTCTAGGCATTTAGCAGTTGCCGCTTTTGTGCGAAACTACAACGTTTTGATTGACTATTGCACTGAACAAGTAAACATGAGCAATGATGGGGGATAATCAATAAGTTCTGTCTGAAGAGACTTCTAAATCCGCAGTTTCGACTGGCTTTGACAGTACTTAACGATGTTTAGGGAGAACTGGCATCAATAAGCAAATATTTTCAAAGAAGTATTCTGACAACTATTGAAGCGTTTCAGTTTGTAAAGGCCAAAATATGTAAAATACGATCGCATTATCTTGGAGAAACAGTTCATTGGAGTGATGCAGTGAAGAAGTTCTTAATTCAATTGACCGTGACGTCGACAAGGCTGTAATTCTTAGATTTGTTGAACTATTATGTAATCACCTTGAGAAGAGATTTCCGGATGATGAATTAATAGACTGGCAAGCATTTGACCACTGCATCATTGCAAAGAATTCAAGTTTTAAATTTGGCAAAGACAGTTTAAACAAACTGATAAGAAGGTTTTCAAGAATTATACCAAACTGTCAAGAGAGTGTAATCTCAAAGTTCGGTGAACAGTATGATGACTTCAAATTTTTGATTGCAGAGAAAGTGAAGACTGGATCAATTCAGACTTTCACTGACGTCGTAAACTGTGTCATGAAGAATGAAGACATGAAAGAGCTGTCGATTCTGCTGGACATTTGTGCTACATTTCAAGCATCAAGTGCAGACTGCGAACGCGGTTTTAGCCTAATGAACTCAATTAAAACAAAATCTAGAAACAGGCTACAAGTAAATCATTTGGATAATTTGATGCGCATTAAATTCTATCTTTCATCAGGAAGCACTATTGATCTAGATGCGGTTTACAAGCATTGGACCACACACAAAGACAGACGTTAAAATTCGGCAATAACTTAATAAAGTAACTGTTTTGCTCTAAATTTCGAACTACATTTATTTTATTTGTAGTTTTTATAATTAAATATGACATATATGTGCAGCACTTTACCGACATCATTAATATAAAGTAAGTAGAACAATATTTTTATTAACATAATTGAACAATGCATATGCCGGTGTGAAATGTCTAATTTATCATATAGAAGACTGCTGTGTAATAGAGTTTTAAACATTTGTAAATGTACGTCTTTCACAAATGCCGCTCACTAAAATTTTGCATCATGTTTTTCCGTGCACGCCTTTATTTTTCCGCACAGCATCGTCAAAAATTAGAGGGAATATTGGCCGCGGGCATGTAGCATGATCCCACTCAGTCATAGTATCGCGACAAAGGTACCATTTTTATGTCCTTGGTATGACTCGGTCGGGGATTGTACCCGAGACCTCCAACACGCAAGGTGTATGCTCTAACCACTAGGTCACCGAAGCGGTCCTTGTTTCATGTAGCAGTAGAGTATGTACCATCAGCAGAACCAAAGTAAAAATAAATAAATACGGATACCTTTTTTCGACATTTTGGAATGTGTTCTTTTGCCTTGAATTAGGAAGGAGAATTACATTCAACTGACATATCCTATACAAATATACATAAAACACAGTATAATTTAAACTATAACCCGCTGAGGTTATTGTCATTGATACAGTACGATATATGCAAGCAGTCTGTGATCCATATTGTTAACTAATATATTTGAGCATATACTAAAATGGTAATTTGTTAAAGCGAGTGATTAACATATATATTTTATCGGGTAGGTGAAAATGCCATATTCAACAATTTGAAGCACACATAACCTCTAACATCAACTAATCTTTCGGTGCATCGCTCTGTCACGCACGTATTGTTCTTTCTCTCTCTCTCTCTCTCTCTCTCTCTCTCTCTCTCTCTCTCTCTCTCTCTGTGTTGAGCACAGTTGCAAATCACAGAAAAAGCCATAACATGGAGCGTAGAACATTTTTTGCCCGTGGCATGCTACGATGTATGTGGACATCTGATGATGAAAGTGACCAAGAAACAGAACAACAAAGAGGGGGAGTGGATAAATCAGTCTGAATGTGATTAACAATAGTAAGTATAGGAAGCTTCGTTTCCATTCATTGAACAATATACACCACTTTGTACATCAAAGCTATCAGTTTAATTGCATACATATATACATAAACAAACAGACAGGCAGATATACCAATAATGAGATGTATTGTGTGTGTGTGCGCTTAATCACTGGTATACCACGAGATGTACAAATTTTCCATTAAAAGGAATCGAAGCATATCCTACGTCAGTAGCTCTGTTTCGCCTTTTTTTGGTCGGTTTCATTGAACTTTTACGATATTCCATAGGACGAGACGTTGTCACATGACAGTTTCAAAAATAGTGTTGCTGCGATGATGTTCTTAGAGACTTTAACAAGAAGACTACATTATTTGTCAACGGAAGTCTACTCAAATATTAACAAAATGAGACTGTTTGGTTTAGATGTTCGTCAGTTGAAATCATACGAAGTTTTATTCTTGTTATGTCTAATTTTAAATCTTTTAAAAACGCGCATGTATGAAATCTGTATTAAAATAAAATAAACATTGTTGAATCTACATTGTGTCAGAGACAAACAACACATCTGTCTGGGATGCTCTATCATCCTCAAAATCGTCGTTATCGTTACCAGTCTATTTTGTTTTCACAATATCCATATTCCGTAAGAAAAGCTTCTAGTTCGAGATCGTCCCAAGAAATGTAGTCAGTACATTATCCGTGCGAGAAAAAGAATACATAAGACATTTTACCCTTTTCTTACAAATTTCGAATATTTCTCCACAGGGCAGACATTTCGGCACTAGACATAAAGGGAAATAATCCTTTAAGCTCGATAAAAGTAAAACCTAGCACATAGGTGGTAAAATTACTTGCCAACAAGTGACACGAGCATGTTCGTACCGGTCACCACGCTGTCACACTCACTATCGGTCTGTTCATATTGCATATGAATACGCATTATGTTGCCACACAATACACTGAACAACTAGAGTGGGGTCAGTTATAAAGATATGTTATAAGAGACAAAATTAATACATGCATTTGTTGTTTTTCAATATAATGGTCTTTCACTGTTTACTGCGCTAGGGAATACTACGGTTTATAATTATTTTAAAATTAGCTTTATTCTATTTTCGGTATATACCAGAGTGCCGTCACGTGATAAAATAATATGGCGGGTATGAAAGTACATACGTTAATGTAAGGTTAAGTGAAATAAAGGGACTGAGAGAAGCAATAAGAAAGGGTTGATAAAGATATAAAATATTATACATGAAGAATAAATGCATAAGAATTTGACATGTTTGCTTTGTCTTTGTACTTATCTTTTTCTAAAAAATATAATATATAATAATAATAATTATGTCAATTAACATAACAGCTTTACAAGGACAAATATGTTTTAAATGTAGAATATTGGAAACTATATTCTCGATTAACAATTAAAAAAGGCAAAATAATTGTTATCGGAAAACTCGATTAACAATTAAGAAAGGCAACATAAGTGTTATCGTAAACTCGATTAACAATTAAGAAACGCAACATAAGTATTATCGTAAAACTCGATTAACAATTAAGAAAGGCAACAGAAGTGTTATTTTAAAACTCGATTAACAATTAGGAAAGACAGCACCAGTACATTTTAAAATGTTGACTGAGCTGTATATAATTTAAATAATCTGAGAATATGATTTTGTCCCACTTTATTTCTGTTCATAAGTTACCGTCGACAGAAACGTACAAACATTATAAAAACTAAATGTTCGTTTGAACAAAAAAAATGAAATACACATTACTATTATATCAATCGTGAACCGAAAAACTGACATAATATATAATGGGCCGTATACGTAAAAAGCCGAGTTCGTTATGTGGACAGAATGTGCATTGAGCCGATTACATAAAGGGTCCATTAGGGTAGACTGAGTTCATTAATGGGCCGAGTAGTCTCGCATTCTGTTTAGGTTACTTAGTAATTTCATTTCGAGGCTAAGGCAACTATGATGTGGTTCTCATTGGCTGTTGTGGTGCTTTTACACAAGGTATATTTCCTGGTTTTTCCTTTCTAGTAAATGTTTTGAAAGCATAAAATGAAAATATTTACCGACATATTCATTAAGTATGCACTACATTATGTAACAAGAATATGAAACAAAGGTCGAAATTCAAACTATTCACAGAAATATTCGAATAAGTTTGTCAGACCTTATATAGCAAAGACTGTGAAAATATGAAATTATTAACTGTCATATTCCAATAGTTATGTCAGATCTTAGGGAACAAATGAGTATGAAAAAAAATTAGTGACATTTTTCAGCATGTAATGAATATTGTAAAAGTATCAGTCTGCACAGTATGAAAATATTCACTGACAATCTCCATTGTATTTGTATATGTAACTTATAGATTACTTACTGGTTTTGTCTAGTGTCATAGTCCCAACATTGGCAAGACTATAACCAACTTGTTCATCTCCTCCTGTGGCCATTTTTTCTTTTTATTGGATTGTGCTTCAGTGTTATTCACTCCAAGGGATACTAGTTTTCAACCTAACGCAATACTGACACGATGACTGGGCTGCAAAATATAGACATTCATATTTTAGCCGTATCATTGTATACATGACTTATATTTAGTTTTTGAATTATTGTACAGATATCTTATTGATTTTATGTGATCTTATAGGTGTTGTGTGATCGTTTAGGCTTTATGTGCTCGTAGAGGTTTTATGTGATCTTAGAGGTATTGTGTGATCGTTTAAGTTTTATGTGCTCGTGGAGGTTTTATGTGATCTTTGAGGTATTGTGTGAACTTAATGGTTTTATTTAATCTTAGAGGTATATTGTAATCTTAGAGGTATGGTGTAATCTTAGAGGTATATTGTATCTTAGAGGTATATTGTAATCTTAGAGGTATTGTGTAATCTTAGAGGTATAGTGTAATCTTAGAGGTATAGTGTAATCATAGGGGTATTGTGTAATCTTAAAGGTTTTGTGTTATATTATAGGTATTGTGTGATCTTAATGGATTTATGTAGTCTTAGAGGTATACTCTTATTGGTTTTATGGGATCTTTGAGGTGTTGTGTAATCTTAATGGATCAATGTAACCTTAGAGGTATACTCTTAGCGGTTTTATGTGATCTTAGAGGTGTTGTTTAATCTTAATGGTGTTATGTCATCTTAAAGGCATTGTGAAATCTTATTTGTTCAATCGTACACTCATTATTCCCACTATGAAAACGCAGTCATATGGACAACGTTCTTTTTTGCATACCATTGCCCAACAGCGTGGAATTAATTGCCCATTGAAATAAGAAACAAAAAGAAGGTGATGTTTTTATGACTGCTCTTAAAACTCGCCTTTTTCGACTGCAAGAACAAACTTAAAGACCTAAAAATGTTCCCTACTTTAAATACATTTGACCATTTTATTGTTTTCCAATTTCATAGCGTTTGTTTTTGTTTTTTGTATTAATATCATGATAGATGTTGTAAAGCGTTTAGAGTTTCTAAAGATTAGGCGCTATACAACGTCCTCATTATTATTATCATTATTATTATTATTATTATTATTATTATTATTATTATTATTATTATTATTTTAATGAACTTGTTCGTCTTAGAGAAGCTAATGGTTTCAATGACTGGACAAAGCATTGTATTTATGTGTTTTGGGAGCTGCTATTTATTGTTAATAATGTAGGTGTGGAGTTAATGTTGCGTATACTTACTGTAGATGGGGAAATAAATATGGGAAGGTATAAATAGATTTGGAATTAGTGGGTGTAAATGATGTGGTTGGGGAGTTAGTAGTGGATGTATATACTGAAATGGAGAGTTAGTGGTGGGTGTAAATACTGTAAATGGAGAGTTAGTGGTGGTTTAAGAACTATAGATGGGAGTGAGTGGTGTGTGAATAGTGTAGATGGAGAGTAATTGGCCTGTGTAAATAATGTATAATAGGAGTAAGTGGTGTGTGTAAATAATGCAGATCGGGAGTTAGGGGTGGATGTAAATAGTGCAGATGGTGAGTTAGGAGTGTGTGTAAATAATGAAGTTGGGGAGTTGGTGTGTGTACAAAATGTAGATGGGGTGTTAATGGTGTGTGTAAATAATGAAGTTTGGCAGTTGGTGTGTGTTCATCATGTAGATGGGGTGTTAGTGGTGTGTGTAAATAATTAAGTCGGGGAGTTAGGTTTATATGTAAATAGTGTAGATGGTGAGTTAGGAGTGTTTGTAAATAATGTAGATAGGGTGTTAATGGTGAGTATAATAATAATGGCGTTTACTAATCCGTGTAGATACAAGTAATGATTGCTGCTAAATACTCTTCATCTGCTTTCATTGACTTCACAGTCACAATAAATTAAGTGCACGTGATATATTTTTACTTTAGAATCGCACTCACTAATATTTTTAAAATGTACATTTAAATACATCGGTGTGATTTAACTGTAATATAATATGTGAACATCTGACTCACTGAGACTCTTCAACTCTCTGCATCATCAATAACGTATGTTTGAAAATGTAAAATCTGAATTTAATTACTGATTAATCATCAACTGTACAACTTCCAGAAAGTGTTTTGTGACCTTGATTTGAGTTAATGTAGGACATTTTCAAACATTGAATCAATATAAATTAATGTTACATAAAGTAAATGGAATCATACTTACAGAATATCAATAAATCCCTTAAAATGCACGTTTCCCAAGTTAACACGACTGTATTCTCTGTTACGATTGTACTTGTCTCCAAGCAGTCTTGTTATCAACAACACAACCAACCAATCATTGCATGACAACAAGCTATGTTATTAGGTGTTGACCTTATCTAGCAACCTATTGGCGTGTACAGACAAATACTAGAATCGATATTCAAATGGATTTAGTTACGACATGAATATCCCGTTCTTCAGGTTAACATAAGCAAACAACATGGCTGATAGAGAGTACATATCGGAATACTAAATTTCAATAATAACGGTAATGTGTAGTGCTGGCCACAGGTGTTCGACGTGAGCTTTATGTGAAATAAAAAACAATAATCTAAAGGAAACACATCATGCAGAGTGATAAAACTACCTTAGATTACCCCCATGACCCATTTTGACATAGGACCCTCTCTGTCATATTATATAAAAAGAGAAGGTTCGTAACTTCCAAATACTTGGTTCTACCCATGACCCTCGATTTCATTCAATTTCCGTATTTAAAAGCACATGACCATTCTCTATGGCTTGTTTTACTCCTGAGATATTTTTTATCCATCAAGCCATCGTTGACTTTTCTACGTTGTACCAAACTGAAGATACGGCTTCCGAAACGTGAGATGTTAGCGAATTTTTAAGATTGGGACAAGTGCGAGATCATGTGACAACCGGTGAAAAAAGCAACGTTTACCGTGTTCTGGACTCTACGATACATGAATTCTTTAACTACAGAACAGTGGTAGATGCAAAAGTAAGTTTTTACTTAATATTAACTTGCGAAAGGAATTTAGGGGTCTTCTCGCTTTTGAATCGGCTTGTTCGATTCAGAATAAAAAATTCCCAGGCTTGAATGTTTTATATCCAGAATTTAGCTAAGTTTCGGAACTTGAAGTTTTTCTGAATAAGTATAGAATATTGGACAATTTAGAAAATGTATGTATTAACCCTAAATCATCATACGCTAATAAAGGTAATTAAACAACAATTTTTTTTACAACAAAACGGATATATTTTTGTACAACTTATACTATTTACAAATACTGTATTCACAATTTATCCACAATTAATCTGCTTAATCGGACTATGGTATCCTTCCATACAGATGTAGTAGACTCGACCTGTCCCGCGCATGCTCATTGAGCTATAAACAACGATATAAGCGACATAGGAAGGCTAGTAGCAATGATCGATCTGATGAAATCTGATATGTTGTATAAAAGGCTGTGAGATCAATCATATATTATCTCTAGTGATCATACATCGTCTACGCAATCAGTTCGCATTTAGAAAATGTCTCCTTATGATGTCAAACCGTTGTGTCTTTCGAAAGCATCAGGTTTTCTGTACATGTATACGTAGTTCGAGTTTTCTCTGACCCATTTCATCCCATTTTTTGATATTTGGACATGCATGTTGGGGTGTAGTGTATCCCTTGACGCCCTTTTTTAATATTTGGACAATCAATCACCCCAACATGAATGTCTAGGACATTTTCATGCATTGAATCAAATATAAATTAATGTTACATAAAGTAAATGGACTCATACTTACAGAATATCAATAAATCCCTTAAAATGCTCGTTTCCCAAGTTAACACGACTGTATTCTCTGTTACGATTGTACTTGTCTCCAAGCAGTCTTGTTATCAACAACACAACCAACCAATCATTGCATGACAACAAGCTATGTTATTAGGTGTTGACCTTATCTAGCAACCTATTGGCGTGTACAGACAAATACTAGAATCGATATTCAAATGGATTTAGTTACGGCATGAATATCCTGTTCTGCAGGTCAACATGAGCAAACAACATGGCTGATAGAGAGTACATATCGGAATACTAAATTTCAATAATAACGATAATGTGTAGTGCTGGCCACAGGTGCTCGACGTGAGCTTGATATGAAATAAAAAAAAAATAAACTAAAGGAAACACATCAAGCAGAGTGATAAAACTACCTTAGATTACCCCCATGACCTATTTTGACATAGGACCCTCTCTATCATACTATATAAAAAGAGAAGGTTCGTAACTTCCAAATACCTGGTTCCACCCATGACCCTCGATTTCATTAAATTTCCGTATTTAAAAGCACATGACCATTCTCTATGGCTTGTTTTACTCCTGAGATATGTTTTATCCATCAAGCCATCACTGACGTTTCTACGTTGTACCAAACTGAAGATACGGCTTAAGAAACGTGAGATTTTACGATGTCAAACTGTTGTATCTTTCGAAAGCATCAGGTTTTCTGTACATGTATACGTAGTTCGAGTTTTCTCTGACCCATGTCACCCCATTTTTTGATATTTGGACATGCATGTTGGGGTGTAGTGTATCCCTTGCCACCATTTTCTTAATATTTGTACTTTCAAACACCCCAACATGAACGTCTAAGTGTGAAAAGATAGGGTGGCAAGGGGCAGAGGAGTCTCATACTAGTGTATACGCATCTATAATCGCATGATCTATACTTCCGGCAACCCTTATTAGGGCAATTTGAACTCTTTTCCTTCCCATCAGAAAAGTGTTGATCGTTACAAAAATGTTAAGCCATCCGTATTGACGCGACAGTGAAATGATACTCAGTTCATTCGTCTGTGTGTGTTTACCACATGGTTCATTGCCTGAGTGTTTACCACCTGGTTCAATGTCAATGTGTATTTACCACATGGTTCATTGTCTGTGTGTGTTTACCACATGGTTCAATGTCTATGTGTGTTTACCACATGGGGTATTGTCTGTGTGTGTTTACCACATGGTTCAATGTCTCTGTGTGTTTACCACATGGTTCATTGTCTGTGTGTATTTACCACATGGTTCAATGTCTCTGTGTGTTTACCACATGGTTCATTGTCTGTGTGTGTTTACCACATGGTTCAATGTCTATGTGTGTTTACCACATGGGTTATTGTCTGTGTGTGTTTACCACATGGTTCATTGTCTGTGTGTGTTTACCACATGGTTCATTGTCTCTGTGTGTTTACCACATGGTTCATTGTCTGTGTGTGTTTACCACATGGTTCATTGTCTGCATGTGCTTATAAAGGATTTGTATGCATGCACGTGCTTATGTGCGTTGGGTCTAGCCTTTTTTGGTAAACTCATTGGCTGCCCATTCTTTCCGACCTACCGGTGTTTTGTGTATGGAGGTTTCACTAGAAAAATGTTCAGTAGGTAATGCCACTGGTCGATAATGACCAATTGTAAGACAGAATGAATGAATCAAACTATCTCTCCATGGGCAAAATTTACAATTAAAGGCCCTAACAAAATGCATGATAAAGTAACAAGGAATAATTGTTAGGCACACTGGATATTATTCATATACAGAAGTGTGTTTGCATAACCAGTGCAGATGCTTGTAACTGAAATTTAAAAAAATGTAATAAGCAGTGCAGATGCTTGTAACTGAAATTTAAAAAAATGTAAAAGAAGAAAATTTTGGAAATAATAAATTAATGTGCTAATTAAGATAATCAACAACAACAAACAAAGAATGAAAATAAAAATAAACTGAATGTTGAAAATAGCATTTTATATAAGTGATAAAGGTATTAAAGCATTTTCTGCGGCCAAGGTAAAACTAATCACGCTGATTCGATATTAATATTGCATTGTCCTAATAATAAATTTAAACAAATATAAACTTAAAAAGATTGCTACAGTGTGTTTAAGAATTTTTCATTAGTATACTGACATTTCATATGGGAAACCAACTTCAAATCTACAAAGAACAAAGTTACAAAATATATATTTTACAAAGAACGAAGTGACAAAATCTATAATTTACAAAGATCAGGACGATTTAAGACCCGTAGCTAGGAGAAGACAACTCACAAGACTGCAGTATTAGTTATGAATGATCTGTGTACCAAGAACTGCTTATCTAGAGTTACTTGTCTGGAATTCGCCGAACGTTGACGAAAATGTAAAGACAGGAATCAAAAGGGTCCAGAGAGAACGTATGTTTATCAGTACGTTACGTATTCATGCTGTCACTATCTGATTGACATAACGTTACAGGAAGGAATGTCGACTGACTGATAAACATATGGTATAGGTCCGTGACTGACAACATGAAAGAAAGAGGAACACATACGACCATTTTTGGGGTCTGAATAGAGAGAGACAGAGGAACATACACGACCATTTTGGGGGTCTGAATGAGAGAGGAACATACACGACCATTTTGGGTGTATGTTCATTATGATCCAGATGATAGGAGTCCATATAATAGATGCTTAATTATACATTGTGTAATGTTTGTACGGGGAGGGATACGAGGGGCGTATCTTTATGTTGATAGGTGTTATCTATCACTAAATGACAATTCCACTGTAAAGTTGTCGCGCTGAAATTACCAATACCTTACTCTCGACATAAAATGGGATTATTTTTTTTTAAAAATCGTATCAATTTCAGTCTTTGCAATGCCATTGCAGCTTATTTATATGAAATAATTGTCGATCAGCCATATTAGCAGCTGCCTCGATTGGGGCTCAGCATTAATTGGTTGGTATTAAGACTGGTTGGTCTAGTGTCCGGATATGGGTGTGGTATGATGCTATATATCTGTTGCATTACGCCCCAGTGCTAGTAGTAGTAGTAGTAGTAGTAGTAGTAGTAGTAGTAGTAGTAGTAGAAATAATAGTAGTAGTTGTAATAGTAGTAGTGGTTCCTGCTTGGGAGCCACGTAGCTCATCGGTTAGCGTGCCGGACTCAAAACTGTAGGATGTGGGTTCGAATTAATCCATCAGACAAATTCAGCCTTGGCAAACTCTTATGCTATGTTCTTGCATAGATTTACACCTAATTCTGAGGTAGCACAAACACAAATTGGCAAATGTAAATTTGCATTGCATACGAATATAATAATGTATACGTCATTAAAAAAAATATACTCATGCGTGTATTTTAAATACATTATTTTAAAATTTAAAACATTGACCAATACATTATATATGCATATTTTTGGGAAATGTTTAGTTGAGTTTGGATGATGTGTCTGGTATGTCTACGTGATTCTCTTACATGAATAACATTGCATTATATATGCATGTAACCGTAAAGACTTTTTCAAGGACACGTAAAGCCATAACCGACGCAGCCAAACACGAAATATATGGCCCTATTTAAACTTAAAAACTATTTATATCAAGGAGGTTGTATTCTCGCAAATTATACTTAGTCTGTTCCGAAATGACGTACAAGAGTCACTGGTGGTGGAGGAAGTAGGAATTCCAGGAGAAAAATCACAGAAATTGATGTAGGACTACTTTGTTCTCGCACAAGCTGGAAACGAAGAAAGAACACAAGACTGCAAAGATATAAAGCAAATGTGCCACCGTTCTGCCTTCCAGTCACCTTAATATGAAAATTAACTTTGTCATGATTCATAAAGGAAGTATTCGATTTACAAAAACAGTTCTGAATCTCTCTCTCTCTCTCTCTCTCTCTCTCTCTCTCTCTCTCTCTCTCTCTCTCTCTCTCTCTCTCTCTCTCTCTCTCTCTCTCTCTCTCTCTCTCTCTGCCGGTAGATTAATTTCCCTCACCAAACATTCCATCAACAAAGAAATATTTAGTTAGAGAAGTAAATTGAGTTATGTCGGCATTTCTTATTTGTATTACGGGCAAATGTTTTTAACGTTACAGTACAATACTAGCCAGTTATATTCATTGCCATTTGAGAAATTCTTTGTAAATCAAATTTATAATACATGGGTCCTTAGTTCAAATAAAACATATTGTTTCTTGAGAAAATGTGAGTTGGTTTTGTCAAGCGCTTTTAATATCACTATTTTTAACTTTATGGCTATTATCCAAGTGCTGTCACCGTGTGATTTAAGACTGTCCTTAAGTAAACACAAGTCCGTATTATTTACAGAAAGCAGTTTGTTGAATAACTTTCATTTAGAGTTAATTGATTGGTTTTTTACAAGTGCCTTGAACAGTTTCTTGTGAATGACGTTACGCGTTTAAAGTAAATTACAATGAGTCGCGCATATCGTTATTTTCACGACAGACTATTTTCTAAAATTATTCATCTCAGCAGGGTGCAAGTTGGAAATCGATTTGCCATTTATTTGAATTTTTGTAATTTTTACATCGTGAAAAATGACATTTCTTACGACCAAGGCCGTTCCGGTCTAAATGTCGGTGAAAAAATATAATAATATAAGAAAAATCGTAATACGTTGCATTTCATAGATAATTGTGGAATGGTGCACGTGCAAATATTGTCAGTTATCATAATATGATGGTTATGACAAATCCATGTGGAATGGGCGACCATAGAATTAAAAAAAATATCATATTGCATTGTTTTTACATACTGGTCGAATATGATATCTGATAATATGAAAATGATTCAGTATCCTTAAGTTTGTCAGGAAAGTGGTCTGAAAGTTATACATTATAAAACTGTCAGGAACAATATAAAATATTTTGGTTGCAAAAATGTCTTAAAATGATTTTACATGTAAAAACAAAAGTTTTGTTTTCCATGCATCAGACTAAAATAATTGTATTTGTCTATTTTGATCTACTATTACATAAATACATACATGCATGTGTGCACACACACACACACACACACACACACACACACACACACACACACACACACACACATACATACATACATACATACATACATACATACATACATACATACATACATACATACATACATACATACATCTGTATATGTGTTATATGTCCCTAACTGACAATTCCACTGTTAAGATCACGCGCTGAAATTACCAATACCTTACTCTCGACATAAAATGGGATTTTTAAAAACAAAACAAATCGTATCAATTTCAGTCTTACCAAGGCCATTGCGGTTTACTGGTATGAAATAATTGTCGATTAGCCGTACTAGCAGCTGCCTCGCTTGGCGCTCAGCAATAATTGGTTGGTATTAAGACTGGTTGGTCTAGAGTCCGGATATGGGTGGGGTATGATGCTATATATATGTTGCATTACGCCCCAGTGCTAGTAGTAGTAGTAGTAGTAGTAGTAGTAGTAGTAGTAGTAATATTAATAATAGTAGTAGTAGTTTTATAAATAATAGTAGTAGTTGTAATAGTAGTAGTGGTTCCTGCTTGGGAACCACGTAGCTCATCGGTTAGCGTACCGGACTCAAAACTGTAGGATGTGGGTTCGAATTATACCATCAGACAAATCCAGCCTTGGCATGCTCTTATGTTGTGTTTTTGTAGAGATTTACACCGAATTCTGAGGTAGCACAAACATAAATTGGCAATTGTAAATTTGCATTGCATAAAAAAAAAATGTATGCGCCATTGCAAAATATACTCATGCGTGTATTTTAAATACATTATTTTAAAATTTAAAACATTGACCAATACATTTTATACGCATATTTTCTGGAAATGTTTAGTTGAGTTTGAATGATATGTCTGGGATGTCTACGTGATTCTCTTACATGAATAGCATTTCATTATATATACATGTATACCGTATATAATTTTTCAAGGACACGTAAAGGCATGACAGACGTAGCCAAACACGAAATATATGGCCCTATTTAAACTTAAAAACTATTTATATCAACTACGTTTTATTCTCGCAAATTATACTTAGTCTGTTCCGAAATGACGTACAAGAGTCATTGGTGGTGGAAGAAGTAGGATGCCCAGGAGAAAAATAAAAAAAATTGATTTAGGACTACTTTGTTCTCGCACAAGCTGGAAACGAAGAAAGAACACAAGACTGCAAAGATATAAAGCAAACGTGCCACCGTTGTGCCTTCCAATCACCTTAATGTGAAAATTAACTTTGTCATGATTCATAAAGTGGTATTCGATTTACAACAACAGTTGTGATTTTCTCGAAATACTTATTTTACTCCCCCCCCCTCTCTCTCTCTGTCTCTCTCTCTCTCTGTCTCTCTCTCTCTTTTTACGAAGAACGAAGTGACAAAATCTATAATTTACAAAGAACAAAGTGACAAAATCTATATTTTACAAAGAACAAAGTGACAAAATCTATATTTTACGAAGAACGAAGTGACAAAATCTATAATTTACAAAGAACAAAGTGACAAAATCTATATTTTACGAAGAACGAAGTGACAAAATCTATAATTTACAATGATCAGGACGATTTCAGACCCGTAACTAGGAGAAGACAATTCACAAGATTGCAGTATTAGTTATGAATGGTATGTGTACCAAGAACTGCTTATCTAGAGTTACTTGTCTGGAATTCGCTGAAGGTTAACGCAAATGTACAGACGGGAATCAAAAGGGTCCAGAGAGAACGTATGTTTATCATTACGTTACGTATTTATATTATGACTATCTGATTGACATAAGGTACAGGAAGGAATGTCGACTGACTGATAAACATATGGTATAGGTCCGTGACTGACAACATGAAAGAGAGATGAACATATACAACCATTTTGGGGGTCTGAAGAGAGAGAGGAACATACACGACCATTTTGTTGGTCTGAAAGAGAGAGAAACATGCACGACCATTTTGGGGGTCTGAAAGAGAGAGGAACATACACGACCATTTTGGGGGTCTGAAAGAGAGCGAGGAACATACACAACCATTCTGGGGGTCTGTTACTTATGATCCAGATGATAGGAGTCCATATAATAGATGCTCAACTGTACATTGCGTAATGCTTGTTCGGGGAGGGATAAGAGGCGCGTTTCTTTATGTTGATAGGTGTTATCTGTCCCTAACTGACAATTCCACTGTAAAGTTCTCGCGCTGAATTTACCAATACCTTACTCTCGACATAAAATGGATTAAAAAAAAAAAAACAAACAAAAAAATAACAAATCGTATCAATTTCAGTCTTAGCAAGGACATTGCGGTTTACTGATATGAAATAATTTTCGATTAGCCGTACTAGCAGCTGCCTCGCTTGGCGCTCAGCATTAATTGGTTGGTATTAAGAATGGTTGGTCTAGTGTCCGGATGTGGGTGTGGTATGATGCTAAATATCTGTTGCATTACGCCCCAGTGCTAGTAGTAGTAGTAGTAAAAATAATAATAGTAGTAGTAGTTTTAGAAATAATAGTAGTAGTTGTAATAGTAGTAGTAGTTCCTGCTTGGGAACCACGTAGCTCATCGGTTAGCGTACCGGACTCAAAACTGTAGGATGTGGGTTCGAATTAAACCATCAGACAAATCCAGCCTTGGCAAGCTCTTATTTTGTGTTCTTGTAGAGATTTACACCGAATTCTGAGGTAGCACAAACATAAATTGGCAATTGTAAATTTGCATTGCATACGAAAAAATTAATGTATGCGTCATTGCAAAATATACTCATGCGTGTATTTAAAATACATTATTTTAAAATTTAAAACATTGACCAATACATTATACACGCATATTTTCGGGAAATGTTTAGTTGAGTTTGGATGATGTGTCTGGTATGTCTACGTGATTCTCTTACATGAATAACATTGCATTATATATACATGTATAACGTATAGAATTTGTCAAGGACACGTAAAGGCATGACAGATATTACAGCCAAACACGAAATATATGTCCCTATTTAAACTTTAAACTATTTATATCAACTACGTTTTATTCTCGCAAATTATACTTAGTCTGTTATGAAATGATGTATATAACGGGCGTTTCGGTATCAAGCGCTATTAGTACAATATTGCACACACCACTGGTCAGAGGTATTGCGCAACTTGGGAAAACAACACTCGAAACCGCCTCCCGCTAATACTCGTTATCTAAAGGATGACCTCTACGGTGTGATTTGTCCGGTTAGAATGGATATGGTAATCTGAGTCGGTATCTTGAACAAAGACAACACAAAGATAAAATAAGAATTTAATCAAAATCAAGAGAATAAAAGACACAGGAAATTACGATTTCCTTTCCTTCTGAATAGTTTTAGTTCAGAAGCACTTTAAAAACCGAAGTTTAAAAAAATAGATACATTAATTAAATTTCAAACACTAATGAAATAGACAAAATTTAGCCGTTAATAGCTGATAGCAAATTTCATCACGAAATCGAGTGTTCATTAACATTGGACAGCGTGGTAAATTCACAATGACCTGTTCGTCGACTGTTTTTCCCTCTGCGTGCGTCTCGACTTTAACTTGTTCCCTGGGTAAACGTAGGATTATCACAACTCCGACTTCTAAAATCTTTTTCCCTCCTTCGGATCTCGACTCCCCGCTTCATCTCTCTCTCTCTCTCTCTCTTCAAATAAACTATTTTCCTTTGAAAAGAAAAGGGTAAAACGCCCTAAGTATCTCGTTAGGTTTTGAGAGTTGAGATTGTCCGCCCGTCTTTCTGGTTCGAACTATCAGATCTTACTATCAGTGTTAACATTTATAAGGCTAACAAATACTACACAAGTCTTCAGATCAATACAGTTATACAGCTAATTATCGACATCAGAATTTGGGAAAGTCACATATATTCCCGTAAATCATTACGTAAAGTGAGGCAATATATCATAGCCCACAATCAATATTCACTAATATGATAAATTCAAATTAATGTAACACTTTCCAATCATAAATGTACACGGCGGGTTTTCTACGACATCCATTAACCTACCTACGTATATAAGTTGAAAATTCTAATTCAGAATTCAAAAGTACATTACTAAATCACTGTAATAACCTAACTATTCATTCAAAATGAACACGTCATGCATCTGTAACGTCGAAACATCATATAAATTACATTATGATAATGTGAACGATTCCTACAAAATCAACAGATCTTGCATCTGTAACGAAGAAAACATCATATAAATTACATCATGATAAATGTGAATTTGAGTTAAATACCTTGTGTTTTTGGCGTCTTACAATCGTTCCAATTCAGTTTTTTTCCTGGAACCCAATTCTACAGACGTCTTTTTCCTAAAGTACGGCCGGAGTCTTCTACTGCGTATTTTCGGAATTAATACTACTGACCCTCTCTTACAGAGGTAATTCCTAGACTGATTCAAATTCATTTGCTCAGAGAATATATTTCTCCCAATTTCAGGGATCGACCCACCCACCCTGATTCCACATTTGACCAATCGGAATAAATGCTATTCCTGCAGACATTTGGAAAAATGCCTATCAAGGTGCCAAAAATGCCTTCTGGGGTAGAAATAACACCCTACCATTTGTTTCAAATCACTTTGACAGCTCTACGTGAGAATTTCCCTCTTTTTAACCTGTCATACAACTAGTCCGTTTTTACTATAAACATTCTAACAGTGTGACCGAGTTAGGAAAACATTCCTTCGCCCAAACTCTACTCCAAGACAGTTAATTGTCGGCTAGACTAAGAATTAATTAATGGATTTCACTGACGAAAAATTTGGCACTTGACAATGTACAAGAGTCATTGGTGGTGGAGGAAGTAGGATGTCCAGGAGAAAAAAAAATCACAGAAATTGATGTAGGACTAATTTGTTCTCGCATAAGCTGGAGACGAAGAAAGAAAACAAGACTGCAAAGATATAAAGCAAACGTGCCACCGTTGTGCCTTCCAATCATCTTAATATGAAAATTAACTTTGTCATATAAGAAGTATTCGATTGATTTACAAAAACAGTTGTGATCTTCTCTCTCTC
Organism: Unio pictorum; assembly: GCA_030141615.1. Taxonomy (NCBI): domain Eukaryota; kingdom Metazoa; phylum Mollusca; class Bivalvia; order Unionida; family Unionidae; genus Unio; species Unio pictorum. The sequence continues at coordinate 1,772,749 of JARLTB010000377.1, forward strand.
TCTCTCTCTCTCTCTCTCTCTCTCTCTCTCTCTCTCTCTCTCTCTCTCTCTCTCTCTCTCTCTCTCTCTCTCTCTCTCTCTCTCTCTGCCTGTAGATTAATTTTCCTACCCAAACAATCCATGAAAAAAAATTGTTATGTCGGCATTTCTTATTTGTATTATAGGCAAATGTTTCTAACGTTACAGTGCAATACTAGCCAGTTACATTCGTTGCTAGTTGAGAAATTGTTTGCGAGTAAAATCCTCATCTATAATACCTGGGTCTATAGTTCAAATAAAACATATTGCTTTTTGAGAAAATGTGGATTGATTTCGTCAAGCGCTTTTAGTACCGCTATTCTTAAATGTACATGTGCGTCTATACGTCTACTATCCAAGTGCTGTCACTGTGTGATTTAAGACTGTAGTTAAATAAACCAAGTCAGTATTATTTACAGGAAGTAGTTTGTTGAATAACTTTTATTTAGAGTGAATGGATTTGTTATTTACAAGTGCCTTGAACAGTTTGTTGTCAGTGACGTTATCCTTTTAAAGTAAATTACATGGGTCTCACATATCGTTCTTTTCATGACAGATTGTTTTCTAAAGTTATTCATCTCAGCGAGGTGCAAGTTGGAAATCGAATAAATCTCATACGATAAGACTAATCTGAATAAGTTGTATTTCTTAGATAAGGGGTCTCAAACTCAAATTCCTCTTAGGGCCAGATGAGGACTTGTAAAGTAACCCGAGGGCCACATCATCGGATGTATTTTTTAAAATGATAAAAGTCAATAAAAAACAATATAATAAGAACATAGTGCTGTACAAGTTTTATTTAATCCATTTTTAAAACTAATGTGTAACGTGGATGTAATTACCGTATTAGGTTTACGTTTCGGTCAGTTTTTGTTCTGGCCACTTAGCTGGCAGCGTTTTGCATCAACAAGGACCTCAATATTAGGCTTGAATTTATGAGAAGAAATCTGTCTCAGTATTGCTTGCAAATGTTCATCAGTGAGTCGTGACCTTAGCACAGACTTGTTAATCTTCATGGATGAGAAATATTGTTCTCATACATATGTACTTCCAAACATTGCAATAACTTTTGCAGCAGCAGCGACTAACCTCGGAAACCTTTCTCGTGAAAGAAACGTGTAGAATTCCGGAATCCCCACTTCTGCATACTTTTGCTTCAAGATACTATCACACTGAAGTTCCACCAACTCCATTTGCAATTCCTCTGCAACATTGTCAATTTCTACAGCAAACGGCGTTGAAAAAAGTTGAAATTGCGGCTCCAGTACCTTAAAGTCTTCAAAGCGCACATCAAAGTTGAAGTAAGATAGACAACAAATCTGTATATTCTTTCAAGCATTTTGGTTCAACTTTTCCTAAGGATTTCAGAGTTGAGAAATGGGCCAAATTGCCCTCACCCAGCTGCTTCATCCATAAACGTAGTTTAACTTTGAACGATTTCACATTGTCTTACATATGTGTGATAATCTGGTTTTTACCTTGAAACTTCAAGTTCAATGCATTCAAGAGATCCGTAATATCTGTTAGAAAAGCAAGGTTGCATTGAAAAATAGAATCAGTCAGCAAAGGAACTGCCTTATTTTTTATTTTCATGAATGAAGCGATTTCATCTCTAAGTGCAAAGAAACGCTTCAAAACATTTCCACGACTCAGCCATCTAACTTCAGTGTGATAAAGTTCACCATACTTAGAATCCATATCTGCAAGAAATGATGTGAACTGCCTGTGATTCAGCCCCCGAGAACGTATAAAGTTGATTGTTTTAGCTACTACATCCATCACTTCTTTCATTTGTAGACTTTTACTACAAAGGGCTTCTTGATGCAAAATACAATGTATACTAGTGAAGTTGATTCCTATTGTTTCATGGTTGTTTAGTTTGTTTTTCACCAATCCATCTACCCCTACATTTTAAGAACACATTGACGGTGCACCGTCTGTGGCCAAAGATACCATTTTATCCCATGGCAAGCCATTTTCTCAATGCATTTTTCCAACGGCTTGAAATATATCACGTCCAGTTGTAGTACCCTTCAATGGTATTATATCTAGGAATTCTTCTATTAGATTTAAACTGGAGTCTACACCTCTGATAAACACAGCACATTGTGCGGAATCTGACACTTCTGTGCTTTCGTCGAGAGCAATTGAAAATGCTACAAAGTCCTTAGTCGTTTCAATTAGTTGTTTCTCCACATTAGCTGCTAAATCTGTAATCCTGTTGGCAACTGTATTGGGTGACAAGCTAATGCCTTCAAACAGTTTCTTTTTACCAGGACATAAAATGTCACATGCCTTTAAAAGACATTCTTTTATAAACAAACCCTCTGTAAAAGGCCGTGATGACTTTGCTATCATTTCACTTAAACTTGCTCTTACTGAATCTTCGTTGCATTGACTAACATTGGTAAATAAACTTCTTTGTTTGCATAATGCTGATTTAAGTTGCATAACTTTATCCTCTCTAATTTTGCCCTCGTAAGCGTCATATTTCTCACGGTGTATTGTTTCGTAGTGCCGACGCACATTATACTCAATCGGAACAGATATCGTTTGCTGACAAATGAGACATTGAATTTTATCGCTGACCTCAGTGACAAAATATAAATCCTCCCATTTGACTTGATAAACTCTCTTTTCGTCCCCGAGTTTTCTTTTTTCGAAACAGAAGACATTTATACGGGCTTTTATGTTATAAAGATGCAGCAAAATCAACTTTACACTTCAACATCAACTCGATCACTTAGGTAAAAAAAAAAACGAAACCGGAAGTCCGCATTGAGCGCGAAAATTAATAGAAAGACTACGTATAAAAATGCAAGTCCGAGTTTCTTATGGTTAAAATAGCGCTAACGTTAAAGTTCAAACGGCGGTAAGAAAAAAAAAATGAATTGTCAATTTTTTTAAACTCCCAAAATGAGTCGCGGGCCGCACAACACACAGAGGCAACTCAGACGGGCTGAAACGGACAGGCAACGAACCCAGGAACTTTGAATTACGAATCCAACACACCATTTGCTGAGCTATCTGGCATTTCTCCAAATTTTATATTTTGTACAACGTATTATAACGTAGCTGTAGATATAAAACAAATTTATAAATTTAAAAAAAGGAAGACTAAAAGGGAAAGGTACTTTCATAAGTATTTGTACAACGTATTATTACTGTACATATAAATAAAAAAAAATAACCAAGGCAAACAATAATAATGGGTACATAGAAATAAAATAAAATACACGGGGCAGACAAATAATAACAGGAACATATAAATTCAATAAAATACACAGGGCAGACAAGTAATGACAAGTACTCGTGTATGTTGATGATATAATTATTTGAACAATGTATCTTCTCTCTCTGCCGCCACATGATAAAATCACGCAGTGAACACGTGGATATCCACAAAATGTACGACAATGGGACGATATAAATGTACTTGAGATAACTAGTATCAGGGCTATCATGAGTTTATCGTCTATTATATTGATGTAGACGGTAGAGAGACGTACGAGGCACAAACTCGGGGAGATAAAGATGATAAAACTACTGTCAAGGTCATCATCACCAATATCGAGCTGTCTTGTGCCAGATTATGAAAGGTTCAAGCCCGGACATATAATGATTATATTCTTGTAATATACCTAGAACAGCGGTATAGATGATGCACAAGCAGTAAATGGGTGGGTGGGTGGAAATTCAGAATACATGCCGACAAATCAGCCTATCAAACATGTTCAACAAATATTTTGATACATCTATCATATGTTCATAAACCATGTTTTTAAGCGTATAATGCATTTCATAACCTAATGTTAAAATAATCACGTTTTTAAAATTCTGAAATTTTGTCCAGTGTTTATTGCTTCAACACAAAGTGTACATAAACATGCTTTATTTTAGAACATTTCCTACGACCAAAAAAAAAAAAAAAACGGCTACAAACTCTTATTCTTGACTCACGTCCATGTTTAAGTAATGTATACACTTAACGAAAAGCAGTTCTCAGATTATCTTGTTCCAATCCCAAATGTATACATATCAAAGTTTAAGTAATGTATACACTTAACGAAAAGCAGTTCTCAGATTATCTTGTTCCAATCCCAAATGTATACATATCAAAGTTTCAACATTTAACCTTTGATGCATCTATCATATGTTCATAAACCATGTTTTTAAGCGTATAATGCATTTCATAACCCAGTGTTAAAATAATCACGTTTTTAAAATTCAGAATTTTTTCCCAGTTTTATTTGCTTCAACACAAAGTGTGCATAAACATGCTTTATTTTAAAACATTTCTTACGACAAAGAACCGACTACAAACTTGTTTTCGACTCACGTCCACTTTTAAGTAGTGTATACACTTAACGAAAAGCAGTTCTCAGATTATATTGTTCCAATCCCAAATGTATACATATCAAAGTTTCAGCATGGCACCTTTAATTACAAAGTGTATTTTCATGCTATGAAAGCAGCCAGATGTGAAAGAAGGACCGGTTAATTCAGTTTTCGGTGGTTTAATTGGGTGTGAAGGGATAATATAATTTTATATTGAAGCAGAATATTTTATATTTTCGTTTGACCGATTGGTTTACTCTGCTGACCGGATAAATATAATCAGTTCTTTTTTATGAAAGTCAAAGCAATAACTCTTTTTAAGTTACTTGTTGAGAGCCACCACTACTTTAAAAAATTTCCAGGTCCCATCTTTCTCCAAATTAAAACATAAATCGTATGTCACCAGTGAAACATTAAGTGAAATAGCTTTGGAAACAGTAACAGAAAAAAGCACACTATAGTTACGTATATTTGATTTTTCTAGCATAGTGGAAGTTGTTAAACTTGTCTGTACTCTTAGCGCACTGGAAGATTTTAACTTGTCTGTACTCTTAACATTGTGGAACATTTTAAACTTGTCTGTACTCTTAGCATTGTGGAACTTTTTAAACTTGTCTGTACTCTTATTATTATTGACGTTTAGTTTAACTTGTCTGTGCTCTTTGCCTTGTGGAAGTTTTCTTTAACTTGTCTGTAGTCTTAGCATAGTGGAAGCTTTTAAACGTGTCTGTACCCTTAGCAAAGTGGAAATTTTTAAACTTGTCTGTACCCGTATCATAGTGGAAGTATTTTTAAACTTGTATGTACTCTTTGCATGGTGGAAGTATTTTTAAACTTGTATGTACTCTTTGTATCGTGGAAGTATTTTTAAACTTGTATTTACTCTTTGCATGGCGGAAGTATTTTTAAACTTGTATGTACTCTTTGCATGGTGGAAGTATTTTTAAACTTGTATGTACTCTTTGCATAGTGGAAGTATTTTTAAACTTGTATGTACTCTTTGCATAGTGGAAGTATTTTTAAACTTGTATGTACTCTTTGCATCGTGGAAGTTTTCCAAAGTGTCAGTACTGAATTTAGTTCATAACTATTTTCTTCAATATTCATGTTAATATAAACGGCCAATCTAGAACTGAAAATGTAGTAAGAAAATTCTCTCTACCTTTTAAAGCTGACAGTAGGTAATTGTCTGCATAAATTGGGGTTCAGTTGAAAATTAAATCGTGAAATCACTCAAGCATTTATATGGGAGTCAGATGTGAAATCACTCAAGCATTTATATGGGAGTCAGATGTAAACAACCATTTAGGTTAGTTACATTTGAATTATGAAAGATTGGCTTATTTGTCTTTGATTTCAGTTGATGAAAGACATTGTAAGAGTCCAAATGTTTCAGTTGTGTAAATTCACTGTCATCATAATGTATGTGGTCATCACGGACAATTATATTGTATTTTTATTTTTTTTAGAGGTGGGCGGGTGACTTTGCGCATTTAAGAGGTTCCGGCTTATCTCTTTCCATGCAATTCGTGCTGGATTTAGTTATCACTAGTATACATATGAAGGTTAAGGTGTATTTTCTTTCCAAGAATATATTTTAGATATGATGACCAGGTGAACATATGGGATGGGGATATTCAAATTATATGTGTACAACATCCATTTTATAGGATGGGATGGTGATTGTCAAACGATATCTGTACAAAATTCATCTTATGGGATGGAATGGTGATAGTCAAACGATATCTGTACAAAATCTATCTTATAGGATGGGTCGGTGACAGTCAAATGATATCTATACCAAATCCATCTTAGAACTTATGGGATCGTATAGTGATAGTTAAATGATATATATATATATATATATATATATATATATATATATATATATATATATATATACAAAATCCATCTTATGGGATGGGATGGTGACATTCAGATGATATCTGTACAAAATCTATCTTAGGGGATGGGATGGAAACAGTCAAATGATATGTGTCAAGCATTATGATGTATCTTTTTTAACAGCAAATGAGTCATACATTACTGTTAGAGCCTGTTGGTCTATTAATATTTCACTATTGTTCTTAAAATAGTTAATATAAACCTTAAAGCTTCTACAAAGCAAGGTAATTATCCATGTGCAGGTTCATATAAACACGATGCATCCAATGGCTACCATTTTTCAGGTCCATTATACACACAGTGCATTCAATAATTATCCATGTTCAGGTTTATTATACGCACTCGGAATCCAATAATTACCCATGTTCAGGTCCATTATGCGCACTCGGAATCCAATAATTACCCATGTTCAGGTCCATTATACGCACTCGGAATCCAATAGCTACCCATGTTCAGGTCCCTGTTCAGTTCCATTATACACACACTCGGAATTCAATAGCTACCCATGTTCAGGTCCATTATACGCACTCGGAATCCAATAGCTACCCATGTTCAGGTCCATTGTACGCACTCGGAATTCAATAATTACCCATGTTCAGTTCCATTATACACACACTCGGAATTCAATAATTACCCATGTTCAGTTCCATTATACACACACTCGGAATTCAATAATTACCCATGTTCAGTTCCATTATACACACACTCGGAATTCAATAATTACCCATGTTCAGGTCCATATAAACACGCTGCATCAAGAACAAACTGATGCAAGTAAAGGACACTGATGCCAGAAATGGACACTGGTGCAGATAATACACACTGATGCAAATAAAGGAAACTAAAACATCTTTTAATCAGTTAGTTATATAACATTCACAGACTCTACATTTCGCTGTTGGTGTAATCCTAGTAAAGATAATGCTGGAATATGTGCACTTGTAAGAACACTTTCATGTATTTGTATTGACACTGACATGTACTTGTAAGAACACTCACATGTATTTGTATTGACACTGACATGTACTTGTAAGGACACTCACATGTATTTGTATTGACACTGACATGTACTTGTAAGAACACTCACATGTATTTGTATTGACACTGACATATACTTGTAAGAACACTCACATGTATTTGTATTGACACTGACATGTACTTGTAAGAACACTCACATGCATTTGTATTGTCACTGACATGTACTTGTAAGAGCACTCACATGTATTTGTATTCACACTAACATGTACTTGTAAGAACACTCATGCATTTGTATTGTCACTGACATGTACTTGTAAGAGCACTCACATGTATTTGTATTCACACTGACATTTGTAAGCACACTCATGTATTTCTATTCACACTGACATGTATGTGTAAGGACACTCACATGTATTTTTATTCACACTGACATTTGTAAGCACACTCATGTATTTCTATTCACACTGACATGTATGTGTAAGGACACTCACATGTATTGTTATTCACACTGACATTTGTAAGCACACTCATGTATTTCTATTCACACTGACATGTATGTGTAAGCACACTCACATGTATTTTTATTCACACTGACATTTGTAAGCACACTCATGTATTTCTATTCACACTGACATGTATGTGTAAGGACACACATGTATTTGTATTCACATTGACATGTATTTGTAAGCACACTGACATGTATTTGTAAGCACACTGACATGTATTTGTAAGCACACTGACATGTATTTGTAAGCACTCTGACATGTACATGTATATCACAAGCCAATGTATGCTCTAATTTCTTTGTAAACACACCCTGTAATAGACATGTCTTCGAGTAAGGTGTCGGTTATAGTCTCGAGTCATCGTTTCTGTTTATCTTTTTGAACTGGGTCAGTCAATTTTCGGAAAACAGAGTAGGCCCTACTTGTTAAATATATACAAAACTGAGAACGGGCCATTACACGGTTTGCGTTGGCGGAATTCGAGTATGTTATAGCCATCGCTATCTCCGTCTTTCTGTCCGTACCCATTCGCTATCTCTGTCCTTTCGTCCGGAACTAATAATTTCTTATATTTGTATTTGATTTATTATAATTACAAATTGATATGAACCAATTTGTGTTATTTGTCAACTCATTTTGTTAATAAATTTATATTTTAGGCAGGTGGATAAGGCATCAAAGTTGTACCATATATGTTATGACTATGCATTAACCTCGTTGTACCACCTTCCGTTGTCTTTGTCCTCATACCCATATCTGCTTTATTAACTTTGGCTATAGGGCATTAACCTCGTTGTACCACCTTCCGTTGTCTTTGTTCCCATACCCCTATCTGCTTTATGAACTGTATTTGGCATTAACCTCGTTGTACCACCTTCCGTTGTCTTTGTCCCCGTACCCCTATCCTCTTTATGAACTGTCATTATTAGGCATTAACCTCGTTGTACCATCTTCCGTTGTCTTTGTCCCCGTACCCCTATCCTCTTTATGAACTGTTATTATTAGGCATTAACCTCGTTGTACCACCTTCCGTTGTCTTTGTTCTCATACACCAATCTGCTTTATGGACTGTCGTTATTAGGAATTAACCTCGTTGTACCACCTTCCGTTGTCTTTGTCCCCGTACCCCTATCCTCTTTATGAATTGTCATTATTAGGCATTAACCTCGTTGTACCATCTTTCGTTGTCTTTGTTCTCATACACCTATCTGCTTTATGGACTGTCGTTATTAGAAAGCGACCTTGTTGTACCACCTTCCGTTGTCTTTGTTCTCATACACCAATGTGCTTTATGGACTGTCGTTATTAGGAATTAACCTCGTTGTACCATCTTCCGTTGTCTTTGTCCCCGTACCCCTATCCTCTTTATGAACTGTGATTATTAGTCATTAACCTCGTTGTACCATCTTCCGTTGTCTTTGTCCCCGTACCCCTTTCCTCTTTATGAACTGTCATTATTAGGCATTAACCTCGTTGTACCATCTTTCGTTGTCTTTGTTCTCATACACCTATCTGCTTTATGGACTGTCATTATTAGAAAGCGACCTCGTTGTACCACCTTCCGTTGTCTTTGTTCTCATACACCAATCTGCTTTATGGACTGTCGTTATTAGGAATTAACCTCGTCGTACCACCTTTCTTTTCTTTGTCCCCATATCCGTATCTGCTTTAAGGACTGTCACTATTATACATTAACCTCGCTGTAACACCTTCGCTCTCTTTATCCTTACGAGACTTATTCATACCTGAGTTGTCTTGTAAATGGGACTTGTATATAACTTCCTGTTACTTCGCTTGTTTTTGAACTGTTATGACAGTCTTCTTTGTACCCTAGATTTAATTTCCTCGTGGCAGCTTGTCAATAATTGTTGCGAAAAGGTGCAAGTAATTGAAAGAGTTAATCATTATTTTCTATCGGTATACTGACTGCTCTAGCCAAAATACGAATTACTTGAAATGAAGGTAATGGTACAAAATTTAGGTAAAGGCACATTCGTTGCATTTTATCCATTAATGAAAGCAGCACTACTGTAACAAATTGTATTTTGCTTTCTTGTTTTTTGTGTTGTTGTTGTTGTTGTTGTTTTGTGTTGTTGTTTGTGTTAGATTCAAACTGTCGAAAAAAATTGAAATTAAGATCATGTTCCATCCAAAACGGCTACAAATCGTGTGAAACTTCGATTTACGTTCAGCTTTACTCACCTATAAATATAACTTGTTAACTCTTAATATGGTCACGTGAAAATTCAAAATCATAATCTAAATCGCAAATGCCGTGAGTGGATATGCTTTCATCTTCACTTCATTTTTCACCTATGGGATGATGTTGCTGTTATAAGGTTTAACGCCATTTTCAGCACAAGATAGGCTATACATTAAGCCGTAGAAATGGTGGAGGCAGAAGCATGGAAAAAACCGGAAAGAACCACCGACCCACGATAAGCTACTTGCAAGCTTTCTCACGTAGTCACATTGGCCGATCCTGCCCATGGGATGAAACGGTTTTATTACATAATAATACATCCTCCTTTAACTAAACCTATTGTATACACAATTTTTTACGCAGGTTTAGATCAGTTGATAAAGCAACTGTAGCAATGTGGGCCACTTTAGCGTCAAGGTCTTAAAAATACATTACTTTAGCGTCAAGGTCTTAAAAATACATTACAGACACACTGACCCCGAGTAACTTTTGCGTCGTCTTAAAAATCACCCTGGGCAACTTTAGCGTCAATGGAAAAATATATTACAGACACTCACACACACACCCCGGGCAACTTTAGTGTCAAAGTTTTATAAATCACCCTGGGCAAAACTAGCGTCAAGGGGAATTAAGCATGGAAATGTTTTGGATCTATATGGACATACATCACAATTAATTTTTCTATATGTTTCTACATATATTTATCAGTACTGACCTCTCAACTTTGTGATAATCAATACAAATCATGTGTTAATCTAAAAATACTCCAAAGATGACTTCACGGTGAAGTTATTGTCAAGGGTTCACCAGCATTTATTTTTTGGTGTCAGCACTGTAAACAGAACAGCATGTAAACAGAACACAGATTTCACTTCCGGATCATCACCAAGGCCTTATTACTCAATGTGCACTGTCGCCAAAATACACACAGACATCCACTTTCTGAGCTCATATTCTCAAAAATAAACAATTACATGTACTTATAAGCAAGCTCACATGTACTTGTGAGGACACTCACATATACTTGTACGGACACTTACTTGTAATTTGTATGCACATTCACCTTCATGCACTTGTAAGGACACTCATTTACTTGTAAAGACACTCACATGTACTTGTAAGCAAAATACATGTACTTGTAACAAGTTCACATGTACTTTTAAGTATATTTACATGTACTTGTAAGCCAATTCATGTGTAGTTATAAGCACAGTCACGTGTACTGAGCCATGAATTCCAAGATTCAGTATTGCAACTTGTATAGCTTGAGTAATATTTGTATCATTTTTCTCTATATCACAGATAGGTCAACTTGTATAGCTTGAGTAATCTTTGTAACATTTTTCTCTATATCACAGATAGGTCAACTTGTATAGCTTGAGTAATCTTTGTAACATTTTTCTCTATATCACAGATAAATCAGCTTGTATAGTTTGAGTAATCTTTGTATCATTTTTCTCTATATCACAGATAAGTCAACTTGTATAGCTTGAGTAATCTTTGTATCATTTTTTCTCTATATCGCAGATAAATCAACTTGTATAGCTTGAGTAATCTTTGTATCATTTTTCTCTATATCACAGATAAATCAGCTTGTATAGTTTGAGTAATCTTTGTATCATTTTTCTCTATATCACAGATAAATCAGCTTGTATAGTTTGAGTAATCTTTGTATCATTTTTCTCTATATCACAGATAGGTCAACTTGTATAGCTTGAGTAATCTTTGTATCATTTTTCTCTATATCACAGATAAATCAGCTTGTATAGTTTGAGTAATCTTTGTATCATTTTTCTCTATATCACAGATAAGTCAACTTGTATAGCTTGAGTCATCTTTGCGTCATTTTTTCTCTATATCACAGATAAATCAGCTTGTATAGTTTGAGTCATCTTTGCGTCATTTTTTCTCTATATCACAGATAAATCAGCTTGTATAGTTTGAGTCATCTTTGCGTCATTTTTTCTCTATATCACAGATAAATCAACTTGTATAGCTTGAGTAATCATTTTTCTCTATATCACAGATAAATCAACTTGTATAGCTTGAGTCATCTTTGTATCATTTTTCTCTATATCACAGATAAATCATCTTGTATAGTTTGAGTAATCATTTTTCTCTATATCACAGATAAATCAACTTGTATAGCTTGAGTAATCTTTGTATCATTTTTCTCTATATCACAGATAAATCAACTTGTATAGCTTGAGTAATTATTTTTCTCTATATCACAGATAAATCAACTTGTATAGCTTGAGTCATCTTTGTATCATTTTTCTCTATATCACAGATAAATCAGCTTGT